>JAEMOT010002146.1:132376-234249 GCA_019297695.1 Apostasia ramifera
GGCAGCGGCGTGGCTGCCGGATCCGATGGAGAGAGGGAGGGTAAGGGTATAATGATAATTTTATATATTTTTTAATAATAAAAAAATACAAAAAAGACCCAGATGATATTTTTTAAAAACTTAAAGACCCCGATGATATAAATTAAAAAACATGAACCTGTGTGATAATAACCCTTAAACTCAGGGACCTGGGTGAAATTTACCCTTATATTTATTATCCCATATTTTAAATACATAATTACAAATATCACACTTTCTATACAATTGACCATCCATCTTATTAAAGAAGATGAATATTCAAAACTTTCAAAACTTCTGGAGCATTGAGTAAAGTTCCAATTTTTGCAATAAGAGCAATTTAAATATGTAATAAGTACATTACAAGAAATTTATAACTCCTTGCATCAATATGATTGATCACTTCTAGGCCTAGTTTGGTTTGAGATAATGTTTTGCCCAACACAAATCTCAACTATAAAAATTAACTTTATTTTACATTACAAATATTAGAATTAAAAGTATTTCACATTTCACACACTTTTTAATATTAAAATAAATTTCTTTCCCATTAAATTGAAAAAATAAAATATTTTTTTCTTCTATCTAGAAAAAAAATTCGAACTAAACGAGGCCTTAATTTCTACAGACAGCACTTTGCTGCAACTAAGTGTCGAGAAGGTGATGAGACTTTTCAGATGAAAAAAGATAAAACGAGGGAAAAAAAAAACTTTCAGAGAAAACAAAAAGAATGACATACAAATCCAAATTTTTATCTTAATTATATTTTAAGATCCTAAAATTTTATTTAAAATTCGATTGTCAACTGTAGGTTTTATTTACAAATGCATAAAGTACTTGCATTTGAATGGTGGTATTGTAGATTGAAAGAACCACACACTCAAAATTTTTATGCAAAAATCATTAAAAAAAAGTTTTTGGATTTACACAAAATTTGTATATGCTACACCATACAAAAAGCATATATCATATATGCACATTATTAAACTACAGAGTAAATTTCATCTGTGCCCCTCAACTGTTCATAAATTCTAAATCATTTCATCCAGATGCCAACGGTTAAATTCGCTTTCACGGTCTCTATCGACTAAATTTTTCATTACCTTTATTTTTTGGCGGAGTACACACTACTTTTGTTCCTCCCCCCCCTATATCTGATCTCTACTCAGTTTCAGTCTCTATTCTAGGAACCATGGACCCACTGACGCTAGCCATTATAACCTCCAGGCTCTAAAGAAAGAAGCTCAAACTCGGTCGGAGCTGCCCATAGTGAAAAGAGGTTGGGGATGAGAGGAGGTGACTATAGGAAGAGATTCAGAGGTTATCTTGACTATTTTATTAAAAAGGTAATGGGAAAGTCAGCAGAACAAAAGGACCAATGCTAAAGTGAATCTAACCGAAAGAAGCAGCCGGACAAGATTTCAAATTTATGAACCTCCGAGTTGATCTCAGGGAGCTAGATGACATTTATCCTAAACTATATAATACAATATTAAATGGTGAGAAGCTGAAGTGGGAGGAATTAACTTACCTTGCATCTTTTGAATATTTTGTACATATATGTAGACAGTTTTGAGAGCAGCTGAGCTTTCATTCTCATCACAATGCCTTCTGATCTAATCTTTCATTCCAGTTCAGGCATCGAATCAAGCTACGGAACCAATCACCAGTCTGATCACATTTATTGACTGTTGGAAGTGGGTGTTGGCTCATGCATATCCGAACGGAGTCTCCTCTGGAGAGCTGCTGCCTTCTCTTCCCATCAAATGATACCCATGCATTACTCCGTGCATCATCCGGAATCTGATGATATGAAACACGTAAATAAACCAATGAGATAAATTGCATTTATTACAATCATGATTGAAAGCTTAAACTACTTGACGCCCATCTCTATTTTTCAGATTTAATATTTAACCATTACAAATCCATCTATAACGAGAAGCAGTGACCAATTGTCCAGGGGAGGACATATGTTCCTTCCCACTCAAGATCATGCAAGGTGTCGTTGATGATATCGCGCTACTTGTGTTTCCATTCGTGAAATGCTGATGAAATACAGATAAAATGACTACTATCCCTTCGCTCTCGAGATTGTCCACAGAATCATTGATGATATCAACATCGATTGATTTGCCATCCGTGAACAAGAGCTGTCCAGCTGTGGGGTAGGAGAAGCCAGCCAAATATCCATTTGGAAAAAGTTTTAATATTCCAGAAAGATGGAACTTTTTAACAAACTATTCCAAATAAATAGCAACACAACCAAGCATTTATTTGGTAATACTTACACAATTTGTATGTCTAAATTAAAATATTGGGTGTTTTACAAGTAAATAACAAGAATTATGTTTTACCATTGCATGCTCAAATGGAACTAATTCCAAAGCAATTAGTAAGAAAGAAAACAATAATATAGATATTCTACACCGCATAATAAGATCTGGCATGCTTTTGCTGATCTCTCATGCTATATTACATAAGAAAAATATTTCAAGGTTGATTAATCCCAAATCATAAGATTTACCTCAAAGATAAACAGATCTAAAACTAATAGTCATATAGCTCCCGCGAGATCTATTCTTCACAACAGGGAAAGAATAAACACAAGCATATTGGATAAATGATGAACTTTAGAGATGAGATTTAACCTTCAACTCAAGCTGTGCAGAATCAGGAAGTATTACAGGTCTAAATGACAGTGAATGTGCACAAATTGGTGTAAAGAGCACGCATGGTACATTTGGGTGGACCTGCATTTTATTGCAGACAAGTTAGAAATGAAAGAAATAATGCAAGTGCTTGCAGTTGCTGCTAGAAAATTTGCTATAAATTAATTTGCAAGAATATGAAATGACACTCTTAATTTTCAAGATGCTAATGACCCCCCATAACACAGAAAATAATAATGACCCTTCTTAAATCTTCTCTTTTGTACATATTAAACAACCTAAAATTCATTTTTACAGAAATGCTATTTGGTTTACTCCATCATCTTAGCCGTAGTCATACCTAAGTAGACTAGGGCTAATATAGGCGTGGTACAAATGTTAAAGTATTTTTAAAAAAATGGAATGTTGTTTGCCACCTGCTGTAGTCAAACTAACTATAGTGACAAGGCTTGAAACATTAATAGGACTTAAAAGGCATTTCTGTAAATAGATTGTATGGTGCATAATATGTAAAAAGAACATGTTAATGGATAGGAATGATAAATAAAGATACCCTAAAAAAATGAACAATAAATAAATCACCCGCAATAAAAAAAAATTATTGAACTAAGAACATTAACGTAAATTTATGCTGACCGGCAAGATAAAAGAAAAAACATTTATATTCGGAAGAATATTAGAGTAACATCAATAGAAAAATAATATTATAGATAATAGTCATAAGCACTACAAGTATGTACAATGTAGAGAATACATGTGCTTAAAGGAATAAGATTAAAGATAGGGTAGACCAAGGAAAATTTGATTACAAGTTATACAACAATATCCAAATAAGAGGAGGGAAAATATGGTCTATAAAGCCCAGTTAAATAACCTTTCAAAAAAAAAAAAGCCCAGTCAAATAATAGGCAGTCGATATTACGAGGGCAGTGGCCTGATAGAAGAGATGCACTTTCAATTATCAGATGAATAGCTTAATTTCAAAAGCTAAAAAGCATTAGACTATTTTCCACTGAACAAGAAAGAGGGAAAAAAATGATTATTAATGGCTATCGCACTGCATAGAGCACAATGGGGAGCTGCTTTATGGAATGTGAAATACGAGGGAATTATGAAAAATAGGAATTAAGATCAGAAACTGGTACTTCAAAGTAGAAACTTAACCTATGTTAAAACACAGCCAACCCTGATACACTATCACAATATCAGCAACATTTAACAAATATGATACGGATCCTGTGCTCCCGATATAAACTACCCATCCAAATAGCAAAATTTCAGCAACATTTATTAACAACAATAACAACTACAAGACAGTAACAATAACTCATGTTGCTCATCACGATGGATTTATAATGCATATCAACTAACCATTGAACCTCCTGCAGCCGTGGAGTAAGCTGTACTTCCAGTTGGAGTTGCAATTATAATACCATCACCTTGCACCTAGGGGTATTAGATTAATACATTATATTAGGTTCCAGGCCTATAGTAACTGTAGGAAAAATCAACAAGTACTATGGTTACGAGAGAGATTGTACACTACGAGAACTAGTCTTCCATCACAAAATCTATAGACCACAAAATTTATCATCATTTATTTTCAGCAGTTCTTTTTTTTTAACTTCAAAAAAAAGAACAGAGAATTCTAGAAAATAGATAAATAATAATGAAAAAAGATATAGCCTCACATTTCAGTGCTGGAAACATCACCAAAATTCTAAAAATGTCGTAAATAGGAATCCACCAATACAACCAGAATCATGATACTTATAAAGAAAGGACAACCATAGAAACAAATCAGAACTTGTTTCCTGGGCCATGTTCTCAGTATCAATTCTTAAAAATTTCCATAGAAACATTTATCACTAAATACACAACCTATTATCTTGCTCACATTGTAGCGGATATGTGAATGAAAGCCAAATGATGACGACAATAATGTCAATAATAACAAACCCTTAATATAAACTATTTGGAGTTTGCTACATGAATTTTTCTTCTTCATTCAGCTCTAAGTAAAGCAAAGGTTCAAGATCATGTGTAACAATCATATTACAAGTAATTTTGGTCTTCCACTCTCTCTTATAAGGTCATGCCATTACTTGGATCCCCTCAAACTTATGCATGGGAGAATCTTTGAGCTTGTTTGGTTAAAGCCTAAAAATAGCCCAACAATTATTTTATTAATATTTTAAATTCATCGTAAATTTCAATAATTTTATTTTACATTCAACACAAATTACAATATTAAAAATTAACTTTATTTCACATCCAACACAAATTTCAATATCAAAATTAACTTTATTACACGTCTTACACACCTCCCAATGTTAAATTAATTTTATTTTCCATCAAACCTATAAATTACTATATATTATCTCTCTTATCCAAAATTAACGTTCTAACCAAACGAACCATTTAGGTAAACAATGGATAAAACAAATCACTTAAAACTCCCCTCATCTTATCCTCTTTTAGGTGTCGGGCCATAATATTTTTGACAAAATAATTTCTAATGAATTTCACTCTACCGTTTATCCATCTAAGCATCCAAATATTAGTTATTCTAATCTTATGGTTATTTTGCCATTTAATTACCTAATATTCAATCCCCACGTAGCATAGCTATTAGGATGACAATCTTATGAAACTTTCTCCAACTTGATAATGATTTGTCTTCGCATAAAACTCTTATCGCACTCCTCCGACTTATCCATCCCACAATGACAATGTGATTAACATCCTCGACTATGATCAAGTTACTATGAATAATAAATATGAAGTATTTGTTATTCTCGTAAGATGGGACTATTGCCTCACACAGCAACATCACTTCTTTCTTTAGAATTACTAAACAAATAATGCATCTCTATGCTTTATTTCTATTCAATTTGAATATTTTCATTTCTAAGGATTTCCTCCAAGATGCCAACTCTGATTAAGTCCTTCATGAATCTCAACAATTGAAGGTGAAAAAAGTAGTATCATCTAAAAATTTGTTTTGATCTTATTTGATTATAAATAAGAGAATCCATCTTAAAATATATGAATACAGATGGGGACTTTGAAGAAATCCATAAAAAATTTAAAAGAAAAGAACTGAAAAAAATAACATTAATATAACAAAAGTGCTTATTGCGCCAAAGGAAAGGTATACTTCCATACTTTTGTTATTAGGCGATTATGCTCATAGCACTCTATTTTGGAGAGGTATGGGTTAGATCCTCGATCCACAACAGCTTCATTGAGCACATCAAATACTTTTCCAGGCATTGCCTTCCCATTTCGAAAAATTTCACATTGTAAACGCATTCTAAGAGTTATATAAACCCCATCAAGGGAGTTATTTCCATGTATGACTGCCTTCAAATCCTGTCTATAGTCTTCAAACTGCAACATTATTGAGTATAATATGAATACATACTCAAGTTGAAGGAAATTAAAAAATAATACTATATGTGGAAAGACAAACTTACAGAATGTGATGTGAGAAACCCAAGCGAACCAAGATTAAAGGAGACTACAGGAGGAACAGCGCCTGTAAATAAGTTTGATGCATGCAGAATTACGCCATCACCTCCCAAGCATGCCACAAAATCAACTCTCTCATGAAGGTCGCTGCATTTGACATATATATACATATATATATTATAAGCATCAGATGCAGATTTAATAATCATATGTTCGCATCCAAATTTTTCACATATACCCGGTATCCTGAATATAGAAGGTCTGGACAAAGCCAAAGCCTGGAATCCTTGCAAATACATCATGAACATCAGGTTCAACAAGAACATTCATTTTCTCATGATGATGAAGGTATGTTGCCACCTACAAATAAGAGAAAGGGTGCTGAAATTATCAAAGAATTTAAAGGGGCTTTTGATTAATCCAGAAGCATGCAGCTACTTAAGCAAACTCCATTAAGATCTTAAAGGGGTTGACAGCGCTACTATTAGTTTTATGCGACACTCATGCAGATATTGAAAATGAGTATTAGAGGATGTCAAGTTCCATAAAACAAGATCCATCACATATCCATCTAAATTAAATTATGGACTCAACTTGTAAAATAATACAAAAATGTACTCAGATCCAAAAGAAAATAGGAGTGCATAACAAGCACATAGCTTGCATTGCCTGCTCAAGTTTTCTGAAGATAAAAGAAAATACAAATCGGAACTTATTGAAAACAATTTAGCATATTGAAAATACAAGTCTGTTCAAGGCATCGACTGGTTCAACCATTTTGAACAGTGAGCTTTTTGTGGGAGCTGAGCCTTTTTAGTTAAACAGACTAGACTTTCAGACGAGTTCACTGTTCAACCATCCCCAAGCTGGTATCCTTAATGTGCTTGTGTCTTAAGCTTGGTTATGAACGTAATATTACTTCTAATACCAGTATGACAGTATGCAGAATAATAACCAAAAATGTAAATCCACGTTGCATGATTGAGAATAGATGTAATTGAGGTCATCATGGACCATGGAGTAAGGATGTAAAGGTTTCAATTTTTTTCCTTTATCCTTTTATATAGATAACTGTTAATTGCCAAATGTAATTTTAAAATTAAAACTTTTCAAAATAATCTTAACATTCTAGTAACTCATAAACAATAATTGATCATCTAGTATAACACTAGAAGTTCATCTGTGAGTCTCACTTTATTAATATAGAAGCTCATTTTTATCTACAATTTTGATTAAGACTGCAAATTTTCAAACATATAAAGACAGGGGTAAAGCATTTCATATAAAATGAACAAATTATGTAGAGCCAACAAAATTACCTCTTTAGCTTCTTCCATAAGCTCCTGCCCTAATTTTTTCAGTAGGAGAACAGTCTTTGGCGGAGATTTCCACATAAGCATCTGTTGCTGGGTGCTTGGATGTGTGAAAGCCAATGAAGATTCTGTTACTTTCTCTCTCGTGCAAGTAAATCCGTCAGTACGGACCAGAAACATCTCTGCTTTTTTCCTTGATTGGACCCTAACAACACCAGTTGCAGAAGCACACATATTACCCTCCGGAAGTTCCAGACTTTCTCTAGTTGAATTTGCAAGTTTACCATTTTCATAATTCCTTCTGTTTGTGCAAGAAGATACTCTTTGACCATTGCCGCTCATATCCTTCAAATCCTTCTTTTGAACTGCAACACCATGCTTCTCTTTTTCATAAAGGCCATCAATACCCAAACTTAATGATAATAACTTTCCATCATTTAGATGTTGTTTACTGCTATAATAACTGTGCTCAGCGACATGTTCAAAATCTTGATTTCTGATTGTTCTGTTTGAAAGTCTTAACTGCTGAGATACATCAGCATCAAAATTGGTTTCACAAATCTGGATAGCTAACTTGCATGCCTCAGTTGAAACAGATGCAGCTTTAAACTTTTTTCGATGAGAATTAAGATAAGTTTGAGGTGAGATTTTCCTTTGTTGAAAAAAATGAGTCATTCCCTTTCTTGAAAAAATATCATAATTGGGAATTTGTGCTTTAAAAGGATCAGTTTTCAAAGAAGAAATAAAGCAAGTTCCCTCGTCAAAACCATTAGTTTCATGTCTAGGTACTGAGTCATGTATCAACGTCAGATTAGAAGTCCAACTTCCATTCTGGTTTTCATTTTGGATGGTTTTTTCATTTTGGAAAGTTGAAGTACCTTCACTGGTGAAATTTCTGCTAGACTGGTGGAGAATATTGAACCCATAATCATTTTGATCACCTATAATTGTGCATCCCTGTAACTTTTGGTGGTTGATGTTAGACACATTTTGATCCACCAAAGACTTCACAGTATTCAGTGGTTTACCATTGTTGGAGGTAACAGAATTCTTTGTTACAAAATTCATTTCAGTACGAGAAACAAATTGTCTCCATCTTGAAACCATTGCAGAAGTCCTGTAAACTCCTTCTTGACTATGAACGTAAAGTGGCCTCCTACTAGAGTCTGATACCAATGAAGCAAACTGTTCAACTTGCTCCATGGAAGGAGCAGTTCCAGCTTCAACAGGAAGATTTATCACCTTTATTTTCCCAGATGATGCAGTTTGCTGCATGGCATAGTAGTAGTACTCATCCTTGATAGCCTCCGCCCTTAGATCAACAATAGTTTTGAACTCCTTATCAAGTAGCCATTCCAAGCCTTCATCTGTTACCTGGCCTCCCCTCCAGAAAGCTGCTTCATGATTTTCCAGCACAATACCTTCTTTCATGCTGGAAAAGTAAACAGGAGCCCAATTAGCAAATATTGTTGGACAGGGATATTCATCACGACGTGAAAATCCAGCATCATAACAGACATTTTTTAATCTTTGTAATCTCCTCCAGATTGAATTGCTACGATCATCAAGAGGTTTCAGATAGTTTGCAATTGCAACTTCTAAATTTGCACAACATCTTTTCATTTCATCTCTGAAAAGAGCAAGAGGTGGAAGTTTACAATCTGCAGTATCTAAATCTGCGATTCGAAATGCATTCATGAAAGAAGACCTTCCTGATAAAACATCTTCTCTGCCTCTATTAAGTAATGCTAGCATACAACCAAGCACAGCAACTACTTTCTCTTCCAACAAATGCATATCCTCAGAAGAAGTCTCATAAGAAACAACACATTCCCCAGTTTCTGGGTTGCATATAGTTTCCATTAGAGAAGTATGAACTTGTTCTGCAGCTCTGAAGATCCTACAGTATGCCTCAACTTCAGCTATGTCGCCAGGAAGAGGACCAATCCATAGGAGTCGTGACGGATCATTAGTTTGTATGATCTAAAATTACAAAAAAAACCATGGTCATACACTTACGAAGCTTCCAAGTTAAATTCCGAAAATTTTAAGTATGCAGTAATCTGGTCAGTTCAAATAACAGAATAACTGTAGACATTTATGAAGAAGACTCCAAACCAGTCAAGGTCACAATAACCAGTGAAAGTTACAGAATATTTGGGACTTGCAGGCAGCCTAAAAATAGGCAAGCAGCTATGCATGAGAATCAATAATTTCTTGAACAGGTCAATGGGTAAGGGTAAAGAAAAGAACGGGAGCTTGAATACTTGAATTATTGCTAGGTACAACATAATATTGCAATTCAACAAGTTTGGAAGGATCTCAATCATGCACCAAGTAGCAGCAAATTAGATAAGACAAAACAGCTGGCATCAATATTGGAATGCACAAGGGAATTACTCACGCCATGTAACCTGACCAAGCCCTCTTCTACATGAACTAAATTACCATTCTAGTAAGTTTACCAAGTTTGAAATGCAACCGAATAAGGGTACAGAAAAAAACCCACATAACTATGCCATACAACAAACTTTTTTATTGCCATGATTTTCCATATAACCACAACCACAATAACAACAGCAAACAACAAAAGCTTTAATTACAAACCAGTAGGTGTCAACTAGATGAATTTTTCTTCTTCATTCAACTCCATGCAAAGCAATATCATCTGTGAGCACAAGTGATACTAGGTCATATCTCAAGTTATTTTACCATAACAACAAAACAAATGCTAATGCATATTAGTCTTCCCTTGTAAATGATTGCTAAAAATGATACAAAGTGTTGCAGGTGTCCCAATATCATTTTACTAGTGGTAAAGATGGAATTGAGGGCATCATTTTAGTAGTGGTAAATATGGCACTAGTTCATGCCATCCTCACTATTAGTTGAAAACCTTGACCTGAAAGTCCACAAAAGACGTGCAAAAAAAAAAGAAGTGTTACTAAAAAAGATCCACACAAACGAAAATCCAATAAGATTGGTATGGGTTTATACTAGAGTGAATAGGCCCCTAATTAAAATTTTAGTTAATTTAATTTACTTAGCAATATAGGATAAGTGCAACAATAATAATACTAAAACAATGAAACAACAAGTAGAAGCAAAAGAAATTAAAGAGTAAGAAGAACATAAAAATTTAACGTGGTTCAGCTCACCCTCGAGCCTAGTCCACTCCAACCAAACTATCCAACTATATATCACTCACTCCTTTAGTCCAAGGCGGAGAAGCCCGTACAATCTCTAAATCCCAAGGTCCTTGCTCACACGCAAGTAAGAAACAAGCCACAAACCACAAATCTATCTTAAAGATTCACCCCTCTTTTCAAGAATGTAAGATGAGCACTAAGAGGTAGAGAATATAAGAATATTTGATAACAATATAAAGAAAAATTAACTCATTCTTCTCTTTAAAGATTAGCCTTGAATGCATGAGGAAGGAAGGATAAGCACTTGAGCACTAATCACATTAAATGCTTGCTTGATCTCCTTTGAAGTTTTGCATTGATCAATTGAGAGCATTAAAGGAGTTGGTGTGTTAGTTGAGAGCAATTAATTGAACAAAATGCCAAAAATGATCCAAACTAGCAGCCAACACCCTTAAATAAGGGTAGCTCCAACGGCTAGTATGGCTGGACTCTGGCGGCCTTTGATCGATCAAGGCGCCAACTGTTGGAGTCTAATGGCTAGAAACCAGGTATGTTAGATCAATCAAACTATCTTGATTGATCATTAATTGATCTAAACCTACAACAGCGCCACCCAACTCCTGTGCTAGATTGATCAACTGATTGATCACGTAATCGATCGAGCTAAAAGGCTCCTTGTCTTTGATCTCTCAAATCGATCAAGCTAACCTTACTGCCTGAAGTTGGCATTTCTCTTGATCGATCAACTGAGCATGTTCACTACCTTTAATCGATCAAACAAGTATGATCGATTAAAGTCAGTGAACACAAAAATTTTGATGAATTGCTCATTTACACATCCATCCAATTCAAGCAATATAAGAGCTAATTTAAGAAAAAGTTACAATGAGTTACAACACATTAACAAGAACTAAAAGTAACAAAATGTATCTTCAATCTCCAAATTCTTTAGTGCTCTCAATCAGGTCCAAACTTAAAAATAGCGGACATTCCAATTTGACTGCGAGGATCCATAATTCACTGTTCCTAAAGTTAACATGCTTAAGCAAAGTGATTAGCAATAAATTAACTTAAAATTAGTTGTTAAATATCAAAACACCACAACAATAGAAAAATCAACAAATGCGTTAGATCGAAGCAAACAAAAACAACTAAGCACAAGGTTTGCAGGGTTGTAGCTAGCTTGCAAGTCCTCATATAAGTCGTCTATTTGGGATATCCTTATTTATGATGTTTGAAAACTCAATGAAGGAATGCCACCAATAAGGATATGTGATCCTTGTGCAATGAAGGCATCAAATGAAACAATTTTCGAAGAGATTTCTCTAAACCTACATAGCTACTTGTTCATTTAACTTTCAAGAAGAGCCTTCCTCAAAGAATGGAACCACTATTATTAGAAAACCTAGAGAATCTCAGACACTAATAGAATAGTGGCCATGTTAACCTATTATCGAACTATAGTGGAGTTGCTTACATCCAGAAAGTGGTCTGTAGGGAATTCTCCGGAGTCCATACGGGAACTGTCGTGGAGGCTGAAGGAGTGTGATGCTTAATAAGTGTGATGCTGCTGGAGTGAAGTCACGAATTTACTAACAGCATCCAGAGATCTATCCCAGCAGGGTTGAAACTTGATATTAGAATATAAGCCGACAAGGCCAAAAATTTAGCTTTCCTCATCCCATGAATAATAATGCCAATCAATTATATTAAGTAAATTCGTTCATCTTCTCTTTCCCCACCACACAGCAAAGCTCAATCCAGTTATAATTATATACGGATAAAATAAAGCAGAATAAGATAGTCCAAGAAGATCAAACCTGAGAGTCGAGATCGATCCAAGAGGGCAAGAGGTCCTGCAGGCGAGCTCGCGCCGCAACAGACCTCAGCGCATCGCCGTCACTGCTTCCACGCCCCGCCGCTCTTCTCCACCGCCTCTCCTTCATCCACATGGACCCGGCAAACCAGGCGCCGCCGCCTGCGGCGCAGCGCTCCGCCCTATCTCCAGCGACGAAAGGTATTATCAGGGGACCGTGGCCCCCGCAGACTGCTAACATCCGATCAAAGAATCCGGCCAAGCTTTCTCTGCGGTAGATCCGAAGATGGGTAGGGAGATGGTTTCTTCTTGCTCGAGATTTGCTTCACTTGGGCCGCTTGGCTTGCACTGCTTCAGGCGACTGCCGGGTAGAACTGCAGGAGAGTTGCCGCTTCGCGAGATCCCATTCCCATCCACAAATTTCGGGCTCGTTTCGGGCCGGATGGTGACCCGCGCGCCCACAACGAGTTACGTCTTAACGGATTTTGAAAAGGGTCAGGCCTTATCTGGTCCGATAAGCAGAATCAAATTGAGATTTTCAAATTTTTTAATTATCTCAAATTTTTTAATTATCTCAAATTTTTAAATAAATTTTAGTTTAAAATTAAATATATTTTATTTAAGTAATTTCATTAACTGGTTTTTGGGCCCATTTGAATTAAAATCATTTAAATCATGCTTTGAAATTTTATTCTTATTTTAAATATATGTACTAAGAACTAAAATTAATTATATCAAAATACTCAGCTCCGCCCAATTCAAGTACTGCTGTACAGTCGGGCTCGAAATCCTGGCCCGAGCCCGGGCCCGGGCCCGAATGAGCCATGGCCCACGCCGCATGTTATACACCTTTTTATCCATCCGTAATTAGGCTTCGGATAATATCAAAAAAATAAATATTAGGCTCCGGATAATTCAGACTAATAATTGTAATTGTAGGGTCCAAGTCATACATTGTTGGATTTTTTTTTTCATTTACTTAGTTTAAATATTTTCATGTTTAATCATTTTTTATAATATTCTCATAAAGTATTTTTTTACAAATACAAAAGAAAAAGTTATAGCAAGATTCATATTTGCTAATTAAAAAATATTTATTAGTTAATTTTCTCCCGTCAAAATATTTACATTTATTTATTTTTATAAAAATTCACATCTAAATTTTTGAACTAAATATATATTTACATTTTAATGAATTTTATTTGAAAATAAGGTGACTGAAGTTTAACAAACCGTTCAGCTTGATTATAAATTATAATATTCATTAAATTTAATATATTAAAATGTACCATATTTTATTTAATAATATAGGGATTGTTTATTTTCCTCAAATTATTATTTACTTAAATTAAAATTAATCTTATACACTACATAAATATAAATTTTAATATTAAATAATAATATTTTAAATTAATGTTAATAAATGATATGCAAAGACTATTATTAAAAAATGATACGCAAGGCTACGATTAATTTATTCAAATGTGTTAAGAAAATTTTTTATTTTGGCATATTTGTTTGTAAAATTTAAATTTAATAAAGTTAATATTAAATTTGAATAGAAATATTTTTTATTAAAAATTATAAATGATCTGAAATAAAATTAATTATTATATTGAGATATGTGAAAAATGTGATATAAAATTAATTATTATGTTAAAATATATAAAAAATATAATATAAATTAATTATTATTTTAATAATATATATAAAATATGAAATAAAATTAATTTTAATATTAAATTTTATATATAATGTGATATATTAATTTAAAATTAAATGTGAAGCTCAATTATCACGTGCCGATCACGCGATTTCTCTTATAAACCTACTAGCAATGGCGGGAACTCGATTCCAATCCTAAAAATTCCCGCCGATCTCTGCTCCGGCCTGCAGTCTGTTCGTCGGAGACTCGGACGATCACCGGTACCATGACCACCGCCAACCCCAAGCGGCGTGGTCTACCGGTGGAGGCTCCTTCAAACCCTTCCAAGAAGCTTCAGTCCGGATCCTCGGTCGCTGGACGTCGGAGCCCTAATTTCTTGCCGCCGCCGGTGGGGCTCAACGGTGTAGAAGATGAGATGATGGACGAAGACGTTTTTCTGGAAGAAAACCTACTCAAGTATGAGGAGGACGAGGAATCACTTCGCCTCCTTGAAGACGAAGCACGATTATCGAAGTGGAAGCGTCCCGCCCTTTCCCCCTCCTATCTTTCCTATTCTCAGAACATAAGTAATACGTGGTCTTTTGTTCTGGAAATCCTTGTTCTTTGTAATATCGTCATGATTAACCTTTTCTTTCTATACTGTAGTCTTTCAGCAGTTAGAGATAGACTATGTGATCGGCGAGAGCAGCAAGGAGCTATTACCTAATAATTCTGGCTCTGCTGCAATTCTCAGAATATTTGGTGTCACCAAGGAAGGTGAGAAATTTTCATTTCCGTTGTGCTCTCTTTATTTGAGGTCTCTAATGAGGACCATTGTTTTCGGAATCCTTTTTAGGTCACAGTGTGTGTTGTCATGTACACGGCTTTGAGCCTTATTTCTACATAAGCTGCCCAGCTGGAATAGGTCCCGATGACATCGCACGATTTCACCAAACTCTGGAGGTTAATATTATTTTTGAACCTCGATTTTTAGGCTTCAAACTTGTAACTTTGTTACAGTTTTCTCATGTTTTTTGGTACTTTACCAGGGGAGGATGCGAGAGTCTAATAAGGGCAGTAATGTGCCTAGGTTTGTCAAGCGTGTTGAAATTGTGCAAAAGAAGAGCATTATGTATTATCAGCAGCACGAGGCTCATCCTTTCCTAAAGATTGTAGTTGCTTTGCCTACCATGGTTTCTAGTTGTCGTGGTACATTCTCAATGCCACCTATATATCTTATTGAGCATCTATTAGTCCCCCTAATTGACTTTGTTCTTTGTGTATATTGGTTTACCCTTTAATGGAATTAGAATTCAGAAGTTTCTTAGCTCTGCTTGAATGTTACTGTGCAGTTCTGGGCTTCCTGTTGTAAATTCCCGGAACTGAACTACTAACAGCATTTTTGAGATTAAAATTTTATGGGAACTTTTCAAATACTGTCTTGCACCTTCATTAAAATTACGTCTTATTGTGTAAAGTGGGACAAACATGAAGTTAGGGTTCTTTGTTGATGCTTATTTTGTTATTTTATAATATATATATATATATATATATATATATAATGCATCAATATTTGATTTTAACTGGCTGTCTTGGCATTTCAATTATGTAACTTTTTTATGAATTGGCTTCCTTTTACAATGTTCTATTTAAATCTTGATAGCATTCCTGAAAGCCTGGTTATGTGGTTGTTTTGTCTTATAAAGAGGTTATTTATGGAAGAAACATTGTGGTGTGTTTAGTAGAGGAAAAAAGTAGCCATGACTAGGAATTTTCTTTTTACTCATAAAATAAAAATTTGTACTCCATTCTACACAAACATTAATAAAAAAATGAACTCTTTCACTTTTTTTTTCAATTATATGCACATCTCAAAAAAGCAGGCCAGAAATTTCCGGTCCAAGATAAAATTTTCTTCAACCAAACAGCCCCCTAGAAGTTGGAGAGGTTTTGCTTGCAGCATGATGCTTGCAAAAGTGGTTTTGCGGATAGGTCATGCAGTTGGAATCGACTTTCTCGTGAGGGCCAAAGCAATTCATCCATAAGGGCATTGGTAGATGGATTTTGTCAGTGATGATCAACTTGAACTATGCATTGGATATGTCCAACATGGAGTTTGAGACTGGCAACTTGGCATCAAGCTGCTCACTTGTCCTTTTTTTTTTCAGGATGTTTTTACTTATACTGGTTGTCGGGGATGTTGAACCTTTGCTTATGTGATGCAAACTTTGCTGAATTCTATTGTAATCTTACATTGATATATATAATCTATCCTTCTATGAATAGACATTATTGAATTTCTTTTAGGTACAAACATTGGTCCTCAATCTGATCTTATATTTCACATTCTGCTACTATCTTCGGTCTATGGATGGCATGCATAGAGTTGTTTTTATGACCTGCTCGAATTTTGATTATGTAGTTGTTTGACAGGTATCCTGGAGAAGGGCTTAAATGTAGAAGGTCTTGGTTCAAAGAACTTCCTTACATATGAAAGCAACATTCTTTTTGCGTTACGCTTCATGATTGATTGTAACATTGTCGGGGGAAATTGGATAGAAGTTCCAGCAGGGAAGTATACCAAAACAATCAAAAGCATGTCATATTGCCAAATGGAATTCAGTTGTGTGTATCCTTACCCTAGTTTTTAACTTCTTGTAGTCCTTGATTTGAAGTCACCATATTTTATGTTGGAAAGGCTTTCCTTAAAAAAATTCCTTTTAGGTACTCTGATTTAGTTAGTCATGTTCCAGAAGGAGAATACTCAAAAATGGCTCCATTTCGCATATTAAGTTTTGACATTGAGTGTGCTGGGCGAAAAGGACTCTTTCCTGAGCCTATTCATGATCCAGTTATACAGGTTGTTCCATTTTAGGAAGAGACTGAGGTTAAAAATTTGAAGTATACTATTTACTTGAATTTTTAACTTCTTTTATGAAAAATACAGATAGCGAACTTGGTCACCTTGCAAGGTGATGATCAACCTTTCATACGAAATGTCATGACTCTCAAGTCTTGCTCAACCATAGTTGGAGTAGATGTGATGTCATTTGATTCAGAGAAAGATATTTTACTTGCATGGAGGGTGAGGCATTTAATCCCCCCTTTTTTGCAGTAATTAATTTGTACTGTGTAATGTACATTCTCGTTTAAAACTTAAAATTATGCCATACCATATGCATGCAGTTATTTTTGAAATTTATGTACATGAAATTATATTACTGGTAAGGCTCCGTTTGTCTAGGAGTTTAAAATTAACCTGGTTTAATTTTAACCAGGCATATCACATCACACATAAAATTAAATATTAAAAATTAAATTTATTTCATATTCTACACATATTACTAAAATAATAACTAACTTATATCACATCCCTCACATATTTCAATATAATAACTAACTTTATATCACATCCCTCACATATTCCAACATAATAACTAACTTTATTTCACATCATTCACAACTTTCAATAGATCTATATCTCTATTTAAGTTTAATTTTAACCTTCTTAAATTTAACCTTACAAACAAACAGATCCTTAATGGTAATTGGTACATTACTACTTCTTGGAATCGATACTTTATTTGTTCATGGATCAGACTGATTTATATGGACATTATTTTTACAGATGAAGGAATGGGAAATAGGATTAATTGTTGTTTGTAAGTTCTATCAGTGTTTGGATTGTCATATTGGTTATAATGTAATCAATATTTGCAGTAGGCTGAAGTATGCAATTTTACATTGAGAAAGATCTTAAAATGCTATATTTTTTTGTAAAAAAGGGATTTTCTTTTTTTAATCCGTTATTGCTCTCTTTTATAGAGCACTATTTATTTATTTCTAATAAAGCTGTGTAGATGTTACTGAGATACTAGTGGTTCAGAACTGGAATCCTACTCACAATAGAAGTTTGGAAAGATGAAATGTTGATGTTTAGGTTATAGGCACAGAAGCAGGCCATAGTACCTTTGATGGAATTCTTTTTAAAGTTTTCATCTGGTTTTCTTTGAATTGAAGTTTTATCTGGTTCAAGTTTCTGTTCTAGAAAATGTTCAGCTGGTGATGGAACTATGTTATGCTACCTTTTGATAATCACTGGAAAATTTTACAGGACTTCATTCGTGAGATTGATCCCGACATTATCATAGGATACAACATCTGTAAATTTGATCTGCCATATCTAATTGAGGTACTTTCTTTCTTTTTGAATCATGCTATAACCTTAATGATTGTATATTTTCTACACTCAAGCTTACTATTCATTTGACATTTTTATGTGCACTTTTAGAGAGCTGAAGCCCTGAAGATAGCGGGGTTTCCAATCTTAGGTCGTGTTAGAAACAGTCGGGTTCGTGTTAGAGACACAACTTTCTCATCAAGGTTCATTCTGCTTCTGTTAATGTACTTTTTACCATTGCATTTATCTCATTTTGGTACAATCCCTATATATATATATATAATCCCTATATATATATATATAATCCCTATATATATATATATATATCTCATATATGTATATGTATATATGCATATGAGTATATGTATACGTATATGTATATATACATATATACATGTGCATATATATGCATATGTATGTCTCTCTCTCTCTCTCTATATATATATATATATTTAAATGGAATCACTTATTTGATCCCATTTCCGAGAAACCTTAGTACTACAACACTTTTATTGAGCTATTGGAGCCCCGTTGATACTGCACTCATAAATTTGGCCGTCAAGATACATTGTTACATAGTTTAATCAAAATCAAATGATTTCAACTTTCAAAGGAAAAAAGTCAGTTGATGTCATGATTGATTAAAATCAAGCGATTGATGGTATCAATTCATTAATTATATGTCATTTAATGGAAATGCTAGTAGAAATGATTATCTATTGATTCTGGTGTGCTAGTTCATGACCTACTGAATCTAGGAGGTTACATGGCAATAAAGAGCTTTCTGTGAGGCCTTCCGAGAAGGCATTTTTTCTAGTTTTAAACTTTTACATGAGATTCATAATACCTGATATTCAGGGAAATTGCTTGGATTGTGGTGGCATCTTGGTATACCTACGTATCTGCCACTGCTATGTGTAGTAGCCAACAGTGCCATTTGCTCGTCCTTTTTTTTTGAAACTTTGAACCTTCAACTTTTTTTCGTCAGAATTCTATTATTGACATCACAGAGTAACCAACAATTCTATTACTTTTCCAAAAAAACGTCAATTTTATGATTATCATTTCACATTGAGAAAGCTTGGATTGTGGTGGCATTTTGTTTCCTGATGTTCTTAAGGGCTAGTTAAACTCATGCAGACAGTATGGGATACGAGAAAGCAAAGAGGTAGCTATTGAAGGGAGAGTGCAATTTGATCTTCTTCAGGTTTATGCTGCACACTGATTTTCTGGATATTTTACATCTAAGGAAACTTTGACTTTTATGTCTAGTTAGTTGTGTATGCTTTTACCTTCACAGGCTATGCAAAGGGATTACAAACTTAGTTCATACTCCTTGAATTCTGTTTCTGCACACTTTCTTGGTGAGCAAGTAAGTTTCATTTATTCCCTCAGTTGGAAGAATAACTGTCTTTCATGCATGGCTATGTGAAGCTACTTCAGTAGCATTTGTCTCAATTTTGAATGACTAGCTACTCTTCCAGCTTTAAAGTGGACATAAACAAATAACAACAGTTGTAATCTTGAGCCAAAGGCCTTGCAATTTGGCGATTTTTTTCATCTCTTCCATCTATTCTAGATTGGTCTGAGATACACAGTAACATTTTATGTTTGTGGTTTGTGCAAACATTGCACCTGATAAAAACTTCTAGAATCATTTCCTTGTTTTTACTCTATTATAAATATGGCTGTTATATGTTAAACTTTTACCTCAACTAGCTTGGGATTAAGGCTTTGTTATTGTTGTTGATGCTATTGCTATATGTTGAAGTTTTCTCATATATTTGAAAATTTGGTGCATTCTAGATAATGTAATATAAAATGCACTTACTGCAGTGTATATCATATTGGAACAAGAAATAGTTTCGAGAATTCTTTAATAATGCAATCAAAGCATGCTAAATGCTTTCTAACTGGAAAGATTGTAATGTAGGGGATTCAGAGAAGGGAGCTCAATCAACTGTGGTAGTATTTATACTGCTGATTTATTGTTGATTTTGCACAGCAAATAATGACTAATGCGAATTGTATTCAAACGATTGTAGTGGAACTGGGAGACATATTTATACATGCATTGTTTATGTAAAACAATTTTCTCATACCTAGCCCGGAAACAAGGCCTTTGACATGAAGAGTGAATTTGATGGAATTATATGGAAGAAGAAGGGCAACATGGATGCACATGCAAAAGATTATTTTTAATTAGGCGATGCCAATGGATGCAGCCCTGAAGGAAGCATTTAATAAACAACAATAAAGCCTCAATCCACAGCTAGTTTGGTTTGGCTATTAATATGAGTAAAATCATCATTATAAGAACTGACAAATTTTTGCTGGCTGTCAACCTATTGCATCGCTTCTTTCTTCTGGCTTGGAACCGTCTATGAAATGTTTGACATTGTGGTGCATAGGCAGAGTCTAAGGAAGCTTTTATTGACTACTTGTATAGTATGTTGATGCTAGGGTCCTGATCATCAACTTTACTTGAACTGACCACTTTTATAGTCTGTGATTTGTTTGCTTGAGAAAGTTATACTGTTTTGAGATAGTTTTGCTTAGGGTTTATTACTGATTTTGGTAATAATCTGAGCAGAAAGAGGATGTTCACCATTCAATAATATCCGATCTTCAGAATGGGAACTCGGAGACAAGAAGGAGACTTGCTGTTTATTGCTTGAAGGTACATTATTGTTTCAGACATTTTAAGCTTTCTCACACTTTTTTGTATCACGAAAACTGTCTTTTTATCTATTTCACTTGTCCACCTCAATACCTAGATGTCATGCCTTGATCATCTGGGCACTGAAATTGCTTTCTAGTCTTGGCCCATAATGTAATGCAGTTATCGGATATTTAGGATTATGTTTTGGGATATGTTCTTCGAAATAAATTATAAAGGTGCTGGGCTTTTTGGTGGGACCCAGATCAGCATCGAATTGGATGACCAGGATGACGTCATGTGCTGAATCAAAATTCAAATTCAAATTAATTAGAGCTATTAGAGATTTTCATATTAGCTTTATTTAAATTTGATTTGATTTGATTCAGAGCATATCTGAAAAGATTTGAAGACTCACCACATTTGGAGCTGATTTTATTTTATTGTAATAGAATTAGTTCCATATTTGCTTTTATTTATTTGGTATTTTATTTTCTGCATTTAATATTGTATTTTCAAATTTCTACATGGGATCTCTCTATATAAAGAGGTCGCCTTGCATTGTAAAAGATATAGCGTTTGATGAATGAAATTATGTTTGAGTTTTCTCAGAGCCTAGATCCGGGTTAAGGGGTCGATATTCCGGTGAAGGAAAGGGTAGGGTTAGCCTTTAGTGAGAATCCTCAAATTAGCCTAGTTATCCACTTCTCAAAAAAAAATAATAAAAAAAAATCTTTGCCAACTCACCTACCTCCGAAGCTCGCTCCACTCGTTGCGCCGCGGCTTGCCTCGCCTCGCTCGGTCGCGTCTAGCACGGCCGCGCCTCGCCTTGCTCAGTCGCCCCACGCTCGGCTGCGCCTCGTCGCNGCGCGCCGCCTGTGCTCGCGCTCTCGCGTCGTTCGCGCGTTGTTCGTGCGTCGCCCTCGATCAGATCAGATAAACATCGTTAGTGACTCTTCTCCGATTCAAATCGCGAGTAAATTCTTTCTCGAACCCCACTAAGCTGATTATTTGATTTCTACATAAATTATTTGCTTGACTTGAATTATTCATTTGGCTCTAATTGTGCGACCCGATAATTCCTTGTGTGTTAATTATTGTTGGATTTAATTGTGAGACGTCTGTTCTAAATTCCTGAACCTCTGATCTGATTTATTGAATTTAAATTGACACCCTAATCTAAATTGATAAATTCTTATTTATCCTATGATCCATTTTAATTTTTAATTTTAAAATATCTTAATTCACGAGATTCAAAATCTTATTTATCATATAATTTTTCTAAAAAATATTTTTCTCTTAATTAAAATTAATTAGCATAATTAAAATAATTTGCTAATTAATTTTGCTGAATATAAATATAAAATATCATTGGCATCCCTTTTCCGTCCCGCATCACTTTTTTTTTGTCCTAGACACAATTATTCTTGTCGAGGTTTTCAGTAACCTGGGCCAGTCTAACAGCTCTAAACTCAGCTTGGCCAAGTCAGGGCTCAATTCTCTTGATTATATCATTTCAGATTTCTTTGGGAATATATAGGTATTACCGATTAGGTTGTGAGAATATGTGATAAAGAATGACACGCATTAATATGTGATAGCATTATGTGATAAAGATATCTAGTACTTTCAACAAAGTTTATTGCCTGAAGGATTTCTTTGTTTGACTATGCAGGATGCTTACCTTCCGCAACGACTTCTAGACAAACTTATGTTTATTTACAACTATGTGGAGATGGCACGAGTTACAGGAGTCCCCATCTCATTTCTTCTAGCCAGAGGGCAGAGCATTAAGGTTCAAAATGGATGATGCATTTATTTGTGGAGTCATGAAGAATTATCTAATAATTGAGTATTTCTCCAGGTTCTTTCACAACTTCTTAGGAAAGCTAAACAGAAGAACCTTGTTATTCCAAATATTAAAGGACAAGGATCGGGACAAGAAACTTTTGAGGGAGCAACAGTAAGTGCCAAAGTGTTTTTTCTTTAAGAATTTGACAGTTGGAGTATATGAACTGCTTCTTTTAAGCGGTAAGTAGGCAGATACATTGATATTTCTGATTGAATGCAGGCTTATTGACATGGATGATAAGTATTAGATAGGTGGGCGCTCTAATACCCCTGCACCATTGTTTTTTGCTTTTGCAGGTTTTGGAAGCAAGGACAGGTTTTTATGAAAAACCTATTGCGACTTTAGATTTTGCTTCCTTGTATCCATCGATCATGATGGCCTACAATCTGTGCTACTGCACATTGGTAAGAATATCAATTCATGTTGAATTGTTATAGTGGAGAAGTTTTTAACAATCTTTGTGGAGTTACACTCGTAAAATATGTAGTATTAGAAGGATGAGGATTTTTGGCTGATTTGTATGTGCTTTATTTCTATTGTAAGTTGACACCAGAAAATGCACGCCGGTTCAACCTTCCCACAGAAAGCATCAGTAAATCTCCCTCTGGTGATACTTTTGTTAAACCTGAGCTACAGAAGGCATAGTATTTTTTTCTCGAATATCTTTTGAAAACACCAGTGCTTGGTTGAATTTGCTTTTAAACTTATCAAGATGTTCTAATTTTCAATCATCATATATACAGGGCATACTTCCAGAAATTCTTGAAGAACTATTGGATGCCCGTAAAAGGGCAAAAGCAGATCTAAAGGTAGCTTACATTGACTTTCCATTCCTGGATCTGATGATAGCTGTTTATCTGATTTCCAAATATTTTCAATTATATCTTCTGGCCCTATCACTCATGCAATCTGGGCATTATGCCATTTTTTGGCATTTTCTTCTTCTGTCCCAGGAAGCAAAAGATCCATTTGAGAAGGCTGTACTGGATGGTCGTCAGCTGGCTTTGAAGGTAATCATTCAATTCAATATTTGCACCTTCTCTTGGTTTGAAAAGGAAGCATTTTACAGGTCTTGCATGCTTTGGAATATTTCTGCAGATTAGTGCAAACTCTGTTTATGGGTTTACTGGTGCTACCATTGGCCAGTTACCTTGTTTAGAGATATCCTCTAGTGTGACAAGCTATGGTAAATGTCCCTTATAAAACAGTTACCTCCCAACCTCCACATTATCTTAAGAGGACATCACGTTCTTGCTTAACCTATCTTTTTGTTTGTTTATCACATCTCAAGGTCGGCAAATGATTGAACATACAAAGAAGATTGTGGAAGAAAAATTTACTACGCTGGCTGGATATGATCATAATGCAGAGGTATATTTGGCGGATCAATTCTTTTCTGCTGTATAAAATTTTGTTTCCTGTTGAGAGTTATTTTCTAAATTTCCATTTCTCTTGTGAAGATGACATTTTTTCCTTACATCAAGCTAATGCAATAGTTGACTGTATTAAGACTGCTATAATTGGCCACACCACATCATGGCGTCAGTTTTCTGAACCTTATGAGCTCTAAAATTGACCGTTGGACAAATCTATTACTTTAGTTTCTTGCAAATATTCATACAATACTCAGCTGAAATTCTTATTTAATGTTTTCTTGACATCTCCTGTATTTTGTAGAAGTTCCTTGTTTGGTATCTTATTTTGACCTCCAAATAATAGGCTAAAGGTTTGACTGTAACTAAGCCCATTAGTTGTGGAAGATTGAGAGGGAAATTGTTGCCATCTCTGATTGACGGGAAAGGAAATGCTGCAATCTCATATGTAGGTGTACGCGTGAACTTTTCTACAGTAGCTTGCAGTTGCCATTTCACTGCTTTTCTTTTGTTAGTAGAAGATCGTAGAATCACAATACAAAACAAGGTCAATAATTTTTTAAAATTTTTGAACGGGTAAGCCTTTCTCGGCCTTTTGGCTAAGATCAAGTGGTGCCTTAAGCATGTCGAGCTGTTCAATTTTATGGCATATAGTCCTTTGTCAGTAGTAGTGAGGTAAATGGTTTCCCTTTTCCCAAGGATAAGAGGTGGTATTTTTAATGCTTATTTAAAATAAAAACAACATATTTCAAAATCAAGTATATTAAACATTAGGTTATATTATTCATATATTATGAAATATAGTGTTATTACTTTGAAGAATTCCTTTTCATTGTTGTATAATAAGTTTATCTCTTTATTATTTGTAACGAATATGTTCGACTAGGTGATATACGGTGATACAGATTCTGTGATGGTGCAATTTGGTGTGCCGACTGTCGACGCTGCAATGAAGTTGGGAAGAGAGGCTGCAGAATATATAAGTGGTACTTTCAGAAAGGTATGTATCTAAGGAGAAAATATTATTGGCTTGGTTATTATTGTGGCATTCTTGATGTAAAGCATATTTTACATTTGTCTATTTTCTTGGAATTGTTATACTTGGTGTTTTCCTTTCTTTTTCATAGTTAAATTTATTAAATTTTGTTTCAAGTAGGCCAAGCTTTATTGAAACTGTCAATTTTAGGCTATTCAAGGACCCATCATGTGACCTTGATAATATTGTTATTTTTTGATATCCAATAGATTCCGCTCAACTAAGATGTTGTATTCTAGTTGGTTTTGTTCTAGTTCCTTTTTTGTTGTCTTGTTTGTGTGAAAACATGTGGTTTTTTACCTTTTAGCTGGTTCCATCCATGTTTTAACTTTTTTCTGCTTGGTTCTACTTCCCTGGGCTTCATATAGCAGGGCATGTTTTATCAGCTTTACATAAAGACAGACTGTTTTAATTATGTTAATGCTTCTTATATCATCTTATACTAACACTGTTTTTCTTCACTTTACTTTTCTTTTCCTTATTAATTGATCTCTTTCAAGCCCATCAAACTTGAGTTTGAGAAGGTATATTATCCATACTTATTAATAAGCAAAAAGAGATATGCTGGATTGTATTGGTCGAATCCCGAAAAGTTTGACAAAATGGATACAAAAGGCAAGAATTGGTGGTAATCTCATTATTTTTTCTGGAATTTGCAGCTTATTTTACTATTGTCTGACTTAATTTTCTTATAGGCATTGAGACAGTTAGAAGAGACAACTGTCTACTAGTCAAAAATCTTGTAAACGAGTGCCTCTGTAAGATATTAGAGGACAGAGATGTTTCTGGTGCTGTTCAGTATGTCAAAGATACAATTGCTGATCTTTTAATGAACCGTGTGGATCTCTCTCTTCTGGTCATTACCAAGGTGAAAAAACTCTAGTGAGAGAATGCTACATACATTTTAGAGATTTTTTTTTTCATGTTTTCTTGAATGCCATGTGAATTTGTTTTACGGTATTCTGTGACCTCGAGTCTCTGGTTTCTTTTACTGGACAGGGCCTGACAAAAACCGGAGATGATTATGCTGTGAAAGCTGCTCATGTTGAACTTGCAGAGCGCATGAGAAAAGTATGAGTTTCTCAGTATCACAGAGTTCAGAAATTTCATTAATCCAAAATGCAAAGATGCTAAGAAAAATCATAGCTTTCTAGCATGCAAGCGAGATTTGCACATCCCTTGTTTCATTTATTGGAATAACAATGTTCTGCCTTCATATTGCTGAATTAACATGCAGCACTGGGCAATGGGAGATTATCATGTATGAATTTGGAAGGTTATAAAGTTATGCTCTAATTTTCACATTTGACTGGCCCACCAGTAGCTACCGAGTGGGTAGATTTAAATTAATTTATTAATCAAACCCTGTTTAGCAGTAAGAGTTTAATGAAGAATACTTTCAATATTTGTGAGAATGAAAATGGATGAATCTTTTGTGAGGCCCTGAACTCATGAAGTTGACCTGAAATGGTTAGGATGATTCTTATGATTATAATAAGAAAAGGCAGCTAGTTGAGCCAATGTGGAAGTTCTTGTAAGATGTGGGCATCAAAATAAAATTTGTAACAATAATTCAAAGTAACATTGGGTACAACATTACAAGCCATGAGCTTGATACCTTCATTAAATTTAGCAAAATTGGTTCTTCCATAGCTACTCAGGAGTCATCTATTGGATAATTTTAAGATGTTTTGTGTCCTGGTTTAGCATGAAATTGCATTGGGGAAGGGGTTGGAGGGAGGGAAGGAGGTGGAGCGGTGGGGAATGGAATGGGGAGTGGATGGGGTTGGGAAACACTAGGGTGTGTTTTTGCAAAATATCAATTAGTGACCTGATAATTAGCTTTTGAAATCCTTGTTGGGGGGTGGTGGTGGTGGCGGTGAAACAGTAGGGTGTGTTTTTGCGAAATATCGATTAGTGGCCTGATAATTAACATCTGAAATCCCCTTACGCTGTGCTTAAAGTGTGGCATTAGATAAAGTTGTTCGCATCCATTAGATCAATTTCTGTTTATAATCAACATTTATGGATATGGCTTCATGTTTGAACTTGGAGCAATGGCGTTAACATGTAATTTTTTTCGAGAAGTTGTTTTTTCGAAAAGTAACATGTAATCTTTTAGCCACCAAATTCATGTAGAGCTTTACTTGTTGGCATTGTATCTCAGTTGTTGATATTATGTTTGTTGTCATAGTCTTAAGCATGCACGCACTGTAAAAAGTATAATTATCATTTTATAAGTTGTAATAGATTGTGAGTACAAACTCTTTAGGATAGAGAGGGGGAAAAAATCAAAAGTAATAACATGACGAGCTAAAAAATTATCAACCATATCTGATTATTCGACATACCTTGACTTTGGCATCTTGTAATTGAAAGTATTAGTTCAATTGTTAAAAAGATGCCTCTTATTTTACTTCTTGGTTTTGGTGTAAATAAGATCCTTATTTTGTTTGCGGAATGTATGAGTCATGTTGCTTTACTGACAAACATGGTTTCTGATGGTTTCTATTAGCGGGATGCTGCTACAGCTCCAAATGTTGGAGATCGTGTTCCTTACGTCATTGTTAAAGCTGCAAAAGGTGCTAAGGTAATTATGTTCTTTTAGGTATCTCCATTGCTTGTTGAGAATTTATCCTGGTGATCTATTATTTTTCATGATTAGGCATATGAAAGGTCAGAAGATCCTATTTATGTGCTTGAGAATAACATTCCAATTGATTCTCAATATTATCTTGAAAACCAGCTTCAAAAGGTATGTGACAACTTACAATAAATTAATCTATAAGTGCATGGAGTGCGGTTTCCTGCTACTCAAGCGGAGATAGCAATCTTCTTTTCTTTCCATGGGAATCTGACCTATGAAAATAAAGATTTGCACCTCCAAGAATGGAATTAGATGTTGACTATTTTGTGTGGAATTCCATAATTAGTTTGTTAATCATGCATACTTGAGATATATGGCTTAGAACGTTTTGTACTACATTCATTCTTCCCTATATATATACCTTTTTCAAGTTGAACAGGAACTATATTTAGAAGCTCGATGTCATTTTTGAACAAATCCTTTGGTTTTGATTTTCGAAAGCTATTTCATTAAAAATATTTCCTGCATCATCCCTTGTACACCATCAATGTTTTCCCTAGACTTGATGCTTTATCTAGGCATTTTATTTTTATGATATTTTTAAGTAATTTCGATAATGTGGAGCATACATAGGACATAAATACTTATTTTTATGCATGTACAAACAAGTAGGTCAATTATATATTGATAACACCCTACACATGGCCAATGCAAACAGTGCCTCAAAAGTCAAAGCATTGGTCAACAAATCGGTCAAGTAACATCAAGGCATTCAATATTCATTGAACATCATAATTGTGGGGTAAACATAAAATGGATAACTAGTGTGAAGGGGGGCAGTGGGACCACCTCCAAAGGGCCCACTAAGGTTCAATCCTTCTAGTATATGTACCACATGGTTTCTTATACCTATATCTTGTTCCAACCATGAGTTAATTGATTTAGAGACAATCGTGAGCGCTGACACTAAAGCCATCTCGCAACCAAGCCAAGGGATTGTTTCCGGTATTATCTCATAACTCCTCCAAGAGAAAGGACTACAATGCTAGCATGGTTCGGTATATAGCGGTCATATTTGCCTCAATAACACCATCGCAACAACGGAAAGGAGCTAGATCATTCTTCCAAGATTATGTAAGATTGACATAGACAAATTAGGGAATTAATCGAGGGATTGACCTCTGTGTTCCTCCAATCCATGAGAATTAACCTAGTCAGTAGAAAGGATCTAAGTGCAATTTTCTGTCACATACCGCAATCAGCATTAATTGGCTAAGCTAGAGTGGCACCAAGCTAGGATGGCATTGTGACATCTTGACCAACCAAAGATTTCCACCAAGGAACAGCAAGAGGCTTGATGGCCCTTGCCCTCTAAGAGGCTACATACCAGGCGACCTTGAGACGAGGAGAGAGGACCAAAAAAAAAGGCTCAAAAGGCTGGAAGATGGACCTATTCCACTAAGGCATTTTCCTGGAGCTAGTATAAAAGGGTTTACATCTCGAACAAGGGAAAAAAAGAGGGGTGAGGACGCACATTGCTTTCTCCAATGCCTTTTCCTTTATTTTCCAACTTGCTTACTTGCATTTTCTGTCTCTTTCTTCCTTGTAACCAACTGAAGAGATATAGTAGAACGTTATGTCGCCGGAGAGGCGATGCGGTTTTTCTTACCAAAGAGGCACTGTGGTTTCCACATTTATTTTTTTGCATTTATTTCTTGCTATTTGCTCTTTATTAACTCTACATTGTTCCTACTGCATTTCTCCCTGCCTTAACCACTAGTCTCACTATGTTCGTTATTGCGCCTAACATTTCCCATCCCCGAGGTGATCAGTCTGCCGTTCACCTGTGGGATAAATTTTGCCATCAACACATTTATGCTAGTAGATACCTATGCATGTAGTGATGAATACAAGAGGATACATATATACATGTAGCCCTACATTCATATAAATTTGTCTATATGCGTTTCTGATTTTTCTTTTCTCAACAATCCAGCCACTTCTGAGGATATTTGAGCCTATTCTTAAGAGTGCACAGCAAGAGCTATTCACTGGAAAGCATACAAGAAATTTAAAAAGCTCAACTCCATCAAACAGTGGCATAATGAAATTTGCTAAGAAACAGCTTAGCTGCCTTGGGTGCAAAGCTGTAATTAGGTATGATGCTTTATTATACGAGTATTTAGTAATGTCTGCTCTTCACTCATCTGAGTATGACCTTAATGAGTTCACTATCCATGATTATGACACCTGAAGAACAAGTAGTTCCAATAGATTCTTCCGTCTCAAATACTCCATATTATGCACCAACTTTAAATTTCAACAGCATAGCTGGAGATGTGTCCTTTAATATTTTAAAAAGCCATTAATTTGTTTTTAATGATGATAAATGAGATGTATATATCGTATGCAACTCCTGATAAGATGACATGGAGTTATTGTTAATTAGCTCAAGAATTGTCATCATCAGTTTCCTTATTATTATGATTATTTGTTTTATTTTTAATGTCATTTCTATAGTTAATTACTTCTTTGCAGCCATATGTGCATATTTATGTAATTAGCATGTTATTACGAGTCTCTTGTAGTATGTTTTGTGCCTATTTTCTGCATTATCATGTGTGCATAATCCATTTTAACTGATTTTATACATATATATATATATATATATGTTATTATTTGTTTAACACGTATATGTATTGGCATGTGTGTAATCTTATGCTTATCATATCTATGCTTGCATATTTATGTATTCATTTGCTTTCTTCTTGCATCTTTCTGTGTGTGTGTCAATGTGTCTAAACCCCCTATATAATCCTCCAAAGTAAGAGTTAAAAATGTTAGAAATTATACTTGATAAATGCAGTATGTTGAAAATAGTTTTAAAAATTAAGAGTTATGTTTGTTAATTGCAGTGTTAATTGGCTGATTAAACCCCATCAAATTTTATATTGATGAAAAAATTGAAATTTTCTGTTCAATGCAGAAGTTGGCTCATTATGTAAGCTTTAAGGAGGTAATTATGACAAGTTTATTGATGTCTGTTTTGCTGCTAGCCAAAGCTGAAGATGTGCATTTGTTCGCTGTGTTTTGTTTTTTGTTTTAGAGTTTTGTTAAATTGATGAATGTTGTGTACTAATTATAGAAGTTTAAGAGTCATTTTGTTTAGTTTAAACATCCTTTATCATTATCAAGTTATTATTATTATTATTATTATTATTATTATTTTGACTTTCTTTTATTTCATTTGAGATACTTTGCATGCACCCCCTTTTAATAAACTGGTATTAGTGCTTGGTTCCTTTGAGAGATGGCATCAAGCAACTCTCTTCTAATAGCCATGTCCCACCAAAGAAAACTTTGACAATTGGGTGCTTCACATGAAGGCCTTCCTTGCTCACATTTCACAAAGAGTATGGAGTGTGGTAGAGAAAGGCTTTGAGGAGTTGGAAGATGACTTGGCATTGAATCAAGTTCAAATAGGTGCCTTTGGAGAAGAACCAGAAGAAGCATGAAGTAGCTCTCATGATCATTTACTAAGGCCCAGTTAGTGATATGCTTGACAAGAATGCCAACACCTCTTCCAAGCAGGTCTGAGATATTCTTCAAATGAACTTCAATGGAGTTGAGTAAGTGAAAACAGTACATTCACAAAGCCCAAGGGCTGAGTTTGAAACTCTTGAAATGAAAGAAATATTTTGTTTTTTTTTCAAGGGTATTGGCGATTGCCAATCAAATAAAGAGAAATCATGAATATGAGCTAAATCTTGGCTTTGTCAAGTCAATTCTTCATTGAACCATAAATTTGAGCAATTGGTGGTGGCCAAATGGCCATTGAAGAAAGTAAGGACTTGGGGGGACCTTGATTATTCATCATTTATGTGGATCATTGTAAAGGAAAAAATGGTGGAATCGAGCAGGTTTTTTAAGCCAATTTCACTTTTTTGCAAAAAAAGTGAATCGCGAGGAAGATCTCATATGAGAGGTCGAGGTCGTGGTCATTATCAAGGGAGTAGTAGCCAATGTTCCTCCAAACGGAGAAAAAGTTCAAGCCTCAGTCAGAGTCAAAGGACATGGTGGAGGAAGAGGTGATTATTCAAGATTGTACAATATAAAGCATTTTAAATCTTTTATTTAATGTTATAATTGTCATAAGCTTATGATACTTCACCAATGGAGCAAGTAGACTAATATGATGGGCCAGTCTAACTCTTCAAGTAAGTATGGGCTCGTGTAGGATTGATAGTGCCAGGAAGGTTAAGGAAAGCATGGAGGCTATGTCTATGATGCAAGGCACATGAAAGTAATGAGACTGATGTATGTTTAATGGGGCCATAGACTCTTTTCACACTGTGGTGTTGACACAACACTAGTGCTATAGGTGCTGTAGCGAGAGCAATAGGTAAAGATATTGAGGAGATAGCTATTAATGGGCCTACAAAGAGTCAATCAGTGGTGTTTTTTATGAGTGTGTCATGTCAAATATCAGGTTGTTAGCAGTTTAAGGCATAACAAGGAGGGACAACTTACCGACAGTTTGAAGTGGCTTGTAGATTCTGGTTGTGGCATGATCAGATTTCTAAGCAACTTGCTAGTTCTATCAACCAAATATAGTTGATTTCTTTCCACTAATAGGCACATTGATTAGGGGCATCTCTTATGTCTAGTTCCTAGCAAAGAAAGATCGAAGCTTAATAATTGTAGCAAGAAAGGTGTATTCAATGGGTACGATGGAAGTTCAAAAGGTTATGAGATCTACAATCCAAGTGTCAAAAACTTTTTGTTAATTGAGTTGCCAAATTTGACGAAAATGATACTATGGATTCGAGTATACAAGAAGTTGAAGTAATGATTTTTTTTTCATACTAAAAAGACGAAGATCAATAAGAAAAAGAACATGTAACTGCACTTCCTCCAACTAGACTGGTAACACCTCAATCACAAGCAAGTCAAGTAAAGGGTCATGAAGAATGAGAAATATTCAAGATCTTGATGAAATAAAGGTTGGATAATCTCACTTTAATTTGTCTCTTTGCTAACAATGTGTTTTTGAAACTTAAGAAGCTACACAAGACAAGGAATGAGTGAAAGTTATGGATGAAATTTGATCCATAGAGACATGAGAATTATGTGATACTTTTAGGACGCCAAACTGTTGGTGTCATTTGGATGTTCAAAGTTAAAAGAGTGACAATAGAGATGTAGAGAAATTGAAAATAAGACTTGTTGTCAAATGACATAAGCAAAAGCGAGGGATTGATTATGAAGAGGTATTTGCTTTGCTTGCTCGTTCGAGACAATTTGATTGTTAATTGCTCTTGCAGCTCAATGACAATGGAAGATCTACCAACTTGATGTAAAATTAGCAGTCCTTTATGGGTTTTGAAAAGAGGTCTATATGGAGCAACCAAAGGGCTATGACATGAAGACAGAGCTGAAATTGAAGAAAACTTTGTATGGTTTGGAACAATCACCTAGAGCATGAAATTCGTATCGATAAGTATTTCCATGAAATGGATTTGCTAGATGCCCTCATGAGTTAGGCCTTTATGTAAAAGTTGATAGAAACAACTTAATGCTTGTTTGCTATTATGTAGATGATTTCATTGTATAGGAAACACTCTTGACATGTTTGAGGATTTCAAGAAGAATATAGCTCGAGAATTTGAGATAACAAGTGTTAAGACTTATTTCATGCTACTAAGCGGCATTGGAAGTAGGAATTTTTGTCTCTGTAGAGTGTTGCACTGAAAAGGTTATTATGAAGTTTAAAATGTTATACATAACCTAGCAAACACTCCCATAGAACTTGGAATGAAATTATCCAAGTTCAATGGTGTAGAGAAAGGTAGATGCATCGATCTTCAAAAGTTTGGTAGGAACCTTAAGATATTTGATATGTGCAAGATTGGACGTCTTATTTGCAGTTTGCTAGTATATTCATGGAAAATCCATCATCCTCTCATTGGAAAGCAACAAAGAGAATTCTCTATTATCTAAAAGGTACACTTGAGCTGGGGTTTTTCAAACTCATCTTCAAAGAATTTTGTGCTTTTTGGATATCGTGATATTGACTTTGCCAGAGATTTGTATGACTGAGAGAGTATGAGTGGCTTCTTTGGAGAAATCACAGTTTCATGGAGTTCAAAAAAACGACAAATTGTGGCACTTTGAGCTTGTGATGCTGACTATATCATTGCAACCTGTTGTACATGTCATGTCATCTAGCTTAGAAGAATAATGAAATGCATTGACATTAACTGACGTGTTTTTCTTATGCGTTTTGGATCATAAGTGTGATGATCCACTCAGCACTATGGAGTTATTCTGATATTATGCTTCATTTGGGAGAGAATTTCTTGGGACATTTACATGGAGAGCATATTAAGCACAAGGAAGAAACAAATATTTTGATTGATAATAAATTAGCTCTATTTAGCTCTTGCAAAGAGTATGGCGTTCCATGATCAAGAGGTATCATTTTATTTGTGAATGTGTTGCTAAGATGGAGATACGATTCAAATTTGTTAAACTATAAGATTAAGCTGCTGAGTTATTTTGTTTAGTTTAATTTTCAGTTGTAATGAGTATTTTTAAAATGATGAAAGTTAAATTTCTCCTATTTTTTCTACTCTCATTTGAAATACTTTTTGCTTACCACCTTCTTAAAATACTTTTTCCATAAATGTATGCATACGTTGGATTGTACTTGATCATAACACTCAAATTAGCAGATCGAATGCTTTTTCAGATGTATATTTGCAGGCTTCTGTTTAAATTAGCAAGTTTATTTTGTATTTGTTGGCTCCAGTGATGCAGATCGAACGCTTTGCTTGCATTGCAAAGGAAGGGAAGCTGAATTATACTGCAAGACAGTTTCAAATGGTATCAGGAAGCTTCGAAGCTTTAATTATTATACTATGCACTGAGAAGCTGAATTGTTGTTCAATAATACTTGCTTTTTATGGATTCTTTTTATCATTCATATATTTTCTTCTAGAGTGAGGAGGAATTCCTTTTCTGTTTTCTGTTTTGTAGTTAGTCTGATTTTTATTGCTTTAATCAAAACTTTCTAGTTGCTGAAATGGAGGTGCTTTTTGGGAGACTTTGGACTCAATGTCAAGAATGCCAAGGTTCACTTCACCAGGACGTTTTATGCACAAGGCATAAATCTGATCTAACTTTTTCTAGTCATTTATTCATTTTTTTTTGGGATTTAGATGCATGCCATATAAATTTGTTTATATACAATTTGATCATGTAAGTTTAGAACTTATATTATACACTTAGAACACAGATATCATGTTTACAAACTTTTATTATCTACTGTGTTAGTGTTGTTACCATAATTGAGTTTTATTAACCTGGGTTTGTATGAAAGTGGTTTGGCCAATTTGAATAGTTTTGTTTTGAGAAAACATATAGCCGACGACACTTAAATCATGTTGAAATTGACATATTCATGCAATACAAGTTTGTATAATGTAAATTTCATATATTGCATATTGAATAATTAAATTGACAATTTCAATATGGCATGTGTGTAAATCTTCCTTTATTTTTACCTGCATGTTGGTCAATGTGCTAACTCTGGTTTTGAAAACGTAGCCGAGACTGCCCGATATTTTATCGGAGGAAGAAAGCGCAGAAAGACATGGCTGAGGCTAAGATGCAGCTTGATCGGTGGGAGCTCTGAATCCTTGATTCCGATCAAAGCTCTATCTTTAGCTGCTGTTGGTGTTACGATTCTGCTGCTTGTGGGTTACCTACTACAATCTTGAGTCCTAGATTAATTTTGTAACTGCATTTTCACCAGACTTTTCTTGTGTTCTGCAGTCAGCCATCTATGATGTGCAAGACAGTAAATTGAAAGGCTCTTTAGTTTGATTGAGATTTCACCGCCGTCGCATGCAACGGAAATGCAAGGTATAACCAGGTAAGAATGCTGTGTTTAAGTGAGTTTTGGATATATGAATTAGGATAATTAGGGGGAACGTGCTGCTTGAAGATCCATTGTACTGCTTGCTATCCGTTTCTGTTGCTGTCAGCAAACTCCCAGTGTAAGCTTTTTATTGTTTATTTATGCTGTAAATTAGCACTTGAGAAATGAATCAACTGATCTACTGCTCTGAATGTATACAAAATCATGCGAACAGCACGAAATTTATTAAGGATCTCTAAATAACATTTAAACTGGATGCATATTTATGTGTATTTAACATATGGATTGCGTTCCCAATTTTACGCTATTTGGCTGGGTCTAGCTCGGATTGAGGTCAAATCTAACTCTTCTCATTCATATTTTGGATCAAATCAAAATCAAATCAAAAATTTTCATTTCAATTTTAAGCTGAGTTCGGATTTGATAACATCCCTATATGCTACCCAACCTTCTCTATTTTGATCACAAACCCAAACAAAGCAGAAGATGAATCCCCTCAAAAACACTATAAAAATCCTCTTTCTCCCCCACTTTGCCACAACTCCGCCAAGCTGTTGATTGCCATTACCTTCTTCCTCCACCTTCTCGATCCACCAATAGAGTCCAACACCACCTCTGTCCTGCTCGCCAATATTACTGATGACAACGCTATAGCCCTTGCAATGATTCACTATGACCTTCGCTCATGATGAAGCAGCCCAAGATCCCCCATGCATAGGTGGGATAGGGCATAAATTGGCATGGGAGTTAGTATAGTATTGATGAGTGTTACTCTTTCAGCTAGTAACAAGTATCTAGCATCCCAAGTGGATGTTTTGTTCCCAACTACTTCGATGATGGAGTTGGAGTCAGCTGTTTGAAGCTCATTCTTGGTCAGAGGTATGCTCAAGTATTTCCACTGCTCCATTTCTTGCATTCTAAATCTCTCCTTTAGCTCTGTCCTTGTATCCATTGGTATAGTTGGGCTAAAAAGAATGAAAAATTTATCACGATTAGCTGCCTAGCTGGAGATAACACAATAGCTATCTAGAGTTTCCTTCAAGAATATTGTTGTCTAGGGTGTGGCCTTCCCAAACAGTAAAACATCATCAACATTTATAAGGTGGTTGTGGATTGAGCCACCTGAGGATAGGCTGATCCCTATTATCCATCCTTTCTTTTGCTCTCTACGTAGTAGTGAAAACATAAGTTTTGCGCTCAAGATGAATAAATGAGAAGGGAGCACTCTTGACGTAGCCCTCTTTTGGCTATGATCCGCGGAGGTATTTTCCCATTAATTAATAGGCTATACTTGGGATCTTTGATACACATGTTAATCTATTGTCTCCACGTCTCTGGGATGCCCAAGTTCTCAAGTATACTGTCGAGGAATCTCTAAGTAACCCTGTCATAAGCCTATTCCATATTAGCTTTTACCATCATTAAGCCCACTTTTGATTTAGCTTTATATAGTCTATGGAGTATCTCTTGAGCTAAATTGCAATCATCTGCTATTGACCTCTCAAGGATAAAACCTCCTTGCTCTAAAGAGACAAGAGGTGCAACATGATCGTTTAGTTTGTATAAGAATCTTTGCTACAACTTTGTAGATTGATGTACATTAGCTAATAGGCCTAAATTAAAGCTTGATCAACATTGGCCATTTTTGACACTAGTGTCACCCTAGCGTCCTCCTAACTTGGAGTTATTATCCTACTTTCAAATACTGTCAATATTCACAACTTCCTTCCCCACTATTACTCAATAGCCCTTGAAGAAATTTCCTATTAGCTCATCCTTCTCAGGTGTTTTGTTGATGGCAAAAGAAAATACTTTCTTTTGTACTTCCTTCCTAGTGAAAGGTTTGATTAGGTCTAGGCCAACTCCAAGATGCAGTGTTGCCCTCAATTCAAGGTCTTCAGGTAACTCTTGTGTCTCCTCTTCCATCCCTCATTTCTTTGTAAAGAAATTTATTAAAGTTTTAATGATCTCTTCTTTGAGCTCTCGTTTGTTTGATTGGAAGCTAAAGGAGCCCAGTGGCGAACAAGCTATTAAAAAGTTGAAATACAAATTAGGGGCGAGGAGTTTGAGCCAAGCTTGGCTCAAGGTTATAGCTCGTCTCAAATCGATTTGAGCTTGAGCTACGCATTTCAATTTTAAATTAGCTTAAGCTGCCGACTTAAATCTTCTAAAAACATGAATCTTTTAAAATTAATTTTGCTAGAATTTTTTTAAAAAGATGTGACAGAAATTTTAAGAAATTATTTTATATACTTAAAAATTTAAATAAAGAGTTGTTAATTGATAAAATATAATGAAAATAAAATATTCATTTAATTGATTTCACCTAGTGGGATAAATATTTAATTGTTGTTGTATCTCTGTAAGAATTTGAAATTGGGTAATCATGCTCACAAGATCACTTAATACATCCTAATCACAATTAATGTATATTTATGTATAAATAATAAATTGTTACAATAAGTGATTGAATATGTTATTTATATTTAAAAAAATAGAAATTTGGCTATTTAAAAAAATAGTTCAAAAAACTCGAGCTAAAAATAGATTCAAATATCGAGTGATTATCGATCTTCAAGTCAAATTTTGATCCTTAAATACAATGAAGAAATCAAATTAGAAGAAAGTTTGAACCGTAGAAAACAACTCCAATGTTAACAATGAGAAGCAAGATAAGAGGCACAATTGATCGAGACTTGCATAATGGAATTCATGCAAATAACTCAATGGATGTGTAAAACTATGACTAGAGCAAGTGAAACTAGAATTAGGTGGTGCACTTAGACCTTTGATTAACCAGACCAACAATCTTGATCACCAAAAGCTAGAGAAGGAATTGTAATTTGAAAAAAAGAAAAAGGACCAGAGAAGGGGTGAATATTCTGGTCGACCAAAGATGAAGCGTGTGAAATTCTCGGTCGACCAAAATCAATAACTGTTACGCTTTCCCAGTGCAAATCATTCTCTGAATAGCTTTTACTATTTTGAGCATAAATTTCTCTATAAACGATGAATTAGCGAACTTTTTTATATTGTAAAGTGGATTTCAATACTTTCTTAAGTGATATATATTTTACCTGACATGGTTTACCGACAACAATATCAAAGTGTATAAAAAAAAAAATCATATACCATATGATTTATTCCTTCACATACACAATGTAGATAGAATGGGCGAGCTTGAGTCAAATCTGAATAGTTTAATTTAAACTCGACTCATTATTAAATAGATGAAAATCAATGATCAAATTTGATCCAATTAATAAAGTGGTTAGGTCAACCTACTAAGCTGACTACTTTATAGAATAATATTGATAAACGGGTAATTTGAACTAACTCCATTGTGTCTAATTCGTACTCAATTCATTTAATCAATGGGAAAATTTATGACCTCTTAGATCAGATTTGGGTTGGGTATACGGGCCAGATCATATATTATTGGCCATCATTATTTAAATTAGACACCCAAATTCTTTTTCATAAATTTGCTTATCTCATTATATGCAAATTCAAAGTAAATAATATTGACAATTTTAGAGTGCACTAAAAATATATTTAAAGTTTTGAATATCTAATAAGTAAATATATATATATATATATAGTTATTTTTTTCATATGTGTATGTAAATTTTTCTTATTTTAAAAACACAAATTTATTTTTATTTAAAGGTTAATTTTTTTAATAGCACACAGCGTGAGCATCTTGCTAGTTGATAAATTGCATAGTATGATCGCTCAACTTAATATTTTTACCATGACGATTAATTGAAAGTACACACAAATCTATAATTTGTATTTGTTTCCATTTTTCAATCTTGTCAACATAAATATCTGATGTCTATAATGTACAATAAGCTTGTTATTTGTATCATGCATGTAATTTTATCAAAGAGTAAAATGTTTGGCATTAATAAGCACACTGAAGATTAGAGAATGTGAAGGCTAGCAAAAGGAAGCATCTCTCACACCCTTCCTTTGCCAATAACCGGCTCTAATTGTACATGAAGGTATGTGAGCGATCTTAGGCCAATGAACCCCACCATTCTTGTAATGCTCCTCCAGCTCTGCAGATGATAATTGAATACTTAGCCGCTGCAGAGAACTTGGGAGGTCAGGTAGTACATGGAGTTGAGGAACAAAGCGTAGTTCAAGAGATTTGAGGGATGTAAGTCTGTTAAGGCATGAAGGCAACTCCTCTAGTGATTTGAGGTAATAAAATCTGAGATGCTGCAGAGATTTGTGGTTTTCCACGATCCACGATTCAAAATAATCAGGAAATGATGTTACCTTTACATTATAAGAAATATCAAGCTCATGGAGGCATCTTAAATTTCTTAATGAGGCTCTGAGCAATAATGAAGGGTCATCAATTGAGAGATTCTCCAAAGCCACTGGAACATCTCCTCGTGTGATATTGGGGCACCTCACAATTCGTAGCTTCTTAAGGGAATGGATTGAATGTAACCCCTCCAATGACATCAGAACTTCACAATTACTCAAGTAAAGACTCTGAAGCGATGTAAATTGTTTCAGAACATCAACTGGAGGCAGGCACGTGATGTTTGGGTAACCTTCTATTTTTATCTCATCGGGAGAAGAATTCAATGTCCCAATGCTGCTACTTGTAATGAGTGTAGAGTTTGTCAGCCCTGCTTTATCTATAGTCAAATCTTCAATGGTAAGAGGTAGTGGAAGCAATTCTGTCAATGATGAGCAGTGCTCTACAATAAGAAAACGTAAACAAGCAAAGTTTTGATTGAAATCTGTAATTCCTTCATATAACCTCCCCAATGATTCGAGCTTATAAAGATTTAGATATTCCAAAGAAGATGAGATGATGACGGATGGGGTATGTCCTTGCCAAAGCGTTAGAGGAAGCTCCAACCCAACTTCCTCTATTGAAAGCGTGACAAGGCTAGGTGGCAAAGGGGGCAATTGCTTCAACCTCGGGCAATTTGATATTTTGAGTCTACGAAGACAAGGAAACCACTCTGCAAACTCTGCTGTTGGATATGTTGACCATAATTCCAAAGCTTCCATGGATGAAATTTCAAGCTCCACCAATGACGGGAAGATGGAATGTTTTTCATCCCCATGAAATTCGTTGCCAAGCTGCTTCAACATGGGTATTCCGGAGAGAATCAGTCTCTTGAGGAATGGCAGCTGCCCAACAGTAGGAATTTGCTCTAAGTTCAAACAATAATTCAGAGAAATTGATTCCAAATTGCATAGCTGAGGTGCTTGCATCCAGGATGAACATCGAGTGCCTCTGTAATTCGCTAATTCTAATTCCTTCAAATTTGAATGAGGCCGCAAAGAATCAAGCAACTCCTCTGCTGATTTTGCTTCAGTATGGTTGTTTGTGTTACTGCGACACCTGTGCCAGTGCAAAAGCAAACTATTAAGGTTGCATTTCTCATCTAGCTTAGCTTCTATTGCCTCCTTAGGATCTTTGACGTTGTCCAAATAATTTATTTGCAATTTTCGAAGCTCTACCATGTCCTTCAAGTCCTTGAAACAATATGATTTGTTCTTCCACATGTTAAATCCAGGAAATTCCTGTAATCGAGTTAGCCTACCGATCCCAACGATTGGCTCAATCGGACTCAAATAAGGATAAATGATATGTCGAATCTTTGTAAGGCTAGACATGCATCTTGGGAAAAAATTATGATGAAGTGAAATAAACTCTGTAGAATAAATAAAGAACTCTAAGTGATAGAGCTTGCAAATTGATGCAGGCAACCGGATAATGTCCATGTATTTAAGTTCCAAATAACGAAGATGCTTGAGCTCACCAACTTCATACGGCAATATCTTCATGTTCTTTGCAATGATACATAACACACGCACCGTTTTTATGGCTTTAAGAAAGTCAGGTAACACTTGTTCAAGTTCATCTTCAGCTCCATTGTAATAGAAGAGCATGGTGCGCAAGCTGCTGCTACTACCATGTTTTAATAGCTCTTTCACTACATCCAAATTCTCGGCTTCCACACATAGATGGCGAACCGTCGTATTCAATTTACATACTGATCCAACATCTATAATTCTCAAGCATTCATCATAGGAAATTGATTGCGCCAATTCATATATCAAATCATGCATTGAAAAGTTTCTGTAATAATGATCTACCTCAAAAAAAGACTTCTTGACTAAATCATCAAAATACATCCTTCCTATGTCTTCAAGTGTGTGTCCGATGTTGTCATGAGGTTGATGAATAAATCCAGAAGCAATCCACATGTAGACTACGTTGTCTTTATTGAATCGGTGGCCTTGAGGAAATATACTGCAGTAAGCAAAGCAACACTTGAGATGCAAAGGGAGGCATTTGTAGCTCAATTGCAGAGCACTAGTGATGCCTTGCTTCCCCTGGTTGCATCTCCAAATATCATTGTGTAGAATCTTTTCCCAGTGGTTATCATTCCTATTTGAGTTCAATGCCATGCCAATGGTCTTGGCCGCTAGAGGGTTGCCTCCCAGTTTCTTGGCTATTTCACTGCCGATTGACATTAGTTTCTTCTCTTGATTGATGTCAATATTGTTGAATGCATACTGGTTGAATAGAGACAAGTATGCACCTTCTTCTAAGCCCTTCAACTCGATGGATTTCATCTTCTCTCCAGCTACTTTGGCAGCAATTTCAGCCACCGAAGCCATCCGAGTTGTCAAAAACACTTTGCTTCCTAAATGCCCATGTTTCAATGGAGCAAACAACAACTCCCATTCAATAATATTATCGTCAGACCACACGTCATCAAGAACTAACAGAAACTTCTTTGACTTCAACTTCCTCGCTAGATCTTCTTGCAACAGATGGAGGGCATCGGATTTTGGCTTCTCTTTTGTGCTGTCCTCCAACATCATGCTTGTAATGGTTTTCACATCAAACTTATTCCCTACATATACCCACATTTTCAGATCAAAATCATCTTTCGTTATATCATCAAAAACAAATCTAGCAAGAGTAGTCTTTCCAATCCCCCCCAACCCAGTAACAGAAAACACTGAAACATTCTTGTGAAAGGAATCAGAATGCTTCTCGTTCATAGATGAACTCCTCAGCCACTCCAACATCTCTGCCTTGAGATCATCACGGCCAACCACTCTGCTTCCAATCTGTCCGCTCTCCTGGTTGCTTGTGTTCCCACTTTCCCTCTCGCGCTGATGAATTTGCTCAGACGTCAAGCTCAACAATTCAAGGAGAGGACCAACACTATCTGCAGCCTCCTTCAACTTTGTCACAACCCCCTTCAGCTTATCCACGGTTGTTGGATCACTGTTCAGGATACTTTTCTTAAAGGAAGAGACAATATTACGCACCTTGGATTTGTTCTTTGTGTTGGCCTTCTCCATCTGCAGATATTCGATCTCATCAAGAGCGTCATCGGCTTCATATATTAAATCCCTCAGCTGCCAAAGCCAAGCTTTGACCGGTTCCGATTGTGGGTCAGATTCATCGATCTGACCGCTTTCTGCCACTGCCAACACAGCTTTGATCTTTGGCAGAGCCTTCTGCAAGGCCTCCAGCCCAGCCTGCAAGCCCTGCCGCTTGTGCTTGTCGGCGATGTAGTCAAAGGCAGTGGAGAAGAGCTTGCTTATCACAGCCGATGCGAACCATCCGATCACAGTCAACTCCAACATGTTTAAGGGAAGAGCAAGGTGAAGCCAAGGAGAAAACAGAGCTGCTCTCTAGAATTGCTCTTCAGAATATAATGAAGTTTGCAGTGAAGTTCCAGGAAGTTATAACCATGATGAAGAATGGGCGGGACTCAGAGGCAGCCTGCTGGGAGAGAAAATTGGGGCCACATGAAACTTAGAGGAAATTCATCACAAGAAAATAATGGTGGGTGTTTTATGTCAAAGTGTGCATTTTGTTGGTAGAAAATTAGAAATTCGCATCCTGCTAATTAAATGTTGATTTAAATATAAATATCTGCTACTACAATTGAATTTTCTTTCACAATAATTTTTATTTTTAAATGGACAGATTACATTCAACTCATTCACAGATGTTATGGTATAATAAATATCACACGGTCCATAAACCTGAAAACTCTTCTAATGGTTCATCCGGTTAATTAGATTTTTCATTCTGGTCCTTCAGGTTGATAGTTTTCCTTCAGATTACTCCCTGGCATACTTCTCCTGTCACGACCCAACCACTGTAATTCTTATTTATAATCTATTCGCACTCAGATTACGACTGATTAGGTCGCAACAGATTTACTATGAATTATAACACCTTATAAATAATCAAATTACACAGTTATATATAAACTGCACATATATAACATCACTTGTACACACTGAAAATACATGCACATATATAATATCACTTGTACACACTGAAAACACATATGACATAAATATTACCAACAACTACAAGAAATATTCACACAAAATTTCATTAACAATCAGTTCTCGGAATATATATAGTATCACACCATATAAATAATAAAAATATATACCAAAGAAGCATTATTATTATTTTAATAAAATTTTGCTATAATGTCTCACCCGTCCCTGTAATTGATTCACTCCTTCTAAAAAAAGCAGTTATTAGTTGACTCGATTGGTGAGTTTGATCCAACATGCTTAATAAAATAGCAACACACATCATAATCATATTAAAAATATATCAAAAATTTATTTTGAATCTTTTACACATTTCGAGCTTTATTTCTCAATCAACTATAGCCACACCACCTCATACCCACACAGAGTAACCACGACATCGTCACCTCAACCAGATAACCCTCCGTAGGTTATCACCAGATGTCGTCGCACCCAACTCTACAAGTATCTCATCACAATAGGTGACTCACACACAGTTACTTTTGGTGATCGTCATCAACCCAAGTAGCCGGAAACTAACATTGGATGTTGTCACATCAATATCATCATCAAGCTCGAACTATGGTAGGCATGATTGCGAAGAGAAATAAATTAATTTTTCCTTCACAATATATAATTCAATCTCATTGTATCATCATTATTATTACAAATTCAACATCAATTAATTACATTTGTCATATAACTCAATTGGACTTAAAAGCATTTTAATTAATCCATCACAATCAATCACTATATTTAAAAACAGAGTCAAACAGTAAATAAATCATCCAATCATGAAGAATACATGATATTCACAAAGCACACATAATATATTCTCAAAATATAATATTTTATTTTTGATAAATTAATTTATAAATATATTAGAGTAGATCCACCTACCTATTAGGTTATCTGAAAACTTATTTTCACATGTACACCCTGAAAAAAAAAATTAAAATTTAATTCTTTTAATGAATTTTAACTCTTATATATATATATATATATATATATATTTTATATTCTTATAAATTTCTCTAAATAAATAAATATAGTTTTAATTGAATCCATATTATGAGTTTCGTTATAATTTTATTTATAACTATTTATCGAAATAATATTTTACACCTATAAATTAACTACTATTATACATAAATCAAATATATGAAATTAATTCTTCTTCTTCCTTCATGCTCACGACAAAGACCTCCAGAAGCCGGCTATTGAATAAAAATAAATGCCTCTGTTCTTATCCAAATAATTGGGATAATTGCATTTTGGTCTTTACAGTTTTACCACCATATAAATAAGTCTAAAATTATTACCTTTAAATCTAATTTTTCTCATATAAAACTCAACTTATTTTTAATATATTTTAAATTCTATTTTGAGTTACACAATACTGTTACAATATTTATGACAATATTTTATGTACCAATTTCTTTATTTCTTTAATATATTTAACATAATATTTAACTAAATATTTTAATTAAAATTTGAAATTAAAAACCAAGATATTACAATTCTCTCTTCCTTATAAAAATTTCGTCCTCAAAATTTGCCTAGACATGTATGCTTTCACTGCGTCACTTTGATATTTAACTCAAACTGTTAACTACACTTTCGCTATCCACGCCTTTGCTTTCGCTGCGCTATAAAATAATAATTGAGGAAAACTCTAATAATAAAATTTCAAATATAAAATATGTGTGCAGTTGAGTGTAATCTTTTTATGACTACCTACCCACGGTTTTTTGACCTAGATAAATACCTAGAAGATCTCACCTCGCTCTGATACCAGGGTTTTCAGAACCGGATCAGACCGGCCGGTTCGACCGGTTCAACCGGGAACCGGCCCATGGTCCGGTCTGGTTCAATATTAGAACCGAAATTAAGTAAAAATCGGATTGGACCAGTAAAAATCGGGTTGAACCGGTAAAAACCGGTCCAACCGCCAAACCGGACAAACCGGAATTATTATTTGAGCTTTTTATTTTATTTTTATACATTAATATTTGGGCATTAATATTTTAATATTGATGCTATATTTTGAATAATAATTATTTTATATAATGGATGTTTAGCTAATTTATTATTTTTTTTATTATGAATTTATTTTGAATTGGTATAAAAGAGACAAAGTATTTTGAATGACAAATTAACAAGAAAAGCAATTATATTCTTTTTGTTTTGTAATTTTTAATTTTTTATACATTTCTTGTAGTAGTAAATTTTTTAAATTTGTTGTACTATTTTTTTCAAAATATTTTTTATCATATTTTAAAAATTAATCTCACATTTAGAAAATTTATATTTAATTATGATGTAATTATTAAGTCATCCGGTTGAACCGCGGTTCAATCGATTGAACCGATAAAACCATGAACTGGTAGATTGACCTGTTCGATCTTCGGTCCGGTTCTGAAAACCTTGTCTGATACCACAATTGTCACGACTCAACCATCGTAATCCTTATTTATAATCCATTCGCTCTCGGATTGCGACTGATTAGATCGCGACAGATTTACTATGAATTATAACACTTTACAAATAATCAAATTACACAGTTATATATAAACTGCACATATATAACATCATTTTTGCATATTGAAAACATCTATCATATATAAATATTACTAACAACTACAGGAAATATTCACACAAAATTTCCCTAACAACCGGTTATCAGAATATATATAGTATCACATCATATAAACAATAAAAATATATACCAAAGAAACATCAATATTATTTTAATAAAGTTTCGCTATAATGTCGCACCCTTGTCCTTGTGATTGATTCACACCTGCTAAAAAAAGAGTTATTAGTTGACTCAGTAGGCGAATCTGATCCAAATAGTCACACACATCATAATCATATTAACAATATATCAAAAATTTATTTGAATCTTTTATCATATTTTGGGTCATGTTTCTCAATCAACTATAGCCACACCATCATATCTACGGTGACCTACACACAATCACTATGAGGTCGTCACCTTAACCAAATAATCCTCTGTAGGTTACCATTGGATGTCATCGCACTCAAATCTACAGGTACCTCATCACAACAGATGACCCACACACAGTCACCTTTGGTGATCGTCATCACCTCAGGTAGCCGAAAACTATCACTGGATATCATCACATCAATATCATTATCGAGCTCGAACCGTGGTGGATATGATTATGAAGAAAAATATATTAACTTTTTCTTTACATAATATATAAATCAATCTCATTATATCATCATTATATATTATAAAATTTAACATCAATTGATTACACTTGTCATATAACTCAATTAAACTTAAAAGCATTTTAAATAATTCATCACAATCAGCAATCATATTTAAGAATAGAGTCAAACACTAAATAAATCATCCAGTCATGAAGAACATATGATATTCACAGAGCACACAATATATTCTCAAAATATAATATTTTATCTTTGATAAATTAATTTGTAAGCACATTAGAGTAAATCCACCTACCTTTTAGGCTGTCTGAAAACCTATTTTTACATGTACACTCTGAAAAATAAAAATACAAATAAATTAAAATTTAATTCTTTTAATGAATTTTAACTCTTATATATATATATATTTCATATTCTTATAAATTTCTCTAAATAATTATAGTTTTGACTGAATTCATATTATGAGTTCCGTTATAATTTCATTTATAACTATTTACCAAAATAATATTTTACACCTAATGTTGCATCTGGATCCACGCACCATCATCTGGACCTCACATGTGGAAGTTTACGTGGCATCAACGGCACGAGTGTTCAGCGCCGAACATGAGGAGTACCGCCCCGAATAGCAGACGCCGAAAAGACCGAGACGAACAACAGGGACCAGAACTGACCGGCGCCTGACAACATTGGGGACCATCCTGCTTTCAAGAGTTATGGGCTCTCCTGCCGTCAGATCGTACCATCCGTACATCTGACAGCAAAGGCCAGGGAGTGGCCCCCTTTTCTGTGGGCATTGATGGGTCGTCACTAAAGCTGAAGTTCATTCTGCTGAAATGACTCTACAGAGTAGACCAAGGTATATATACCTCACTGTAACAGCCTTCAAGGGGGCTGAACCCAAGAGATCCACTGACCTTACTGTAACCGAAAGGAAAAGAGTGATTCTAGTGATTTTTAAAGCCTCCTCAAAAGGATCCGCTTAGCCGATTTTCCACGTAAAAAATCTGATTGTTTCCCGTCTTAACAATTTGGTTCCCTCACGCAGGATTAGACCTGATCCCTTCAAACACCCATAAAAACACTCATGGTGAAAACATTCCGCCACCAGGAAAACAACAGGCAGCGTGCCTGCCCCAGGACGATCCTACCACGGACGACCGACAGCTTCAGACACTTACGAACACGGTCGCCACCCTTACCCAAACGATGAATACTTTCCTCGCCAACCTACCGACCCTCCTCCAGCCACAGAGACCCTTGCCTCTAGCTCTACCCCTCGAAGGCCCGCTTCCACAGCCGGGCGCGAAGCGCGTCAAACTACCCACTGAGGAGACCAGCACTCACGCTCCCGCCGAAAGTCGGCCCGAGGTGTATCCTCCGGCTCCCCCGGTGGATACAATATTCTCGCCTGCCATAATGGCGGCGCAGGCACCGCGCGCCTACAAGACTCCCCGGGTCGGCGACTACGATGGCCTCACCGACCCGGCCTAGCACGTGAAGCGCTTCGAGAACGCTCTAGCAATGAGCGATCCTGTCTCAGACGCGCACAAGTGTCGTTTATTCAAGAATACTCTTACGGGTCTGGCGTTGGATTGGCTCGACGAAATCCCCCAAGGTTCCATCCAAAGCTTCCTGCAGTTCTCCGAGCAGTTCTGCACCAGATTCGGAACCTCAATGACTACTTCCTGAACAATCTATGAGCTCTGGCAGATAAGGCAGGCTCCCGACGAATCGTTGCGCAGCTACGTAGACTGGTTCTCGAAGATGAACGCGGAGACGAAAGACACTACCGACGACAGATCGACCATGATCTTCATCCACAGCATTCTGCCCGGGGAGTTGTACGACTCTTTCGTCGACGACATGACGAAAATACTAATGGAGGCAAGGGCCCGCACCGAAAAACGAATCCATCTCGAGGACGCCAAGGCCCTCAAGGTGAAGGCCAAGCAGGAGGTCACTTCGCTCCAGGACAAGAAGGGCGAAACCCCAAAGACGGACTCCAACACCCCTAGAAGGAGCTTTCGAGACCGGAATTTCACCCCCTCCCATAGGAAACGCAAGTTTGAAGGTGATTCCTCGCGTCCTACTACGCCGGTCTACATCATCGAAGAGATATTTTTAATTCTCAGCGACAAGGGCTTCATCAAGAGCCGTGGCGAGCGCCAGCCACCTCAACCTGGCGAGGACCCCACAAAGTTTTGCAAGTTTCACCAGCGTTACGGTCATCTCTTCTTTGAGTGCTGCTCTTTTCGGGCACTCGTGACTGAATATATAGAGAATGGCTACCTCACCGGCTACAAGAGGACCGAGGGGCCCCTTCCAAAAGCGACACGGCCGCTCTTTCCGCGCGATGAGCCTTAGGCGATCACTTCTTCGACGCCAGCAATGTCGAAAGCCGACGGCAAGAAGGCCGTCCTGTCAATCTTCGGCTACAACTGCGATTTTCGAAAATACCGAGAGGTATGCACGGTCGAACTTCCCCCTCTTTTGCCTGACATTGTCTTCACCGCACCTTCCCAGAGGAGGGGTCAACCGCGATGACCCCATAGTCATCGTTGCTGAGATCGGAGCTTGATATGTTGATCGGACCCTGGTCGACACCGGCAGTTCAGTCGACATACTATATCTCCGCACCTTTAGCGAAATGGGCATTGGTCAGTGCAAGCCTCTCCCCCCCATCCATGATGATCTCGAGCTTCACCGGCGACGTCTACTGACCCGCAGGCTATGCCACCCTGCGTGTAGCCCTCGAAGAGGGTCCCAGAAGATTAGTCAAGGACATCAACTTCATCATCATGGATGCTTCCGGCTACAATGCAATCCTGGGACGTCCCGCAATGGCAGCATTCCAGATGGTCGCGTCCACCTACCACCTGTGCATGAAGTTCCCCATATCGTTCGACGTCGCCACCATCAGAGGGGACAAGGCCGACGCCAGGAAGTGCTTTGAAATAAATGTGCGCCTCCACACAGACTACATGGATCCCAGAGATCATGCCTTACCACCGGTCAAACAAAATGATCATGTAACCCTCACCGACCAAAAAAATGTATTAATCTCTAAAGATTTTTCTGATAATGAAAATCCCGCACTAGCGGCCCTGTTTTCTGAGTATTTCGATGTGTTTGCTTGGGAACCTAGCGACATGCCTGGGATAGATAACGCAGTAGCCGAACATCGGCTAAGCTTCAAACCGGGAGCAAGCCCCGTCAAACAGAAGAAGAGAAATTTCGGTGGTGAAAAACAACGAGCAATTCGGGAAGAAGTCGAAAAGCTTCTGGCTATCGGGTTCATCAAGGAAATCACCTACCCATCATGGCTCGCAAATATGGTGATAGTAAAGAAGAATTCCAAAAAGTGGTGAATGTGTGTGGACTTCACGGACCTGAACAAAACCTGTCCGAAAGATTTCTATCCCTTACCGAAAATTGACAGACTCTTCGATTCCTCGGCAGGGTACTCAATGATGAGCTTCGTCGAAGCCTTCTTCGGACAGATCCGAATGTTCGAAGACGATGAAAAACACACCTCATTTATCACCGACCAAAGAACCTTCTGCTGCAAAGTAATGCCTTTCGGCTTGAAAAATGCAGGTGCAACCTATCAGCGTATGATCGACACCGTGTTCAAAAAACAGAAAGAGCGGAACATAGAAGCATACGTCGATGACATATTAATCAAGAACAAGTGCATGAAACAGCACATCAAAGATCTCCGAGAAACGCTTGACACTTGTCGAGCTTACAACATCAAGCTCAACCCTCAAAAGAGCATTTTTGGTTCGTCATATGGAAAATTTCTGGGGCACATGGTGTCGACTAGAGGCATTGAGGCGAACCCTGAGAAAATTCGGACCATACAAGAGATGAAGCCACCTCGAACAATTCAGGACATACAGAAATTGAACAGAAGGGTCACGACGCTCAGCCGATTCATATCAAAATCCGGCGAACGCTGCCTCCCTTTCTTCAAGATTCTCCGAGGTGAGCACCAGACATGGAATGAGGACTGCGGGAAAGCTTTCCAGTCATTGAAGGAGTACTTGCTGTCGCCATCGCTACTCTCCGCCCCAATCCAAGACGAAGATCTCCTTCTCTACCTCAGCGCTACCGACAATTTGTTGTCCGCAGTACTTGTTCGAGAGGAGGTTGGCCGACAGCATCCGATCCACTATGTCAGCCACATCCTCCACGGCGCCGAAGCAAGGTATCCCCCCTCGAAAAACTCTCTTTTGCACTGATCTCTGTCGCCCGCAGGTTACGCCATTATTTCCAAGCTCACCTCATTAAGGTTATGACGGATCAGCCTCTCCGGAGAATACTCCACTCCCCCAAAATCTCCAGAAGGTTGCAGCAGTGGGCAGTGGATCTCTCCGAGTTCGACATCGACTTCCTCCTACGGACAGCCATGAAGAGCCAGGTGCTAGCCGACTTCGTTGCCGAACTGACAACAGTCGAACAACCCAAACTTCCTGAAAAACCACAGCCTTGGATCCTGCACGTAGACGGGGCCTCCGGCGAGCGCATCCAAGGAATCGGCGTCGTCCTCACAAGGCCCTGGGGGATTTGACTTCAGAGATCAGGGAAGATACACTTCCCCATCACGAACAATCAGGCCGAGTACGAGGCCCTCATTGTTGGGCTCAAATTTGCCAGGGGACTCAGAGCGCGACACCTCCATGTCTACAACGATTCTAATCTAATGGTGAACTAGCTAACAGGATCCTACCAGACAAAAGACGAAGTGCTCAAGAGGTATTCTCAGCTTGCCAAAACTCTCCTTCAATATTTCGCCTAGGCTTCCCTATTTCACATCCCCCGCGAGATGAATTCGCTGGCGGACGAGCTTGCCAAAGAAGAAAGGACCGGCGCAATGGACATCTCTTCCCCGCATTCAAAGACCCTGAAGTCTTCGACATCGAATCCAGCACCGGATGCTGGATGGATGACATACAACATTACCTCCAGACGGGCGAGCTCCCAAACAACTGACAAAAGGCTCGTAGGCTCCGAGTGAGAGCCGCCTGGTACATCATATCCCAAGGTCAACTGTTTAGGAGATGCTATTCTTCACCCCTGGCCAAATGCATCTGCAAAAAGGACTCGAGAACCATACTCGAACAGATCCATGCCGGAGATTGCGGAACCCACGCCGCAGGACAGAACCTCGCCCTACAAGTCCTACGCCAAGGATATTACTGGCCGAACCTCCAGAAGGATGCCAAGGAATTCAGTCAGAAGTGCCCCCAATGCCAGATCTACTCAAACATTCCTAGACAACCAGCAGCTCAGCTACACCCCATAACAAGCTCTTGGCCCTTTTCGATGTGGGTCTCAATTTTTTGGGACCATTCCGGAAGTCCGGAAAAACCTGCGCCACGTACTGCTGGCAACAGACTACTTTTCGAAATGGGTCGAGGCGAAGGCAATGGCACAACCAACCTGCACGGGTGTCAGAAACTTCATATGGACACAGCTCGTATGCAGGTTCGGCATCCCCCTCTCCCTAATCTGCGACAACGTAACCGCCTTCACCAGCCGAGCCGTCCGAAATCTATGCTCAAAAAATGATATCAACCTGAGCTTCGCATCGGTTAGACACCCGCAATCGAACGGCCAGGCAGAGGCGTCGAACAAAAACTTTCTCAACACCCTAAGAAAGCGGATTGACAAAATTGGCTCATCATGGGCAGCCGAGCTCTCGGCGACCATCTGGGGACTCAACTGTAAGCCAACGGCAGCAACGGGTCAAACGCCTTTCTCACTTATTTTTGGGGGAGAAGGTCTAATCCCAGTCGAGCTAGACATCTACTCCCCCCAGGTCGAACATGCCAGCAACTTCGACCCACCTGCTCTTCGTGATTGGCAAAAACAAAACGAGTGTGCAAGGAGACTCGAGCTTGACCTCCTCAAAGAAGAAAGGGAACTGACAGCTTTTCGACAAGTAGAACACAAACGAAGGATCGAAAAGTACTACAACAAGCACGTCCACAGGAGACCATTCCGACAAGGCGACCTAGTCTTGAAATTAAAAAATACCGCTGGCCGAGATATGACATCAAACAAGCTCACCTCTAACTGGGAAGGCCCTTTCATCATCCGCAATGTGCTCGGCCCCAACACCTACAAACTATCAAGGCATGACGGGACTATCCTGCCAAGGACTTGGAGCGGCAACGACATCATGAGATTTTATTCATAAAGCACTTGTAATTCACATTATTTTATAAAGACAAGTCTTTTGGCGACAAGCAATCAAGGGCACTCCCCTTCTCGAAGTCTCAGGCCGAAATCCAAACTTAGCGCCAAGGTGACTAGCAGTCAAGGGCACTCCCCTTCTCAAAGTCCCAGGCCGAAATTCTAACTTAGCGCTAAGGCGACTGGCAGTCAAGGGCACTCCCCTTCTCGAAGTCCCAGGCCTAAAACTCTAACTTAGCGCCAAGGCGACTGACAGTCAAGGGCACTCCCCTTCTCGAAGTCCCAGACAGTCAATCCAAAAACAATAAAATGCAAAATGAAAACAAAACCGAAAACTTTGCATTACAAAATATGCCTTACAAAAAAAAAATTATTACATATCGCTATCCCTCCTCGAAACCTCGGAGTTAGAATCCACTAAATTAGCACCAGGAGTTCGCGGCACATCTTGCATCGGATCCCGTGAGCGCAGAGGAGAATTCTGAAGTCCCCTCTCCACGAGAAGTTGGTTCCTCCACCGGAGCTGGAACCCCCCCGGCAGCTCCCTCAGCTCCCGCCATTTCGGCTTCAGTAGGAGGGATGGTCACCTTCATATTCGAAACAAAGGCAAACATCCGCCCCATCCTCTCCGCCGACATCTTGAAGAAAAAAGACACTGGTATGAACGGCTTTCCGAAAGAATACACTCATTCATATCCAGCCCCTCAAGATCCTCGCGACTCACCAGTCCCCGATCGAGGAGAGCGGAGCCGAGCATGTTCACCGAACTCTCCAACGCCTCCTTAATGAGCGCCTTAAACTCAAGAGACTGGCGGAATTCGACGACCCCTTCCTTGCGGATCTGCTCAGAATGATCAAACGTCTCCTCCAAAAGCTTCTGAAGTTCAGCTTCCCGGCGACTGGACTCTTCCAGACCTCGCATCGCCGAATGAAGATGCTTTTCAGCTAGGTGACGCTGACACTCCGACTCCAAATACAGAAGTCCATTCTCCTTCGCCTTTCTCTCCTGAGCCATGGCTTCTTTGGTGAGTTGCTCCACTTGACTCCTCACCACGTCCAACGTATTGGCGGCCCGAGCGCCAAGTCTGGTCACCGAGTCCGGCCTCCCTTCGGGAACAACCCTTGGAGGTCCGCCCCGAACACCGTCCCCGGACTCCTCAACACTCGGACTAGCAGAATCCGACCCTTCGGCGCCAGAACCAGTCCCGTCTTCACGCCTCCCACACGGCTCTTCGGGATCGTCACTAACCTGCACATCGTCAATGTATGCCAGGTCATCAGGGCCCCCTTCGAAAGCAAGAGGCGCTGCCGAAGAAACTCCTTCCGCCGAGGCTCCAGACACGGCACGTCTCCTCTTCGCCCGAAGACGAGAAGGCCCTGGCCGATCGTGGGGAACCCTTTTGTTCCCAATCTGCCGAAGTCGGAACCATCCCAGTTCGAGCTCTGGTTGACCTGCAAACAACGCAAACGCGAAGTCAGGACCAAAAAAAAAAGGAGGCAACCTCCAGAACCCACCTGTATAGACCCGCACGTTGACCTCGAGCTCGCGCAAGTAGTCCTCTGCATCATGCACACATTTTCGGATTTCGTCCACTTCCCGAAAATGTGGGTCCTCAAAACCAATTCCCTCTCCCAAAAATCTTGCCTCACCTACCCTTCGTGGTACGACAAAACTTACTCCGCAGGGCTCGGCGAAGAAGAACCTCTTGTACTAATCAGCAAAACCTGTGTCCCTAACCTTAAAAACCTGGCAGTACCTCCCTTTCAAGACGAAGCACCCATGCAGGCAAGGGTTTGCCTCCCACCGAAAGACCGCCTTGAAGATATCGATATCCCAAGGGATCTGTCGGCGCCGCAGCTCCTTGATGAGGCAGTAGATCATAGTAACAGCGGTCGGCGAGAGCTGCATGGGGACGATACCGAAGTGGTTAAAGATGTTCACGAACTCCGGCTGGAAGGGGAGAAACAGCCCGCCGCTCAGGTGGTGGAGGCATACCGCTATCTTCCCTTTTGGCAAGGTCATGAATCTCACTCCCTCTGACGGATACTCCAGCCTAACATCCGGGTCCCTCCCCCACACCTGCAGCACCTCCGTCTCGAAAGTGTGTGGAGGGAGGACACAGAGCTCACCCCGAAGAGCATGGTAATCGCTCCACATATCCTTCGCTCTTCTGCACGATTTCTTAATCATCTTGAAACCCAGGAAAATGAGTGGTAGGGACCCATGGTCGGTCCATCGCCCTTCTTATAGTCCTGAGCCCTGACGGTTCCAATCCCTGAGGGCAACCCCTAGACCGCTTAATCCTAAGTTCAAGCCAGCCTGGCGCACGAATCTCACCTCGTTTTTTCCAACAGTCACATCAAAACAATAAAATAAACAAGACACATATCACGAACATTCCATTAAGATATTTCTTTTACATTTCGTCAAAAAAAAAAAAGAGATTGATTGAAAAATGAAGACTTCTTCCTCGGCTCTCTAAGGAGAGAGTCCGAACTCCGATTCTACGAGTAGGCCCCGAACCGCCCGTGCAAACTCTTTTCGGCGACGGTTCTCCTCCTCCTCCAGTTCTTCGACTCGGGACATAAGCGCAGCTCTCTCCTCAATTTCGGCTCCTCAATTTTGGCGACCGCCGTCTCCAAGTCTCCCTCAAAGCGAGCGCACTTCGACTCCAGGTCCATGATCGTCTTCTCCGCCTCAGATGGCTCCAATCTCCGAAGAAGGGAAAGCGCTTCCTCCATCTTCTGCTCAAGGGCTGCCGCTTGACCCCTGCTGGCTAACCGCCTTTCGACCTGGTCAAGGTGCGAACAGATGCTGTGCGCAAAGTATTGCGCGCTCGAACTGCCAGAGCTGGGCCCTCTCTGACCGCCCCTGACGAAGTCTCCGGACCAGCGGAAGGGCCCGAAGGGGAGGAGACGGGGGTCAAGGTACTTCGCTCCCGCGGCGGCGCATCCTGGGCCCCCGTAGGCAGAGCAGGAGTCTGATTCTCCGCGTCCTCTTTTCTTGGCTGCATTTCGTCGTCAGGCACAATGATGGCGTTCTCCACGAGAGGGGCCGCTCGAGTGTCGCCTTGAAAGGATCTGGACGCCGCACGCGCACCCTCCCCTGCGTTGGAAAGGCGGATTCTTGGTTTCTTTGGCGCCTCCTCGCGAACAAACGGTCGTCTTGCACCCGCCTGATCCGATCTAGCAGGACCTCCAGCCTCAGGAAGTTCATCCCGAACGAACCCAGCAACGCCTGAGAACATAGCCATCGCGACACCAGTTCTCCTGGAGTCAACAGGAGACCCGTCTGATGCTCCATAAGTATTTATAGACTCCTCAAGCCCACATGGCAACCGGACACGCACATCAATATGCTTCACGACTATCAGGGGGATATGTTGCATCTGGATCCACGCACCATCATCTGGACCGCACACGTGGAAGCTTACGAGACATTAACGGCACGAGTGTTCAGCGCCGAACATGAGGAGTACCGCCCCGAACAGCAGACGCCGAAGAGACCGAGATGAACAACAGGGACCAGAACTGACCGGCGCCTGACAGCATTGGGGACCATCCTGCTTTCAAGAGGTATGGGCTCTCCCACTATCAGATCGTACCATCCGTACATCAGACGGCAAAGGCCAGGGAGTGGCCCCCTTTTCTGTGGGCATTGATGAGCCGTCACTAAAGCTGAAGTCCATTCTGCTGAAATGACTTTACAGAGTAGACTAGGGATATATACCTCACTGTAACAGCCTTCAAGGGGACTGAACCCAAGAAATCCACTGACCTTACTGTAACCGAAAAGAAAAGAGTGATTCTAGTGATTTTTAAAGCCTCCTCGAAAGGAGCCGTAGTTTTTCCGCTTAGCCGTTTTTCCACGTAAAAAATCTGATTGTTTCCCATCTTAACACCTAACAAATCAACTACTATTATATATAAATCAAATAAATAAAATTAATATTCTTCTTCTTCTTCTTCTTTTTTTTCTTCTTTTTCTAATAATAATAATAATAGAAGCTTGCAAAGGAAGAAAGCTTTTAATTCTTATCAATTTGATGGCATAATTATATTTTAGTCACCATAGTTTCACCTTCCTATAAATAGATTCAAAATTATTATTTTTAAATCTAATTTTATTCGTATAAAATTCAACTCATTTTTAATATATTTTAAATCCTATTTTGAGTTACACAATACTATTAAAATATTTATAACGTTATATAATATATCATTTTTGTAATATATTTAACACAATATTTAACTAAATATTTTAATTAAAACTTAAAATTAAAAACCTGAATATTACATCTCCTGCCTCTTCAACGGCGATGACGCCGGTGCTGCCCTCCGCACTGCAGAGATTATCGGCGCCGCCTGCTCCCAGCTGGAGTTCTTCTTGGTGATGAACCACGGCATCGATTCAGAGCTTTGCTATACGCAACGCAGCCATTGGCGGCATGAACAAACTCTTTGAGTTCTCGTTCGGTCCATAGCTGGAGACGCGGCAAGGAGAACAAGCTAAAGGTTGAAATACAAATTAGGAGCTAGAACAATCCAAGTTCAAGCCTAGCTAAACATGACTTAAGCTCAACTCGTCTCAAATCGATTCAAGTTTGAGTTGGCTTGTTTCAACTTTGCATTGGCTCGAGTCTTAATCAAGCAAACTCAAGTCTTCCAAATAATTGAATTTTTTTAAAAAAAAAAAATCTCTACAAGGACTTGAATTTGAGTTAACTAAGCCCACGCAATTACCTAAATTATATCTTAACTATAACTAACATATACTTACGAATAAATAATACATATTTATAATAAATTATTGAATACATTATTTATATTTAAAAAAAAAATTGAGCCAAATTGATTCGATTCGATAATGGCTCTTGCTCAGCTCAAAAAACCCGACCCGAGCTCGATTCAAACTAAATATCGATCTGAACATGAGCGACTATCGATTTTCAAGCCAAAATCTTACCCCTAAATACAAAGAAGAAATCAAAAGAGAAGAAAGTTTGCATGAAAGAAAACAAGTCTAATGCTAACAAGAAGAATCAATACCCGAAGATTTCTTCGTATAAATAACTATGTAGAACTATAATGCGAGTCTGTGAGTAGCTGTACCTAGAATTAAGGGGTGGGGTGCACCTAGACCTATTGGTCGACCAGATAAGTTGATCAATCAATCCTAGAGACAAGGGTTGAAAATTTCGGTTAAAATGTATGACAAGCATCACCGCGGAATTTAGACTTAAAGTATCATTTGACAAAATTCTAACCACTGTATTTTGCACATGAAACAGTACCAGTTGGAATATCAGAAGTTTGGAAGATTCAATAAGGCAACAACTGAAAAAGAAGAACAAAACTATCCGTGCGGGCTCAGCTACGATGGCTTGGATTTCGCGCATAAACTGGTCGAGGAACCATTAAAGATCCAGCGCTAAGCATTCATAGATTGAGAAAAGATCGAGTAAGAAAACAAAGAATTACAGCAACACCTTGAACTCGCAAACCCAGTTCGGAGATTCGCCGCTGGAACTGCTCATGAGTTTCTGTGCGGCGGATCACGGCTTTTTTTTAAAATTTGTAATATTTTATTTTAATTTTTATATATTTAAAAAATTAAAAGCACTATCGAGTAGGGCGTGATGGCCTACATGCAACATAGGCCATCACCCTGAGAAAAAAAAAATTATTGTATATATATGATATATTATTTAAATTATATATTAAATTTATTTATCATATCACATTAGTATTTATGAAAGATATATTTATTTTATAAAATACATAAATTGATAAGAAAATAATTTACAAAAAATGAGAAATATACGTATGATTATTTTTTTTGCATATAAAAAAACTATGCTCAAAATTAACATAAAATATTTACATACATTTTAACTGGTGAGCAAACAATAATTAAAAATTACATAAGCGGAACAACATTTCAGAAGTTAATTTGAATAATTTGAATTCCATCAACAAAAAAAAAATCCCTCAGCTGCCAAAGTCAAGCTTTGAGCGGTTCCAATTGCGGGTCGAATTGATCGGTCTGAGCGCTTTCCGGCAACGCCGCCACGGCTTCGATCTCCGGCAGAGCCTTCTGCAGGGCCTCCAGGCCTGCCTGCAAGCCCTGCCGCTTGTGCTTGTTGGCGATGTAGTCAAAGCCGGTGGAGAAGAGCTTGCTTCTCACAGCCGATGCGAACCATCCGATCACAGTCAGCTCCAACATGTCCAAGGGAAGAAAACAGCACTGCTCTCCTCTGTGCGGAATTGCTTTTCAGGATGCTGATGCGGGACGGATGAATGATGATGCAGTTTAGAGATCAATAATTTTATAAAGCAAATTATTCACAAACTAATGCTTGAATGAATATCAAAGAGTAATTTCGTGATGACTGAGAAATTAATTAAGCCCTCAAAACCAATTATTTTTAAAATTTTAAATAAATTAGATCGAAGGTAATTGAGAAATTACCAATTCAGATTAGGGCGCAATCCGGTTTTCAACAAGTCAGAAATAGGGAACAGGATTAGAGATTTCACAATATTTAACCAAAAGTAATTGAAAATCACTCAACAATGAAATATCGCACAGGAGGAACAAGTTCGAGCAAATCACAAGCGAGTAGAAAAATCCAGATTATTCGATTTTACTAGATTAAAGGTTTTGTTGAAATTCGTACTTGAATCAAAAAATTCAGGGACCAAAATGTAACTCTCCCAAAACAGGCACGTGTACGGGGCTTCAACGAGCGCCGACGGAACTGGGCACGCCCGGGCGGGACTGGGGCGCGCATGCGAAACGCGGGCCAGCGGGCGGGACGCAGGCGAGTGCGGGCGGGACGCAGGCGAGTGCGGGCGGCGCGCGAGGGCGGGACGCGGGCGAGCGCGGGCAAGACGCGATCGAGCGGCGAGCTCGGGCCGGGCGCTGGGGCGCTTGCCGGAGCAGGCGCGCGCGAGCGTGCGCTGGCGCACACAGGGGCGGTGCTGTCAGGCGAGCTGCTGTCGCGCTCGAGCGGGGCACAGACCTAAGCGAACTTGCTGAGGGAGCAGGGCGCGCAGTCGGAGCTGGGGCGCACGCGGGTTGAGAGCAGGCACTTGACGGACTGTACGAGGATGTCGTGCAGAGCCGTTGTATGCGTGTCGGCGTAACAGGCGGTAGGCGCGATCGCGTCGTCGGTGACGTTGAGGCACGACGACGCATCCACGTCAGACCGGTGTCGGGAAACTGGACGCAGGAACGCAAGCTAGCAGGCAAAGTGGATGAGGATGAGTCAGGGTGAATGCTGGAGGGTGCAAGAGGAATGGAATCGAATCCGGAGTGAAGAGCTGGAGCGGGTGGAGTTTAGGGATTCTCATCCAAGGCCCAAGCCCTTCCCTATCCAGGATATCGATTCATTCCAGAATCAAATAATCCCAAGGGAAAACACAACTCAAATTGATTCAGCATTTAGAAAATAAGAGTAACAGAGAAGCGTTTATATAGGCATCCATACAGACTGACTCAATAAAGAAAATACCTAATATAATAAATTTCTCACACAGATGAGGAAATACTAGATAACATGCCTAAAATAATGATCACCGAAATAGAAACAACTAATACAAAATAAATGCGAGAAATAAAATCATCCCAAAATGGAATCTCCAATCAATCAGAATGAATAGGAGATTTTCAATCCATCGAGTCAGCGATCCGCAGCATCCATCTTTCCAAACCTGTCCTAATAGTCAATCAATCCAGGTCGAAGCAGCATAGCTAGATCTTGACCGTCGACGGTAAACTCTGCCAGGAATGAATCGACGATCGATCGTGGTGTCCCCACCAACTTTCCCCAGGTGGGAAAGACTCGACTCTATCGAGTAGGGGTCCTCTCTGCTGTGATATTTCTCTAGCAAATCTGGATCAAGTCTCTACAGCTCATCTCTAGTAATTCATGAATCCTCAAACGGAGGTAAACCCTTCCAACGAACCAAATAACGCTGGTATCCTCGATTTCTTATGAAAACTATCTGCTCATCAAGAATTTACTCTATTTGTTCCTGTTTGTAAGTGGATTTGGCTGGTGGACACTCGGGTAAGGGTTCACTCTCAATGGGTATTGAAGGCTCAAACGGATCACTGGGTATCACTGTTGGCTCCTTGTATGCCACCAAGTCTGAGATATTGAAGGTTGAACTGATACCATACTCTGGTGGTAAATCAACAACATAAGCATTCGATCCAAATTTCTTTAAAATTCTAAAAGGACTAGCTTTACGAGCTTGTAATTTCTTAACATTTCCAGATGGGAACTGCTCGGGTCGAACCCGAATCATCACATAATCTCCTTCTAAAAATTCCTGCATTCTTTTGTGACAATCTGCTAATTTCTTATAAGTGTCATTACTGACACTTATTTTCTTATTGATCTCTTTATGCAATTTTCTAAAATGTTGTGCAAATGACTCAGCAGACTCAAATATTCTAGCATGCATAGGTAATGGAATGAGATATACAGGAACTGTAGGCTTATAACCATGCACAATTTCAAATAGACTCATGCCTATGATATTGTATGCAAACTCGATTTACGACCTTACTAGTGCCTACTGGATAATTAATTTTGATTATAAGCATGTGGAAAATAGGTTAAAATCACGAGAGATACGACTCCTAATAAGTGCCATAAAGTCCTCCAAAAATATTTGGCGAACTATACAGCACACCAGTTAGATGTTCGCATAACCAACCACTCAGTCTCATGTGCCATTTGCCTATATAGGTCTATAGGTGTTGAGTTTTTACTAAATCGAGGATATGCATAAGTATAATTAACTAAATCAAACCTATTATCCTCAGAACGATCGTAACCTATAATCATCTCAATATGATCGATAGTGTTATCAACACAATAAGATGATTTAGTGGCCTCTATCGAATTTATGATCTGCTCTTTTTTATGACTTCTATGACTGTTTTCTCAACTTAACTTTCAACTTCTATCCTATATATCTTCCTCGTGCATCTCATCCTTATACTTTTCGTATTCTTCCGCATATGCGGTGTCAGCTATATAAGTCAGTTCTATATCCTCAGCAAATAGGAGGGTATCTTCGGGGACCTGCTTTATCATCAAAACTTCAGAGGCAAACTCAACAGCGTTGTGGCCAAAACCTTGGCACCAGAAATATCGTAGTGGACGTCTAATATTTTTACGTGAGGACTCAACAACTACAGCCTTGTCCCTTTCCCCTTTAGAAAGAGGTGGACGGTTAACATGAGCAAGAGTCAAAGAAGGCTTGACACCCATAGGATTATGCTCTGTTCTCCTAGTGTTTAATTTTGCCTAGTTTGTTCGATTTCACCTTTTTGGCCCTCAAGTCGGTTTAACCTACCATCCATACGATCCAATCTAGTGATAATCTCAGTTAATGCTCTTTGAAGTTCGGGATCCATACTACTAATTGATTTAGGGTCAAAAAATGAAATACTCGGAATCAGAACGAGTACGCATGTAATAAAATAAGTATGTTCTAATTTATGCAGATGCAAATTTGCCCTAACCTGACCTAATGCTCTGATACCAAATTTGATGCAGGACGGATGAATGACGATGCAGTTTAGAGATCAACAATTTTATAAAGCAGATTATTCACAAACTAATGCTTGAATGAATATCAAAGAGTAATTTTGTGATGACTGAAAAATTAATTAAGCCCTCAAAACTAATTACTTTTAAAATTTTAAATAAATTAGATCAAAGGTAATTGAGAAATTACCAATTCAGATTAGGACGCAATCCGGTTTTCAACAAGTCAGAAATGGGGAACAGAATTAGAGATCTCACAATATTTAACCAAAAGTAATTGAAAATCACTCAACAATGAAATATCGCACAGGAGGAACAAGTTCGAGCAAATCACAAGCAAGTATAAAAATCCAGATTATTCGATTTTACTAGATTAAAAGTTTTGTTTGAATCAAAAAATTCAGGGACCAAAATGTAACTATCCCAAAACAGGCACGTGTACGGGGCTTCAACGAGCGCCGACGAACTGGGCGGGACTGGGTCGCGCAGGCGGGGCGCGCATGCGGGACGCTCAGGCGGGGCGCGCATGCGAAACGCGGGCCAGCGAGCGGGACGCAGGCGAGTTCGGGCGGCGCGCGAGGGCGGGCAAGACGCGATCGGGCGGTGACCTCGGGCAGGGCGCTGGGGCGCTTGCCGGCGCGCGCGCTGGCGCGCACAGGGGCGGCGCTGTCAGGCGAGCCGCTGTCGCGCTCGGGCGGGGCACAGACCCAAGAGAGCGCGCTGAGGGAGCAGGGCGCGCGGTCGGAGCTGGGGCGCACGTGGGTTGAGAGCAGGCACTTGACGGACTGTACGAGGACGTCGAGCGAGCCGTTGTATGCGTGTTGGCGTAACAGGCGGTAGGCATGATCGCACCGTCGGTGACGTTGACACGACAACGCATCCACGTCAGACCGGTGTCGGGGAACTGGACGCAGGAACGCAACAAAGTGAATGAGGATGAGTCGGGGTGAATGCTGGAGGGTGCAAGAGGAATGGAATCGAATCCGGAGTGAAGAGCTAGAGTGAGTGGAGTTTAGGGATTCTCACCCAAGGCCCAAGCCCTTCCCTATCCAAGATATCGATTCATTCCAGAATCAAATAATCCCAAGGAAAAATACAACTCAAATTCATTCAGCATTTAGAAAATATAAGAGTAACAGAGAGGCGTTTATATAAGCATTCATATAGACTGACTCAATAAAGAAAATACCTAATATAATAAATTCCTCACACAGACGAGAAAATACTAGATAACATGCCTAAAATAATGATCACCGGAATAAAAACAACTAATACAAAATAAATGCGAGAAATAAAATCATCCCAAAATGGAATCTCCAATCAATCAGAATAAATAAGAGATTTTCAATCCATCGAGTCAACGATCCGCAGCATCCATCTTTCCAAATCTGTCCTAATAGTCAGTCAATCCAGATCGAAGCAGCATGGCTAGATCTCGACCGTCGACGATAAACTCCGTTAGGAATGAATCGACAATCGATCGCAATGTCTTCACCAGAAGCAGTTGAAACCACGAAGGATGGTTTGAACTCAGCACCAGTCTGCTGCAAGAGAAGAGAAAAATTGACATCACACGAAACTTCCAGGAAATTCATCAATGGTGGGTGTTTTGTATGAAAGGGTTCCTTTCGTTCGTTAGTGCAACTCCACATCTTGTTAAATTTGAATTTTGACTGTAAAAAATTCCTTTTCACACTAATTAATATTTTCAAATGGGTAGATTACATTCAACTCACTGTTATTATATTATGATATCACATTACGTCCATATTCTTGAAAATTATTATGCTGGTCCCCCAAGTTATTAAATATCATCAAGATTCACGATTTCAAAAACTTGTCAACAAAATCCCTGAGCGCGAGATTAATATTTCAATCAAATATTTTATTTTTTAAATAAATTTTATATTTTTAATTAAATATTTAAATATAAAATTATAAAAAAAAAAACTCTCCACCATCTACGTGCCAAAAGCACCTGATTGAAAACTCTCCTCCATCTTAGCAAAAGATGCCTAATTGAAATATTAACCCTAACTTTAAGAATCTCATTAAAATTTTTTTGAAATAATAAATTATTTCTCCAAACCTAGATAAGATTGACATTTTTCATTCAGATTACTCCATCCGTCTGCCCCCTTCGCTTCTTCAATGCCTTACATAAAAGAATAAATAAACTTCTAAAGTTACATATTAAACATCTAAAATTTAATGCCACAAACTAAATATATATCATTAAATCAAGTACAGTTTTTATTAACTAATTACCGTGCAATCCAACAAACTGGGTGGGTCAAATAGAAATAAAAATGAGCATCTAAAGCAGTTAGCCTGCGCTATATAATATTTTGGATTTCTTTGCAACCAATAAGAAGCCTTTGCATTAATTACAACAGAATAGAAGCAATACAAATATTCATAGGAATGTTATTCACCTTAATATAATCTCTCATGCAAAACGAATACAACAATGAAATTTAGTAATTCAAAGCTTCCAAAAATTGAATCAAATACCCTTTTCGACTCTAATGGCGCCATGCAGCTCACGCTGGGAGATCACTTACAATGGTATTATTACATATAACTATACAAATATAGCTAAAATTATCATAAAAAAAAATGATAATCTAAATTATGCATCTAGATGACAATGTATCTTAAGATGGGGACGAGGCGCTTCCCTCCACTTCAGTTGGACGCCACAGGGTCTTCTGAACATAGAGGAGACCTTCATTGTCCTTCGCGTAGGTCATTCTGATCTCCCAGTGCAAGGATCTGGCGATGCCCTCCAACTCAGCTATAATGTCCATGTTGTCCCTCACAATTAGCTTTCCTTCTGGTCTCACGATCCGGTCCACCTCCACGAACACCGGAAGTATTTTGCACCTGAAATCGATATGCAAAGTAAGATAAAATGGACGTGGGAAATTCTAATTGGATATAATTTTGTTTCTTGGAAGTTAATTTGGAGACTGATTGGATATTTGGAGAATGAAAAAACATTTGTAGTTGATATGCTGACTCGACCTAAATCCACCTTGAATGACCACATTGATGATTAGATTGGGTTTGCATCACTGAATTTTTTCCCGATTAGTCTTCATTTCATCTTTGAGTAACGACTAGTTGGATCCAAGTTAGAGGTTATTGTGTCTGAGAAAAATTTGATCAGACTCAAATCCAATGTGAATGACCTGATTATTCTTCAGGTTGTGTTTGATCTATTCATCAAATAGGTAGATCAGTCAGAATTTATCATGATGACTAGAAGTTCTAGTTGAACTGAACTTCACCGATTTACTTTACTTCACCGAACTTCACCAATTTACTTTACTTCACCGAACTTCACCGATTTACTTTACTTCACCGAACTTCACCGATTGACCAAACACTGTTTGAAATTTTTCCCCAAGTCCAAACCCATTTGCTAAAGCTGGACATATCCAATTCACAGCTTTTCAGGTGTAACTCGAAACCGACCCATTACCAACATTCTACAAGGATGATAATAGGATAGCTAAATGGCATGTGAATCATGAACAGAAAAAATTAGGAAGCGAAAGGGTCTAATTTGAGTTTTGTAATCGATAGTGATTAAACAATAGAGCAATGTGCTCACCTCTTCTTTATTCTTGAAAAGAGGTGATCTGCATGCAGCAAGTCGTATGTTCGAGGATATGTGTTGAACGATTCACACCAATCATGATATACGCCAAATAGCCCTCGCTCATAAATGATAGGTAGTGTGTCGGGTGAATCGATGGAGACGACATTCATTACCCACACCTTCTTGTCCCAAAGAGCTGCGGCAAAACTGGCAAATAACAAACAAAGCTGAAAACAATCAGCAAGTTATTGGATGAATAGTAAACTAGGCTTAAAAAAGATTAACGAAGAAAATTATTTATACAGCATTTCAAATTTTGGTTTGGTTTTTGACATTATTGCATTTAGGTCACTTCATTAATTTAATGGAAAAACAGAAAAATGTATCAAGTACAAAACATTGATGGTTAACTGCAATGCGCCTCCAATCTCGGAAAACCATAATAAATTTAACTGACATTCAAATATTAACATCCATGAAATATTTTCACTTATAAGCATGGTTTTGTCTTCATAATTTTAAAAACACATTTATTCATGCATCAAGTCTCAGTTTGTGATGAAATATTTCTAAGAAATTAACTGCATTTCTAGCATTATATACAGTAAATACGTTGATAATAAAAATATTACCCTCCATATACTGATCTCATGTCCATGACATTTCTCACGGTCGACCAGTCGATACCCATTCCACTCATGTATGACTTGCTAACAACATGTTTCCAGTGCTTGTAATCCGCTTGGAAATCCTCCGGAGCCGGCTTGCCGTAAACCCCTTCTTGTGAACCATTCAGCCAATAAGGTGTTTTTTCCAGCCTTTCAGGCCATGGCTTCGGCCAATGCGAACCGCGGATAGCAGGATCACTGGGTAACTTGTGCATACATGGTTGTAGGGGAATATTCCTAAACAACAATAATATTAGACAAACATAAGAAATCCTAATGCTTTTGGAAAAGTCAAAAAAATTTTACCAAGCGGCATTTTGATCATCAGAATCTTGGCAAAGTGATGGGCTCTTCTGCTTTCTTTTCTCATAGCAGATGTTGTCTGATGGTTTTTTGTATATGGCCAAACCCACTTTGTTTGTGGCATCCCTTCTTTTAGTCACCATTTCCCAGCACATAGCTCTTGTCAAGGCAGACATAGCTGCAGCAGGAAGTTTCACATAAATCTAAAAGTTAAATACAAATCTATAAAAAATCAAATTTACATTTTATTATATAAGCTTAAGGAATTAAAAAAAAAGCTGCAAATAGTATAATGTATACCCACAAAAAAAGTTTGAGAAGATTTTGTATTGTTTATTATATCGGCTTAAGAAATTCAAAAGCTTCAACTATCCTTTCGAAATTGATGCTAGTAACAATAAAAAATTACAAATAAAATTGGGTTTTCCAAATAAATCATTTCATCAATGTCCATAAACTTGAAATACAAGTCTATGTAAAATCAATTTTGCAAGTTTATTAATCAACTTAAGAAATCAAAAAAAGCTGCAGCTATTTTTTTTTAAATTCTAGAAATCGATGCCAGCAAACAATAAATAATTGCAAAGAAAATGAACAACATATTGGACAAAGGAAATTTTCATGAGAATCGTTTCATCTGTCCATAACTTAATTTGCTAATACCAGCTTGACTCCACCACATTTAAAAGGGACTGCACAAAAATATTTTAAAGAACTTAGGTAAGCATGCATAATCTAAATTGGTGGTAAAAGGACAAAAGTAAAATAATTCATAAATCATACTCCTAATGTCAGGGTCTTAAATGACCGTAGAGAATAAGAACTAAAAATGCAAATCTTCAAAAGTTCAAAATTGCAAGATTACAACATTTATCAACTCATTTAAGCTAAATGAAGGTAGCGACAGAATGTTCCCTCACCATTCCATATCTCCTGATCCTCTTGTCCCTTTTGATAAACAGGAGTAGCAGACCACACAAAGTAGCCACCGGGTCGAAGCAAACGATTTAACTCCAAGAGAAGCATGCCACCTGCATTTTACAAATTTCAATGTTTTACACAGAAAAATATAGGTTTGATTTATCCAAGTATGCCCTGGTAAGAGTTGACCACATTTAGTAAATAAAAGGTTATTTGAAGAAGTGAAAATGCACTTGGTCCTACATTTTGACCATAACTGCAGCTATTATCTTTTTGCAAAATCGGCAATATGGTCTCTACTTTTTTATATTACGTTGCAGTATAATCCTTCTGATGGAAACTATGAGAATCTTCTATTGGTGCTCTGAAATTATTGTATTCTTGGATGAAAATACCTTGACATGGTTTTATACTAGAAAATAAATGATTTACAACAATAGCTGAAAATTTAAAAAACAAATAAAAAATAAAATACTAGAGAATAAAGAGATTTGGATGATATATATTTGCTTAAAAAAATTCTCAAATGTTTCAGCTTGATAAAAGGAGAATAGAAAAAAGAAATGGGTTTTCCAGTTACAAAGAAATCTCTTAAGCTAATCTCAGATCATTTCCATACAGGGATTCAAAAAGTTCAAGGTACTAAATTACTAATGAAAAGCTCTAATAGCTTCTTTTAGAAGGACAATACTGCAACTAAGAATGAAAAAATACAGATAAAATTAAAAACTTTGCAAAAATAGAGAGACTACATTGCAGTGATGGTCAAACCAAAGTGTTTTTTTGCCATTGAAGAAAGTATTAACTCACGCACAATGCTACATAGCCCCACACATTACCCCAAATGGTTCTAGAACCTTTGGAAAATAACTTCAACCACTGGATGAGTGTATTGTCTAATGCACAATGCAATCATCCAATAAATAGAATTATTATTCAAAAAACTTAAAATCTTTGAGGGCTAGTTTGTGTAGCTACATATCATTTTCCTTAACTTATATTACCTTCAATGTGCCATGGAACTCTACACCGAGCACAGTGAATGACATCAAAGACTTGACCGGGGAAGGGTAGTCTCTTGGTTCCCATGACAGCTGATATCGCTGGGATTCCTCTTTCAAGAGCGAATTGCACTTGAGCTTCATGCTCATCTTTTGGAGCAAAAGACATTGCAAGTGTGTCTCGGTCAAAGAGAAATCCTCCAAAACTAGCAACACCGCAGCCAACATCTAACACCACACGGCTTCGTATTCCCCAAGCTATGTCAGGCATTGACTATAGCAACAAAATAAAATACATTAAATACATCAATAAATGCTTTATTTGGTTGGAGTATATTTGAGGGATATTTTAAAGTTTTTTTGAAATAGAGAGAGAAATTTATATGATGTGAAACAAAGTTATTTTTCAAAGTTAGGATTTATATAGAATGTAAAATAAAATTTGTTTTTAATATTTAAATTTAAGTATGTTGTGAAATAAATATAACATATTGATAAAAATTTAAAAAAATGAGATTTTTTAAGCCCCAACCAGACAACGTCAAAGGGCATACAATTAAGTGAAATTATGAAAAAATTCATTAAGAAGATTCTTTCATAAACGCAATTGCTTTTTCTCTAAAAAATGTTCATTAAGAAGATTCTTGCATCAATGTAATTGATTTTCCACAAAGTCGAAGATTTGGTCTCTTCATTTTCTTGGGTTTGCATCTAAAGTATCTTTGGTTAGTTAATTTACTAGGTTATGCAGAAAAATGAAAAATTTTCTAAAATAGTGGAGATCATCAGCAAAGGGTTATATTGCAACACTAGTTCAAATTGGATAGATAAATGGCAAAGCATCATAGATTCATAAAATTAATGTAGATAAGATGACAAAGTTAAGATGGATGAGTGGTCAACTAAAGTAGATCGTACAAATAATGATCATATCAGAAAAAAATATATTCAAAGGGTTATATCACAACATTAGTTCAAATTGGATAGTTAAGTGGCAAAGCATCATAAGATTAATGTAGCTAAGATGATTTAAGTTAAGATGGATGGGTGGCCGGGTAGAATAGATCGTATTGATAATGATTGTATCAGGAAATAATAGGCATGACACAAAAATACAAGATATTTAAGGTGGTTTGACAATATCTATCATCGATCTCTAGATGCTCCTATGCATGTGAGAGGATCCAAATCACAACAGTAAATAGAGCGAGGAGGAGACTAAAAATGACTCATATATTGTCATTAAACATGAAATAGACTCATTTGCGTTAATGAAGAGCATTGTTTTAAATAGAACTAGATAGACTTGTTAGTGTTATGCAAACAAATGATTCAATATAAGTTGACCAAACACAAACCAATAAAAAGGGAAAACTCAAAGAATTAAACCTCTTGGATGAAATCAATGTAATGAAGTGCACCCTGTTTGAATTGAGTTCCACCCCCAGGAAACAAGAGGTAATCTCCACTAACTTTGACCCAGTTTTGGTGCCCCTTGACAACGGCAAGCTGGGTATGAGGAACATTATGGTACCATATCTGCAGGTGATAAACCAGTAAAAAAACATTATGTTTTCTACATTTAGAAGAAATATTTATTATTTAACACCTTAGTAGAAAATGCTGGTATAACCTTATCCCTACTAGTAGACCACTCAATGGGTCTTTGATATCCCTTTGGAAGAGGAACAAGGCAAGTTGGGCCCTCATCTGGGCAATGCCTTTCGCGGTGTTCGTAGTGTTTCGTACTCCTAAGCTTCTTGATAGCTTCTTGATTGTCGAGGCATGGGATATAATCTTCTCTGGCTGTAACATTACAAATTTTCCAATTATACTGTCCTGCAGGCAATGAGGAAGCCCGCACTTCCTTCTCATTCCTTGACTCTGCAGCTTGTGTAGACCAAGCACCATTTTGTGTATTAGTTTCATTTAGAAGATCTGACTGAGCCCCGTCAGGGAAAACCTCATTGGAGCCCTGATCCTTGGTCTGGTTGCTTACTTTGTTCTCGTCGTTGTCCTTTTCGGCCTCTTTGTCTTGATTTTGCTCCCCATTCACCTCTGTCTTCCCTTGATCCTCTGATCTGCTATCAGAACTCTCCTCCTGCTCGGTAATTTTTGTATTATCACTAGTTTTTTCTGAGTTGTTTTCATCTTCAGGTTGCTGCTGCTCATCTCCAACACTTTCCTCGGACTTATTCTCTTGATCCGATTGCTGTTGCTGAGGTTCCAAAGAACTCCTGTCCACATCAGATTGTTCTTGCTTCTTGTCTATAGATTCATTAGAACTTTCTTTAGCATTGCTGAATTGTTCATTTTTCAACTCTTGATCAGAACTCCGCTCCTTATTTTTTTCTTTCTCGGTATTTGTCGTTTCATCAGATTTCTGATCAATATTCTTCTTCTCTTCAAACTTTTGACCTTCTGAATTAGGCTCACCACCAGCTGTGTTCATGTCTTCAGCCGTCTTTGCTACTTCACCGCCTTCTCCTGTCCCACTCTCATCAGTATAAGTCTGAGATTTTGATGCATCAACTGAATCATTTTTGTCTCCTTGGGTTGAATCAGCAGAGTTATCTGTTGATTTTTCTGAGACATTCTGATCTTGCGAAGGCTCAGACGTGGATTTGATTGGCTTGTCTTCAAATGTTTTAAGATCCCCTTTGGTTGTATCATCAGGCACATCGCCTGAACTGTCTTCAAATGGCTTTGAATTAGTTTCTGAAATTCGATCTTTCACTTCTGATTTACCTGACGAAGACATTTCAATAGGAATGATAGAGGATGATGTCATCATCCAAACTCCAACCAAACAGAGAGCAACAAACACAACAAGGGCCACTGTCGAACAATATGATGATGATCTCCTATTGTCAAATCGTTGGTTCCTTCCAAATGCCATTTTGCCTAACCTGCAAGCACCAAATAAAGTGTCTTAGAATATAAAATTATTCTTAGACTATAACCTACAAAATTAAGCTTTTACGTCAGTTGATAATCAAAGATTAAACATGGTAGCAAAGCTAGATGTCTCAAGTTTACCCTGCAAAGGTTTAAAAAGCATACTTATGATAAACTTACACTGCAAAACATATAAACTTCTGCATAAGGCGGCATATTAGAATATAAATTATTCCTACACCATATAACCTGCAAACTTAAGTTTTTAGGTTACTTGGTAACTAGAGATTTAACAATGAACAAAAAAAATCAAAAAGCCTTATATATTGTTACTTAAAATTCAAATTACAAATTAAAATGGTAAACATAAGGTATTAATATTGCTAATAGACAAGTAAAATATTGCGGCATTAAGAAGGAACTTGAAGTGATACGAGGAAGACAAGAGATGAGAATGACTTGCTCATATGTTAATTATATCAAAACTTTATGCACTATTAAAAAGCATATGACTATGAGATCTATTGGATATGAAGTAAACTTGGTGGCATTCATGTTAGTACGGCCTGAGGTAGCATTCATGTTGATGCGGCTTAAGGAGAGATTCATTTGCACAAAGATAAGTTTCTATAAGGAAATACATGAGTAGTTGCCAAGGGAAAAGATGTAGCTCGGCTCAAGATTGAGATGCCTTGCTCTTTTGAAGTAGAAGACTCCTTTCTATTGTACTTCCAGGAAGAAGATAAGGACCATGACCTTCACTTAGAATAAAAAAGAACCCTTTTAAGTGGGCCCCTAGCTTTTACATAGTCTTCCTCCAAGAAAGAGAAAATACGTATAACAAAAAGTGGGCCCCAAAGGCATACATTTGCTTTACCCAAAATGTTTTCAAGTTTCATCAAGAGCAGATGGGAAAACTATAGAGTTTCCATTAATTCAAACCAAGTTAATTGGCTAGAGAAAAACAATGCATCAAAATAAAATCTTAATAAACCAACAATGAAGTCACTTTAGTCAATTGGGAGTATTAACAAATTAATTATCAAAGGGATAATTTTCCTTGGAATGCCATGCTAACCACTTGAACATCCCATCCCTTCTTTCTTCCGTCGGAGAGTAGACCCGCCCCTTAATAATTAAAATGTTCAAGGGCTCCAGTCCCCTCATAAGTAAAATAAACACAATCAACTAAAAGCAAAAACAGTATGCACAAGCAACTGAGCAAATAGATGAAAAGTTTAGAGGAGCTCCAACTGTTATGGGGTAACTAGGAATGGAGGTGGAAAAGCTGATTTGCCTTGCCAAAGAACCTTTCGAGAATGACAGTATTATACAACATATTTGTAATAAAGAAACAAATAAGCAGCCGGGACACAAGAAACATCAATATACGCACTAAAAGAGGACACAGGACAACATCAGCATTAAACAGAAAATTAAACATTAGAAAGAGCTCCAAAATCTGAACCAAAACCAAAACCACCAAACAAAGCAAAATCACATGTGAATATAAAAACTAAACAAAAAAAGCTCAATATCATCTCATCCTATTAATTATATTTTATCAAGCCATTATCAATCCTTATAAAAAAATATGAAAATAACGTGTATATGAGTATCCATTATATTCAGCATATTATCAAAACTTAAATGAGCTTGTTTGGAAACATAGATGAGCTTTGTTTATGAACATAAACAAGCCACACACATAATTGTTCAAGCTTGTTTTTGGATATTCTAGTGTTTGAAAAAAAAGGTTTAAGCTTGTTTGCTAAACTTAATGAACAAACATAAACAAGTTCGTTTCAAGCCACGCACGAAGTAGCTTGTCAAACATTAGGTTTTTTTTTTTGATGTAGAACATTAGGTTTACTTACAGCCCTATTCAGGTGCAGATTATTGAAGGTGAAAGAATCAGTCTCTTTAGAAAAACCAAAACTACAAACTTGTTAAGCTTTCCACCAGCAAGAAGGTGATCGAGACTAAATGAGGTATACAAGAATGAAGGTATATCAGGCGTTGATGATGCCAGATACGTTAGATTCTAGACATTGGCTTCAACAAAATATTTCTCTCATCATGAAGTAGCGTAAGAACAACTTTTCTACATGGAGAGCTTTGGAAGGAAATGTATATGCAAAAAGTTCGAAGGTTAAAAGGTTGCAGGCATGGACAACTGTGTGTTGGATGAGGAAGCCATCATTCGTCTTAAAGCAACCTCTTCAACAATAGTAAGGTTCGAAGTTTTAATGCTCAACCACTACTCCAGTACTCCTTTAGGTTGAATGACATGTTGGGTACAAGCCAAAATAGTAAGGCTGTGTGAATGTTAAGAAGCACTACTCTAGGCTGAATGACATTTTGAAAGACTCTCATAACATAATACTGAAATTTAAAGTCTGAAAAATCTTTTGAGTCAAAGTCTGAAGTGAAAAAATTAAAAAGTGCAGCTAACAATATACTTGGAATCTGGTGAAGAAAAATGGAGAAATTGTTCTTTCTGAAAATGTCTTATGTTCTAAAAGTGTTTCAAAATGAAGGATGATGCCAAGCCAGTTTCTTTGCCTATGCTTATAAACACCTTTCATAAGAACAAAAATTGAAGACAGAAGAGAAGGTATAGCACATGAAATGTGTACCTTATATTAGTAAGGTGGGTATTTGATATACATCACAATTTGAGCTCAACTAGATATGATGCAAATAGTGTGATCAATAAATAAATGGCTAATCAAGAATGACATCATTGACAGACAGTTAAATGGATCTTAAGGTATCAAGAGGCATTACAGGGGAATGCTTGCATTTTGGGGCTTTAGATTCAAGTATAATTGATTGTGTGGACTCAAACTATGCAAGAGATATGGGTAAAAAAAGATCCCTTATTGATTTTATCTTCACAGTGGGAGAATGTGCAGTTAGTTGAGGATCTTCATTACAACATATGAATGCATTGTCCATGAAAGACGCAAATAGATGACAATCACTGAGACTGTAAATAAGGTAATCTAGCTTAAAGGATTGTTTGAAGGTTCTGCAAGATTTTCGAGAAGGCAATAGGTAACAGTGTTTTGCGATGGTTACTCGAAGAATAATCATATGTTTTGTGAAAAACATTCCAGAGATTATTGCTCGTAGTGATGTCAAGAATAGTAAAATTAGTATTCATGAAAAATCCTATGACAGGTTTCGAGCATTGCTCAAATTTGATTTCCATCTGTCAATGAGTTTTTAGAGTCCTTAAAGAAGTATAAGATCAAATGTTATTTTAAATTCACAGAGGAGGGAATTCAAGCCAAGATGGGGATCTTTAAGTGTGATTTGATTTCTTTATCTACATCACACCTCTTTTTTGATAAGATTCTTTTTGAGAATAGAAACTTAATAATCAAGTTTTTCGATAACAGACATCAGATGACTCTTTTGACATCATACAAGCTTTTCGAAAAGGTTTCTAGAAATGGGTGAACAGGTGTCAAACGTCCAAGCTCAATCAAGATTAACTCAAAAGAGAAGTCAAAAATGTAAATAGACAAAACAAAAGTTTTCAAGAAGGTTTTTGAAAATGTTTTTTTCAAAATACTTTTCTTAGGTTTTTCAACTAGCTTCTTCCTCTTATATCTTTGACTTTAGAAAACAACAGGTCAGAAGATTGTGGAAATGTAAGGGTATTGTTATATGTGCACATGTAATAGTTTGTTAACGTGGAACCCTAATTCCCTCACCATATAAAGGGATACTAAGATCATTTTTTATCGTTGATTTGCCTCCTTATCATTCATGCCTCTTATAATTTTCTTTGAAGTGAGTGAACAGGTTTCTCTGTTCTCCCATACTTATTCTAAGTAAAATTTCTCTGTGGTAATCTTCTTCTTTTCCGGTTATATGCTTATGTCGTTATTTGGTTGCTGTGAAGTTTTCTGCCACCCTGAAAATGCATTCGTCGTAACACATCTCAGCATTCCATCCAAGATCTAACCAGCAAACACCCGGATGCCCACCAGATCTGCAGCAAGCCGGACAGCACCACGTCTCCGCACAACTTCTAGCTACATAAAAGATGACCAATATACCAGCACAATAGTACATTAAAACAGAGCCAAGGAATAATGCGAGCAAGTGATCCGAAAGAATACAGAGGTGCAGATCTGCGAACAAAGATCCTGAGGAGCAGCAGCGTCGTACCTTAGCTGAAGCTGGAAGAACGCGCTTCGGATCTGGAGAAAGAGAAAGCGGCAGAAAAAATGAGGAGAGCGCTGAGGAACTTCTTCCTCGTCCCGCGGCGAGCCAGGAAATCGCGATGGATTAAAGAGGCAGGTTGAGAAAAAAGGCAAACAGAAATTATTTCCAAAAAAAGAATAATAATTATAAGAAAATAAACTATTACGTGCAGGTTCCATAATTTTTTTCTCATTGTATGTTAGTCAAACCTTTTTTTCCATATCACTAAGGCTCTGTTTGGTAATAAGAAAAAAAAGAAGATTTGGTTAGAATTTTTAGTGATTTTTGAAAAATATGTATGATGTGAAATAAAGTAAGTTGGTTATATTAAAAATTGTGTATGATGTGAAATACAGTTGATTGATTTATTGAGAATTGTGTTTGATGTGAAATAAAGTGATTTTTTAATATTGGAATTTGTATGAGATGAGATATAAAATAATTTTTTAAGTTTTTTTAAAATAAATTTAAGATTTTGGCCATGGGTAATTTTAGCCATGATTTTTAGTTCATTGCCAAACAGGGCCTAAGATTTACACCCCATCTAGTTGTAGAAATGTGAAATTATGTTTTTGTTTTTTTTGATGAAATTATGTTTTAGTTATAAATTACAAATTTAAACTTATAGATAAGTTGTCTACTATAAATTTAAAGTAGGCCCAACTAGAAATTTCGACGCTAGAAGTTCTAATATTATTTATGCTAAAAAAATATTATTTATGAGAATATTTTATTATGTATAAAGTATATCTTACAGGTTTAAATTTTAATGTCAATTAATTATTAGATTCATCGAGTCAGGTTATGTGTTTGAGCAAGCAAAATTCTTAAGATACAAGAAGATAAAACATAAATATAAAAATGTTATCAATATTGTAGAAAAATCCTAATACATTTATTTATTTATTTTTTAAATTAGGATGCTTTGAAATAATCAAAAGCTTTTAGTTGTCAAGAACGAAGGCATAGCAAAATATGCGAAAACAATGATAATTTTATGTAAGGCCAAAATATGTGGGCTCTCAATAATGTGAGTCCTACTGTTTGTGAAAATGACAATTATTTGAAATGTAAATATGAAAATTAGTTAAGTGACACTTAAATAAAGGACCTATTGTAGACTTAAAAAATTATGGGGACCGTTATGAAATAATTCCTAAATTTAGGGATCCCTTGAAAATTAACCCCAAATTTAATTTCGTTGAATTGTGTTTAAGGTCGCTCTGCATTGCTTTCTCGATGTGCAATTTGCCGAAAGGTGTTACATGAACCTCTTTTTGAATTTAACGTTTTTGTTAAGATTTGCCCGCCATCATTTACAAAGCAATGCAGAGTGACCTTAATATCATTATATAATGTCTTGTGTACTTAAAATATTATTCGCTTTATTTTAAAAAATTATATAACTTAAGTCTTTTTTTAGAAGCAAAATTATTCGATTAATGATAAAAATTTTACAATTAAGTTTGCTCGAATTAAAGTAATATTATGATAGGTGATCTTGAGAAGCACCTCAAGGCATATAATTTCATAAAATAAAAGCGTATAATATCTCAACATTCTATTAACGATACATCCAAAATAAATTATTTGATACAACACTAGTAACATACAACAAAGTTAATTATAATGATAAAAGTAATTTTATCTTGAAAATTTTCCAGTAACATATATTTGATCCAATTATTAATTTATTAATAAATAATTTCTTAAGCTCCTATTGCACTTCTTACACAAATCTTGATATTAATACATTTAACAATATTTTACCTCTAATATATATTTTAATAAAAAAACTAAAAATAATTTTATTATAAATTTATTATAAATCATAATCTAAATTTATTTTTGTTGCTCAAAATTAATCTTTTAAATTATTGTAGGGCCTAATTATACTAGTTTTATAAATTTATATTTATGCACATATTTAATTGACTCTATATCACATATTCTTTTTTATAAATTTATCTCATAATTTTTTTTCCTCAAATACTATAATTTTCTTCACTCAAATTGAAAATTATGATGTTGTGGATTGAACCTAAGATTTTTTAGTTTCAAACAAACTTTCTTTCTATTAAGTTAGGGGAAACTCCAGCTCTATATGCATATTGAGGCTATGATTTAATAAAATTTTATATCATAATAATTTTTTATGAATATATTAATATTATAATTATATATTTAATGGGATAGAGAATTTTTATTTTATATTACAATTGTTGGCAAAAGCTAAATAAGATATGTAAAAGTAGCATTAAAAATAAAGTGAAGCTACTAAAAAAAATATCAAATTATATTAACATTAAACACTTTTAGTTATACAATCATTTTATAAGTAGGGCGGTGTCAAGTCAATTTCAATTTAGCCAGGTTTAATTTAAAATTAAATTTTTATGTTTGAATTGAATTTGATTTGAGCATATTATTTGAGTTTATTATTAAATTAAATTGAGCATATTTTTTAAAAAATATATAATATATTAAAATATAATATTATAAATTTACGATCAAATTTTATACATGTATTTTTAATTTTATGTCTTTAATATAAATTAAGAACAATTATATATATATGCCACTAAAATCTAATTATTTTATATATTGATACTTAAAATTATAATTTTTATTATATATATGTCATAATTTTATGATATAAGTTGTATATAAAATATAATTTTTATATAATTTTAGTGTCTAATATATAATATTAAAATTTTAAAAATTAAATATATAAAATAATTAATTTTTAATAACATTTATTATTTCTATAAATTATAATAATATATTTATATAAAAAATTGAATTATTTTATAAATTTTTAAATATGTATTCTTATATTCAATTATAAATTAAATTAATTATATTTTGGGTGTTCTAATTTTGAGCTAAAAACATTGGGCGAATTTCGAACGTAGAATGTGTTTCCATTTTCACATAAATTTTTTGGGATAATTAACTACATGCCACACAATTTAGTTTTATTTATGTCTTATCTATTCATTCTTAATTAATTATATTATGCAAACTCAAAATATTATAAAATCTTATATACACACATTTGAGTTAAAACTTAATCAAAATCTATTTGAAAAAAAAAATATTCTGTTAGTAAATCATTAAAATTATATTTTTACTCTTAATAGTATATACTTTTTCTTCTTCAATACCACACTAAAACGCTGATTTGTCCTAAAATCAATTCACATCGTTGATGTCTTCTTCTTTTGTCGTCACCTAAATATTAAGGTTTTAATATTTTCACTCAAAATATATTTAAATATCCTTAAAATAATATAATGAACGGCTCAAATTTTTTGTAATTTAATTATAGTTAGGTTATTGAGAAATTATGATTACTTATTATAATAAAAATAAATTAAAATGTGTGTATGTAAAATTTTATAATATTTTAAGTATGTATAGTATAATTAATTAAAAATGGATGTGTAAGATATAAAAAAATTAAATTATGTGGTATGTTGGTAATTATTTCAATTTTTTTATCGTTCATTTTCGCATAAATTATTTTTATCAAAAAGGCCTGGTCTGCAGCTTGTTTACGAATGCAGCGGCAAGGGTGAAACAGTAATTTTGAATGGTAGGTATGTCGGTGGCGACCCTTTCTGCACGTGCCACGAGCATTATTGTTACTGGGACAGCCGGTGCATGCAACGTCTTTTTAAGAACCAGCTGGCAACTTTTTAAATTTAAAAAGTTTTTTTTTTAATCTTAAATATAAAAGTTTTCTTGATTTATTTCTTTACAACATTTTGATCATATTTTCAATAAAACATTATTTACTAAATTAATAATATTAATTATTATTTTTTTTAAAATTTTACAGCCAGTAAAATCATAAATTTATTTTATATTTTATATAATTTTAACATAAATAAATTTAATTTTCATTATAAATACATCTCTAAATGTTCCTAACATTTTAGTGGTATAATCATATTCACCTTAATGTCAAAGAAATTTTTAAAAGATATTTAATTTAATATTATCTCAATATTTTGTTATATTATTTAAAAAATTATTATAATTTAATAACATACATAAATAAATTTATAAAAAAATTATAAAATTATTATTTAAAAAATAATAATTAAATATTTAAATAATATAACATAATATTAAGATAACAATAAATTAGATATCCATTAGTCGAGTGAAAGCACAATTATATCATAATTCTTTAAATATTTTTTTCAAATAATTAGATTTGTTTAAAAAATACTTCTTAGGAGGAGTGAAAATCAAACTTCATCGAAGATAGATGCCTAATCTAGAGAATGACGGGTAAGGCAAAAATAAAGAACGAATGCTAACTCGAAAAGAACATCTCCATTTCTATACGAGCCGATGCCATTTCTACAATCGAACTTCAACCACTTTGCCTGATAAAAGGAATGGAAAGAAGCCTACCTAACCACTTGGAAATAGTAAGATTAGAACTTAAATGATCGATATTCAATATATGCCCGTCTTTGAGCAACAAAGCTAAGCAAACTTTTCAAGAGAGAAAACAACGAGAAAAAGCGGAAGACTAATAACCAAATCAGAGAAGTAAGAACAAAAATTTCTGGTAACTAACAAAAAAGCCAAGAAGTGAGAGTTTAGTGAATAAAAAAATAAAAGACAAATAAAATCAATAATATTTGTTCTACGAGAACAAGTCATTCTTTAGGCTATCAAGATTAACCCTCCATCACAAGAAATTAGATATGGGCAAACATCCATCGACAAATAACAACCTACCATGTGCATGATATGCCCCACTTCATGCATACCAATTATAAGAATTAAGATAGTCTTTATCACCTCAATATGAGAAAGGATTAAAATCCTCAATTTATGACAACAAAATACCATTTTACAATTTTACACTAAATAAAACATGGAATTAGAACATAATAAAAGTAATAAAAATGATTTTTTGCAATTTTAAGCTACATCTTCAAAAAAGAACTTAACAGTTCAATATAATCTAAAAAATATAGTCTTCAATGTCAAGAAAAATGACTGAAAAGCAAAAAAAAGACTAACATAACCACATAACAACTTTAAACCAAATGGCAAATTCTTCACAAACTTTCTCTCACGCCTTAAAAAATAAACCACAACATGGAAACACAAACATACAAATTAAAGCTGAAGCCTCAATATCCATTAAATTACAGTTTTGTTTACAAAAAACATCAAGCCCTGAACACCAAATAAGAACATTTTATACACACTCAATACTTAATAATGATATTTGCGTACTTATTGAATATTATGAAAATGGAGCATAGTAAACACCAGGATATTGGTCTAAAAATCATGATCTTGGCCATCCAAATAGAGCCAGAATCAGGCCAATAATGTTGCCAGTGAGAAGAGCCCTCAAAAACTTCTGTTTCTTAGTCGTATATGGAGGATATCTTGCAGATACTTCCCCTGCAAAGCTCCTGTGTAGAACAGCCTTCTTGTGGCTGAAGGCATCGAATGAGAACTTTGCATGATATGAGCCCATTCCGCTCTCCCCTACCCCACCAAATGGAAAATTCGGGTTTGCAAACTGCACGAATTGAAACACAAATTCGAGGAGTTAGGTTGGCATCTCAAGGAGAGAAGAATCCTTCACGAATGCATGATTGGTGAGTGCCGTTTTGGCAAGAGGCCCGACTTTGAAAAAGAGAAAATAAATTGATAGAAACCTATGATGGAGGAATGAGGAAAGTAAGATATTTCGCGAAAATATAGTCATACAAATTCTAGGTTTTACAGAATTTCAACTTGCGGGCAATAGTAGGTTCATTGCATGCAGAAAGTTTGACATTAACAAGAAAAGGTGATATTACATCGTAATATAGGAGACTTAGTCCTCACAGGTTCACAAAAAATAAAAAGTTTCAATTAGGTCTATCCAAATCAGAAATTATTCTACATGAATCTTTTCTCACAAATTCCATCAAATTTTATCATTAATATATACACACAAACACACACACAGACACAACATATATATGTAACAACATTCTTTCTTTCTTCTTCATGTCCTAGCATATAATAATAGTAAGAGTAAATTACATCTAAGTCCTTAGTTTAGAGCATAATATCACTTAGGACACAATTTTAAAAATTTAATATGTACGTGCCTAGGTTAGATATATATATATATATATATACATCAATGAGGTCCTTTTTATTCTTTTAATATTAAAATTTATAAAATATCTAAAATATGATTCTTTTTCTCTTCCACCCCTCTCTCTCTGCCAATTAGCACACACGCCCTCGCAGCGCGCGGCCGCCCTCCCATGAGATAGAGAGAGAGATATATAAAATCATACTTTATTTATTTTATAAAAGTTTAATATTAAAAAATTTAAAAATAGATTTGATTTATATATATATCTGACTAAGGGACGCAGATGTTAAATTTTTAAAATCATGAACCTGAGTAACGTTACGCCCTAAACTCAATGACCTGAATGTAATTTACCCAATAATCATAAATGTGTGAACATGTTTTTTTAAATACAACTTAATGGCCAAAATTGGCAGAATCTATTAAAATGAACTCACGTGGAATAATTTCTAAGGGGAAGAACTCAGGTGAAATGTTGCGATCTTTTAGATCTGCATGGAATAGGGAGGTTTTCCTTAAGGACTCAAATATGATTACTACCTTTTACTTTTGACAAATGACATCTTACGGAGAATAAGGACAGCATTCAAGGCTAACGAGGCACATGGACAATGATTTCCTCATCGAATTTTTATTCCAAGGATCACCATCATCATCAAAAGCCAAATGACTACTATTGTGGTTGGTCAACTTTATAATTAGGTACATCTAACACAGTTTATAATGATAATTCTAATTTATAGAAATCTGTTGTATGATTTCTAACCTAGTTATTGACCAAAGTGTTGTTTGGTCACTTCAATGGGTTGTACAAATTCATACCACCTAATTCTACTGTTATTGTTAATAGTTGTAGCTCCAATGTTCTCCCAAATATTACGCAATGAAGATAAAATGCTCACGCTATGCAGGGTCATGAAAGGGATATGAAATATATAGTTTGAAAGACAGAAAAATTACGTGCAAGGCCGTGTCATTGATGAGCATTCCCCCAGAAGAAACATCTTTGACAAATTTTTCCTCCAGTTTCTTGTTCTTGGTGAAAAGATAAGCAGCAAGCGGCTTTGGCTTTGAGTTTATCAGATCAAAGCACTTCTCTATGTTGTCAACCTTGGCACATAAAAAATGATAAATCTTTCAGAGAATGCAGCAATCAGTAGGCTTTGAGCTTTCGAGAAAATCAATTAACAAGAAAATTTTCTCTGAGAACTAGTACTTGAGTTCAACTTACTGTGATTATCGGAAGCAAGGGACCGAAGATCTCCTCCTCCATTATCAGTGAATCATGTGGAACATCTAGCAAGAGAGTTGGAGCAATCTTTCTGAAATTTCAAGAAAATAATCACTGATCTGCGAATATTAGTAAGTTTAGACAAAGAAGAAAATGGATAAAAAGGCTGACAGATTCTTTTCATCCTTCATTCCTCCATGAACAATCTTTCCCGAAAGCTTCTCATCATCTAAGAGCTTTGTCAAACGCGCAAAATGGTTGGAATTCACAACTCGAGCTAAATCCTCCGATTTCAAAGGGTCCTCTCCATAAAATTTCTCAAGAGTTATTTTCAGAGCTTCAGCCTGTTAAATGTCAAAAATATGTTAGAACAGTTACAAGTAGCAAGAGAACTGCCGACAACTCACCAATTTCTGAGCAAATGATTTTGTCGTTATGATATAATCTGGTGCGATGCAAGCTTGTCCGTTATTGGATCCCCACTTGCCAACAGCAATCCTTTTTGACGTAACCTGAAGAGAAAATTTAAAAATAGAACCAACGTTCTGAAGACTAACAATACAAATTACAACTACTTATGGATTACATTTAGGTTGACATCTGAATCCACAACAACAGGACATTTTCCACCAAGTTCCAAGATGACGGGTGTCAAGTGCTTTGCAGCTGCCGACATGATAATACGACCGACTCTTGCATTTCCTGCAAAGTTTTAGAAAACACAGGAGATGATGTTATTGCTCAGACAATCAACAAAATATACTTTACAGTATTATCAAAATATATATATACTTTACAGTACCATCAAATATAAGTTGATCAGAATTATATGCCAAATATATAAACATAAACACATAGACAAAGACACGCATATGAGGACTTCTGTCCACCTCAGAAGAGATTATTCTCTACAGAACTTTACAATCTAACAAGATTGTGTAACAACAAAACAGACCGTCCACGTTAGTTTAGGGCACGAAAGCTATCTAGCATTTGGTTTTCAACTTTTTTTTTGCCTAAAAGGAACTTGGCCTCTGTAGCATCAATGGCAATCAAAGTTTTGCCTCTTTTCACCATATTTCATCTCTGCTCTTCGCCTCTAGTCATCCGCATCGCCAATCCCACCCCACCTCACCTCTTTGTCCTTGTTATTGAAGATAGCTTGAAGATGCACAACACCTTTGTCATCATTTTTGAGTTTTTGTGTGCTAAATCTTCTCTTTCTAATAAACTAATTACTAAAAATAAGCGCAACTTAGTTTTTAATCCCTATGTTAGACATATAGTCTTCACTGCATTGTGGGTTTCATAGCTTAGAATTGTGGCAATTGTCCATGCTGCCCAGAATTTAGTACACGTAGTTTTTGGTCATGAAATATAGATTTGTAATGCATGACAGTGAAAAACATGAATAAAGCGATGTTTCAGTCTTTTAGGTGTTCATTCCTAAGCCGCATGATCATCTCATTTCCCAATTCTCAGAAGTACTTAATTGATAGAACAATCATCACAAAAATGGACCAAACTAAATCCACAGAAGTTTCCATAAAAAATTTGAGAATGACCATGCAAGCAGCAGAATTTAAGAAAATAGTAAGAGGAGGATGGCTTTGGAGGATAAAAATTCATACATACACATAACATATATAGGTGAATTTTGCGAAAACTATCAGCCTACAAGAACCCCCCTCTTCCTCTTTGCTTGGGATCGGCTACGCAAAAATAGGAGTTCAACAAAAACAGAATGACATATAGATGTACTAACCTGTGTAGAGTATTTTATCCCATTTCTGCTCCAAAAGTGCAGTTGTTTCAGGAATAGACCCCTCAACAACTTTAATACAAGACCCATCCACATAATCTGGCAATAACCTTGCAAACAAAGCTGATGTTGATGGAGAAATTTCTGATGGCTTTAGAACAACCGTGTTGCCTGCTGAGATAGCTCCAATAACTGGATCAATTGCCAGCACTGGATAGATGGAGAGAATGTTAATTTGGAGAGAAATATTAAAATGGAAAATCTGTTTTGGTACCAAGGAACTGAAACAAGATCATCAATATCAGTAACGTCATCTTGAAAATATCATCTTGTAATGAACATATTTTTCAAGATAATAGTTTCGGTAAATCTAGTCGAAACAAACTTGAAAAAGCTTCATTTTTAATAGAATTGATTCAAACTCAACTAGATGTCAGACTTATAATAAAGAAAAAAGTGTTCTTGTGATCCTTCGTACTACCAATTTTCCTAAAAACTTAAACTGATAGAAAGTGCTCAATCAATTCACATATTATACTATGAACTAAGTGCTTACGGGTCGAACCTAACATTCCTTTCAATAGTGGCATGATCACTCAAGGTTATGTCAGGCAAGGCGATGGTACTAAGCCACCACACCTAAGCTATCCAGCCATTACTTTTCCTAACAATCCCCCAAGCACACTGCCAGAGTTTGAATTCGAGACTTGCTCTCATATCAATTCTTAAGATCCTTGACACCACCAACTCTCCTAAAAACTCAAGCTGATAGGAAAAAGTGCAACCAATCTATTTATTACACTATGCACTCAACACTTACAGGTCTAACCCTACAATTCTTTCAACAGTGGCTCACACACTCAATGTTATGTCAGGTAAAGCGTGGTACTAAACTAGTAACAACATAAACAGGCCATTCAGTCATGGTTTATCCCAACATAAAATCTATATCCACAATGGTGTTGAATTGTATACAAATCACAATTGTTAGTTCTCAGGTTACCAACTGACCAAAAAGCTTCAGGTTATAAGTAATGGTTCAGAAATAAATTTATATTCCAACATGCCCTCTTATGCACAAAATTATTTGCTTTTAGTGTCGAGTTCAACATAGGTACTTTTTTCAACCTTATTTTAATTTTGATATCATGTTAGACCTCTTGTTACTAATTGACCTAAAAGCTTAAACTTGTAGGTTATGGTCCATAAATAATTTTATATTATAACAACAGTCAATGAAGAATTCCATAACCAAAACATGAGATTCATAATTCAAATCACTCCAAAGGACAAGACCTTAAACAATCTCTGAACACTTTGTTAGGATTGAATAGTATAAAAAGGAAGAAGACACAAATTTACATGATTCAATGAATTTTCACATACATTGGTGGAAGCACAATGAATTTTTATTCCCATGTACCAAGATACAATGAAATTACGCCCCCATATTCAATATGGACTATAGGACCTATTTACAAAATAATTTCAAATATCAAGGATTATCTAATTCCTATTACTTCAAAATCCTAAAATATCCCCTATAAATTTGGCCTTACAAAAAACTTCAGAGATGGTAGCTTGAATCATAAGCAATAGGCTTCTCACTCCAACCCACATTCTACACCCCACCCACAACACCCACCACCACCAAAAACCCAATGCACAGACAAAGAAAATAAAAATTCAAAAAATATGAGAAGTATGGCTGATGTCTTCCTCTGCAAACAGTTCTCAATTTTCCTTTAAAAACGATGAGATGCCCCTCATAAGTCAAATTCAATGTCACATTGCCTTTAAAACTTATTTAATAGTTGGTAAAAGTCAAGACAGGAGAACAAGGAGTAATTTGACAATTAAATCAATAATTACACCAACTTTCAACTATTCAAGTCAAAGGAGCCCTCATATGGAAAGGGGTGTAGATTTAGGAAATTTGACATCTAACAAGGCTGCCAAAAAAGCATGTGATACCTAGGTAGAACTTGAGCCAAAAATATGAACTGAAAAGAAAACAAACAACTCATATTGGCATTTCAACATACTTGATTAAGGCAGACAAATAAGATTTAAAGATCAAGGAAGTCTAAATAACAAGAATGTTCATGGAATTGTTATTTAAAAAAGAGCAGCATCATCCAGAGAATATCATCTTTCAGATTATACATACAAAAGGGATAGTTCCAGGCCGAAATAACCAGCACAAGACCAAGAGGCTCCGTCACAATCTCTGCCGATGAGGGGAAAACCGAAAGCATACTAGGAACCTGATATTCACATCTTTGCATCAGTTATAAGCCAAACTTTCAGGACAAGCAAACACAAATAAAAACAGCTAGATTGCGCCTTCACAAGAAGAAGTGTCTAAATCCATGGACTCATTACCTTCTCCGGTTTCATCCAGCGATGCAATTCCTTTAAAGCCAACACGCATGCCGACCTTGCCAATGAAATCTGCAACAAGAAAAAAGAATGTGTAAATCAATGCCATTTAAAAAAATCTTCATGTTTTCCATCATCCATAAAAATTACAGATTAATAGGATTAAATTACATATTAAGCAGATAATAACCTGTCAAAATCGACTCCCATCTCGCAACTGGCAAGCCTGATAATGATAGATTACCAAATACCTAAGACTAGTCGTTCCCAAATCACAAAGAAAAATACACACTTTCATCTCATTAAAGACTAATCCCAATGGTAATTTCGGCATAAAAGCTTACCACCGAAATTTATAACTAAATCCTAAAGCCTAAACAAGACAGAAGAGAGAAACAGAGCCGAAAGTTCAAACAGAGAATCCCAAGGGAAAGTGCTCCATCTTCATCAAAATATACCAAGAAACAGAACAGAATAACGAAGAAAAATAGATCAACACTGGAAGTAAAATACAACCTCATGAGCGAAAGATTCGAGCTTGGGCTTTGATAGGTCTTCGAAGAGCGCCGCCATGATCTCCTCCTCCTTCTCGTCGATCATCTTCAATATGCCCTTCAACTGAGCCGCTCTCCACTTGTACGTCTTCGTCCTCCCCGAATAGTAGTTCTCCCTCAGCCCTTTAACCAGTTCGCCGGCGTTTTCCCCGCCAGCAGCCAGCCGCCCATCATCGGCCATCTGCTCCGCCTTCTTTTTTTTTTTTTTGCTATTATCTGCTCCGCCTTCTTGGATGAGAAAAGGGTGAACTTCTTTGATTCAAACGACTAAATTTTATATTTCTCGATCTGATAATTGTACACTCATGTGTTCGATATTATTGTGTAGTTACACGCTCGCCGCTCAGCAATGATTATTTTATTGGTGTAGCTTTAGTAGCCATGTTCCAAGATATCAATCTTTTATTTTGGCTCAATTATGTATGGGGCCTCTCAAATTTGAGCCCACTGTAAACTAGAGTTAAATTTATTTGAGGTTAAACTCAAACAACAAAAAATAATTGGGATTTATATGAAATAATTTCCTTAAAATTAAATTATTTTTTAGAGATATTGACTTATATGTTACATAAAATTTTAAATATTACACATATTTAAATACACTCATTTGTAGGAAATAAAATATAATTAATTTTTATATAAAATTATATGTAAATTAAAATATGAAATCTCATCTATTAACTAACTAAATGAGAATCATTAATCAAAATTGACTCTATTATTTTAATGTTCTATCCAAATATGTCTCAATTAATATGTGCTGAATTATTTTCAGCTGATTCCCTAACTCTGCTCATGTATATAAAATAAAAACTTCTATATAGGTCGACCCTGATTTAACTTTTATTTGAAAACGTCCAACCCAAACCATGTTATCAGTTGGGTTGAACCCAAGCTTAGAAATTCCTAATCTTGTTTGCATCCGGTTCATATATTACCTCCCTCCGCGTGTACATAATTGAATTGGCCAACAAACTATAGGAACCAAATCAAAAAAAATAGAAGGTGAACATGAGTACCAGGATGTAAATTTACCGAAAAGAGATCTAACGGCGTCAGTCACGGTTTGTTACTCGGATCTGATATCTCAATTCACACGTCACCTAAACTGCCGTCAGCGTCTCCGCGTTGACTGAGTCGAGTCAATTTAATGGGATGAAATTTTAAGGTTTATTTTTTGGATTTTACAAGCTCAATTAACAATAATTTGCCAGAATTTGCGGGTAAGGCTGTTAATTTTGCACAAAAATTGAATTAAATTTTAAATTAAATTGAGCTCTATTTAATTTAAATGTGTCAACTAATTTTTTAGATAAAAAATTTTATTAATTCAATTTTGAGCCGGCATAGGATCGAATCGAGATGGCTCGAAATGATATCTATTAAAAAAATAAAAAATATTATTTATATATATATAATTAGATTTGGTATATAATTTTTTTAGTAATTTATTGAAGGCTTTATTAGAATTTTATTAAAAAATTTTCTATAATCATTAAAATCATATTTATTGTAAATTAATTTTTTTTATTTTTATTTTTAAACACTATATCAAAAATTTTAAACTGATTGAATGAACAAATATATTTACACATAATATTTAGGGGGCGTTTGGTTCGTTGTTATCTTGGTGTTATGTTATGTAATGTATATGTTCTGACATCTAGATATCATATTTTGACTAATAATTTTATAATCAAATAAAAGATTATTTGTAGACGTCATTAAACTAAATAATTATCTTCTCTAAATAACATAACATAACATCAAAATAACATTGAACAAAACACCCCCTTAGATAAAAGATTAAAAATTAATCAAAAGTCAGATCGATTTTGACTCGAATCAGGCTTAAACTAATAATAAATGAGTCAGACTTAGCTCAAGATCGAATCGAACTCTTCTCATCTATTCTCTGAATCAAATTGAGATCAAATAAAAAAAATTTAATTTAATTTTGAGTTGAGATAGTATCAACTCGAGATCAAATCGTTAAAGATTTTATTTGCGGGGCAGGAACTACTATGAATTCAAATTTAATAATCTCAACAAATGCCCTTGTTGTATATTTAATTAATTTAGTTACATAAGGACTTATTTCTAAATCAAAATAATGCTAATGATATTCATTAAATTATATTAATATATATATATATATATATATATATCCTATAAGATTATAATTACATATTAATTATTATTTAAAATTTTATTAATTTAAATAAAATTATGTTAGAACTTAAAAAAAAATTATGTTAGAATTTTTAAAAAAATTATGTTAGAATTTTTAAAAAAATTATACATCATGTTGTAATTTTAAGGAAAATGCTTTAAAAATTTTAAAAAATAAAAAAATTTATAATGCTTATATACAAATTATTAAAAATATATATAACACTTATATACAGGCAAAAAGAAGTTCGAATAAAAAAAAATTATTATAATTGAATGATACTAAAATTCATTTTTAAATTTATATTTTTTTATATTAATTATAAAAAATCTGATTAAACACATTTAAGATGAGATATTTTAAGGCATGCTTTTTATAAATAATATTTACCTTATTGCTAAAATTAGATATGCGACTAAAGCAAAATTTAAATTATGGGGGAATATATAGAGTCTAAAAAATGTTTATTTTAGTAGATCCAAAATTAAATATTAAAATATATATTTAATGAAAAAGAAATATTTGTATTAGTAATATGATAATTTATGAATAAATTACTAAAATGAAAGAGCATTTTAAATACTTTATATCAATTATATAAAATAACGATGAAATAAATAGAAATGCCATTAGTAGGATATAAGAAGATGGATAAAATAAAAAAATATATCTGGCATATTATGTAATCATAAATTTTTACTCATATTAAAAGATAAATTTTATAGAACAATAGTAAGACCAATAATGATATATAATACTAAATACTAACTTATAAAAAATATATATATAAATAAAATAAGTATTATAGAAATGAGTATGCTAAAGGGAATAAGTGGAAATAGCTTCAATTATGCATAAATTTAGCGACAATTAGCTTAGATGGTTTGAACATAAATAATAAGACGATTAAAGTTCAATAAAAAAATTGAATTATGAGACTTTACTTATGTAAAAAGAGAAAGAGTGAGACAAAAAATTATAAATAAAAAAAATTAAATTATTAGACCTTGTTTATGTAAAAAGAGAAAATGTGAGAAAAAAAAATATGATAAAAAATTATAAAAAATAATCTTACGTACTTAAAATTAAATGGAGCTTTATTAAATGATGAGTGCAATGAAAACAAAATATTTATATATGTAGCTGACTCATAACATTTATTGTTATTGTTATATCATTTAAAATTTATTTATGTTAGTATTATCAAATATCTTAAATATTACATAAACAATACTTAAATTAACATACTTTAAAAATAAATGAAATATGCATGGAATGTTAGGTTGTTAATTTCACTTGAAAATCGTAGATCGCAAAAATTTAAATTGAACTTTACATAGAATTAGGCTCAATCGATCCAAACAAACTACCTAATGAGCTATTTTTATGGCTTGAGATTTTTATCAATTCAATCTTAGGCCGACGTAGAATTGAATCGTGATAGCTTGAATTAGATTGATTAAATAAATAAAAGATATTATTTATAAATATTTATGTATATAACTAGATTTACTACGATAGATTTTTTATAATGGTTTACTGAAAGATATAAATTTTATGCTAATAGTGTTTGTTGTAATTTTTTTGTTTTTATTTTTAAATAAATGGCTATCATTTAAATGCGTCAATTAAATAAACAAATACATTTAAATATAATATTTAGCTAAAAAATAAAAAATAAATTAAAAGTCAGATCGACTTTGTCTCAGTTCATACTTGAATCAATAACAAATAAGATAGACCTAGCTCAAATCGAACATTTTTTGCTCAGCCTTTGAATTAAATCGAGATCGATTGGTTTCAATTCAATCTTGAACCGAGATCAGATCGGCTCGAGATTGGATCATTAACATCGCTGATGGAACACTCTGTCAGTAGGTCGTTATTTGCCCAGCGTTGCTCCACAAGCATCCTATTATTATAATCTAATTATTAGCGACCACCATGCATCAACAACTGCTATCAGTCGGCCACCAGCGATAGCCATCTTGTCAGCCTACAAGTTGTCATTGTTGGATACTACTATAGGTCTTTTGATTAGATTAATCATAATTTAATAATAATAATATTAATAAAATATAAATATTATAATATGGAAAATACACTGTATGCAGTTTTTCATAAATAAATTTTAGAAAAATATATATGATGTGAAATAAAGTGAATTAGTTATATTAAAAATTATATTGAATGTGAAATAAAGTGATTGTTTAATATTAGAATTTGTGTAGGATGAGATATAAAATAATTTTTTAATTTTTTTCAAAATAAATTTAAAATTTTAGATATGGCTAAAATAAATTATTTTGTTTAGTCAATTGCCAAATAAAGCAGTCAATTTAAAAATATTAGGGACTAAACTATAATTTACTTGATATTCCCTCCCAATTAGGAATCATTTATTGAGCATCTAAGCACAGTCTCTCCCAAGAAGCATCATTTATTATATATTAAATATTATATATATATATATATATATATATTAAAAATATTGCATTTATTGGCCAGAAAATGAAAGCCCAATCATGAAAAAATTTTAAACTGGTGAGATAATTAGCATGCATTGAATTGACATTTTCATTGGTTAGACAAGAAATTGACATTTTCTTTGGCATTAAGTGCAGTAGATGGGGTGATGATTCATGTTCAAGCTTTGAGAATCTGGCCAAAAGTTCATCTTTTCGGAGAAGTGGAATTCTTTTCGTGCGACACACGTTGCCAAATAATTCGTTCAAACTAAATGTGATAACTCCGCTGGCAGACGTCTTCACATCGTTAGCGTGCCAATGCGATCGCTTGCATGTCAGTAGTATTAGTTCCTCCCTTGTAGTAATACTGTAATTTTAATGTTTAATAATATATTTAATTTAATTTGTACTAACATAATTGTTTAGTATTCTTAATCTCAGGTTTATTAAAATTACATCTCAATTGTATACTAAAATTGAGATCTAATAAAGTTGGAGAGAAAGGTTTGAGCATTGAAGATTAAGTGAAGTAAATTGTATTATTGTCTTTTTTATTCTGTTTGAGAGTAGAATTATTATGAGGTTGATCTTAATTGTTAGTGGATATGAGTTTGAGCACTTAGAATCTCTGTGAGTTAACTAAATAATCTTAAAAGTTTAAATTCTCCTAATTATGTGGCCTAGTAGTGGTGAGATTGTTCTAGATTTTTTCTTTTGATTGTGATAGCTCCAGGACAGCTTTAGGATAGTTGAAGGGTGACCTTCTATAGTGAGGTCGACCTGAGGTTGACCAGAGGTCGACCTTCAGCAGCGACCCTCAACAGAAATTTTAGTCATCTTGGAAAAAAATTTTAAGTCGACCTTCAGCAATGACTCTCAACAGAAACTTTGGTCATCTTGGATGATTTTTCAAAGTCGACCTGAAGGCGACCTCAGTGGTGAGGTCGACCTTAGAAGTGACCGTTGGCCTATTTTTATCCTCCAACGGCTAGCTGGGGGTCGACCTCCAGGTCTTTTCCAGCTCTTTTTTCTAGCCGTTGAAGCTCTTGTTATATAAGGAGATAGGGTTGTTAGTGTATTCTTCCTGTTGGCTAATAAAATTCTCTAATTGCTCCCAATATTCACCTTCACTCTCTACCATCTTAAGAATTGATAAAAACATTCAAGTTGAATTTTAATCAAGCTTCAAGGCGATCTAGGTGAACTTGGACTCAAATGCTCAAATTCTTTATCCACTCTTCTTCTAGCTCTCAAGATTCAATCATAAAAAGGAAGAGTGAGTGATTTTCTTTTTATTGTAATATTTTAGTTCTTCTTTTCTTTCTTTATTTTGTGTGTGAAGAGAGCCTCCAAATAAGGATTGGAGGAGGTGAGTGAGTGAGTCCTCACTTAAAAGTGAGGAGGGCCTCTAATGAGTGGATAAGGATGATTTGTATGGCTTTTCCGTCTAAACCAAGGAGTGCGTTATAGTGATATCTTTCCGTTCAGAGTTAGGTGGATTACGCTCTTATTTGAGCCGAACCACGTTATAGCGTGTGTTCTTTGTGGATGTGATATTTTCTTCTTATCTGCACTTATATTTGTTTTCGCTTGTATTTTGTACTAACTATTATATCTAGTAAATTAAATTAAATTTTAATTATATCTATTCACCCCCTCTAGACATCATATGTGATCCTACAAGTAGTGACTATAGCTTTTGTATTAGAATATAAATAAAATATCAAATTAACTCGACGTAAAATTATTTTAAGATATAGTTAAATCATATTACGATGCTGATGCCTTAAAAATGCCGATAAATTTTGAGTACATTGGTAGGACAAAAAATGATGGAATTGTAATTAGTATAAAAAATAGCTTTTTAAAAATATATTTTTTTTTTGGTGAGCATAAGGTATCAAATCAGAAATCAAATCGGATTGATATTTTTTTTTTATATGTTCAACATGTTAGTTATATCATATTTTAAATTAATAATTTAATTCATCTATTTTGATATTAATTTCACCCCATTAATTTTTAATATATTATTACCCAATAAAAATATCAATGAATATGAAAACGAAATTATTCTTAGGTGTTATTAAAAATTATTATAATAATAATAAATGCTTTAAAATATGAACTAATTTTAAGTTCATTTCGTAGATCTCAAAAATTCATTGAAATTATAATAGATTATAATCTTATGTAAATATAATTTAAATAACCAAAATCTACTGTAGTTTTTTTTACATTGAATTGATGTTAAAACAAAAAAATAATCAGTCTGATTTTTTAATAAGGGTAACAACATGTTAGCTATAACATATTTAAATTTGGTGTTTCAATTTAATTGATTTAAAATTAATTTAATTTAATTAATTTTTAATATATTATTAATGAATAAAATATCAAACTAACTCAAAAATAAAATTACTCTTAGGTATTATTTGATCATATTATAGTTATTGATGTTCTAAAATTTTAGTTAATTTTGAGTTTATTTCATACATAAAAAATTATAAAGATTATAATTTGTTAAAATTCTAAACATTATAATTTGTTAAAATTCTAAATTCTAATCTTAAAAAATATTTAAAAAATAATAATCATATTCAAATATAATTTTGATTGCAGTATTTTGAGCAGTATAATCAAAATTATATTTTAATATAATTGCATTACATATTGCGTAGCTTCAAAATTTTAAATTCATATTCAAATATTATTATGGTGCAATATATCTTGCAGCACTAAAATCATATTGGCATAAGATTTCAATAATATACATGACAAATAATATCAAAATTATACTCGAATATCGCCCTTTTCATATATAAATTTCTATATATATTTACATATTTTCAGACTTTAATAAGAAAGTGTTTTTTAAATAAATTAATTTAAAATGAAATATTTTCATATATAACAAAAATGTCACTTTTAATTTAAAATTTGATTTACCATAAATCTTGTTTGTTCCTTATCAATTTTGATAGTAACAATTGTTTCAAGCACTGTTTCACCTAAAATAATTATTACCTATAATTAAGTTTGCGCATTCGATTTAATTGATCAATTTGGTGAGTAAATCAAAAATAAAGATCAAGTTCAGTTTTAAAATTAAAAAAATTAAACCAACTAAATTAGATTACAAACCAAATCAAGTCAACCAAATAAATATCAATTTGATTTGATTTAGTTTGATTAAAATTATGATATTAAATATTGCTATACAAATAAGTTTAATATAAGAGTAATTTAGTATAAAAAATAATTTAGCTAAATGAAAAATTAACTGTGACTCAATAATATTATATAAAAATTGTTCAAGTATATAAAATAACTCAATTGCATTACGATAATAGACTTAACAAAAAAAGCAACAAAAGTTCAGGATTAGTTGCTTAATCAATTTTACACCATAATCAAAATTAGATAACAAAATTACATTTATATGTAGAGTTATTTAATAATTTGTTAATTTGGTCGGTTTAGTTTCCAAACTTATAAAATCGAACCTAAACTAATTAACCGAAATACTCAAATATCAAATTATCATCAAGCCGTTGAATTTTAAACCAAACTAAATTGCTAAATTTAAATGACTCGATTAAATTTTTTAGTTTAAACAATTCTTTTACATGACTTGTCCATAAATATGAGATTTATTAAACACAATCGCTAAAAAATCTTATTATTTTACTCTCTTTGTTATTTCCTCTCTCTCTTTGCCAGTCGTCACTACATGACTCGATCTTTCTTACACAAGATCCACCGCCAACTACGAGTCTTTGACAACACTATATAAATTTAAATGTGACAAACTATTTTTAATTTAAATCATATATGTTTTTCAGTGTTGGCTAAAATTTACACACTTCTTTTTTTTTCTCCAACCAAATTTTAATTAACCATAAAAAATTATCGATTAGCTCTGTGCGCGCATATCCAATCCTCCTAGTGACAATGGTGCTTCGCAAATGTGATTGACTAATATGATTAGCACTAGTACATAGGGCAACAACAGTAACTCCTGATTTTTTAAAAATATTCTTGTCCTCTAATAATAAATTTTTTTTCTCCACTAAGATGAACATCAATTAATATTTTTAAAAGAATCTTTAGGTGTTGTCTTATTCAATAGTTAAAAGCATAATATATTATATTATCTCTTCAACTATTATATAAAATTAATGTTGAAAAAATTCAGAACATTGAGAGTGAGTTATGAGGATTTGTAGTGTTATTTTTTTTTCTAAATAAATTTTATTTTTTAAATCAAATTGGATAGTCAAAATCCTCAGGTGGATTTCAGAGAATTTTTTATTGGTTTGTTATGTACTTCCGCATATAATTTATCATCTTAGTGGTCTTTTCTCTCACAACTTTAAAAAAAATTATTTATTTATTTATTATTAGTATTATTTTGATCTTGATTTTGTCCTCACATCAAACAGCGTCTTAATCTGAAATAATAACTTTTTCTCTCATGTCTCTAATTTACAGGAGAATTCTCTCATTCTATATAATGTCGCACATCATTTACTTATAAAGATTGAAGCTTTAAAATCTGCACATTATTATTATTATTATTTCTCTGACATCTATTATATATTGGCAATAAAGTCAATTTAATTTTGCTATAGAATTTGTGATCTTGCGTTGATATGCATATATAATAGAAAATAAACTTAGTTCTTCGTGTTAAAAATTATGTAAAATATGAAAAATTTTATTAGTATATTGAAAATAATGTAGAATATAAAATAAAATAAATTTTTTATATAAAAATTGTGTTTGATATCATAATAATTAATTTAATATTATTTTTAAAATTTATATAACAAATTAATTATTTTAGTTATTGATTTAGATCCATGAGATTATAAAAGTACTATTATTTAGTTTAAAGTAAGATGTAATTATTATCTTTTACTATTATATTATAAAATTATTCTAAATTATTAATTTTTTTAACTTATTATAGAATATAATTTTAAAATATTAGTATATATATACTTTTTAAATATTTGGAGCAAAGCCAAGAAGAGAAGAGAAATTAAAATTAAATTTTTTAAAGAATAGAGAAGATAGATGGATACAATTATGATCTTTTAAAATATATAAATTATTTAAATTAATCAAATAATAATTAAATTTCATATTTTTTATCAAAAAAGGCTAGTTAAAAGTGTTGAATTCTTAAGTAGAAATCAAGACTGTAATACTTTTACAATCTTAGAAACTAACATTGAGAGTTTTCAAAAATTGAGACTAATTAATTTGCAACGCCCTCCTGAAGAAGCCTAAATGCAATTCACCCTATATTATAAAAATATAATTTTATTTTGTTGAAAAAATAGTGACTTAATGGACTCGATATAGTGCATGGTCACCACCTTAGTATTACAATCGCTCTACTTGACAAATTTTTTAGTCCTTTGCTATCACCTTAAACTTTTAGGTGAGTTGAAGGCCAAGAATTCTAACATATTTCACATCTTGTACCATTCACAATATTAAAAATTAATTTTATTTTATATTCTATAAAATTTTTAATATAATATTTAATTCTATTTAACATATTTAATTAAAAAAATTATTTAGTATTTTACATAAATTTTAATATTAAATTATTTTTATAACAAAAGAGTAGAGAGAGAGAATTTACAATAGTAAAAATTTAAAGAAGTGTTAAAAGTATAATTAGAATTCTATTAATGATAATTACATTAGAGTTCTGTTCATAATATTAAATAAATTATAGAGATTTTTCAGTAAAATTTTAAAAATATGTGGACCAAAAACCCACTAAGAATTAATTATAACTACCTTTTAGTAATTAATGCTGAATATAATATTTTTTTTTCGTTTTAAGTTAAAAAATTCTCCAACCAAATGAGTGATGTACTATGAAATTAATGAACTGCAAAGTTGTACAGTGAAATTAATTTTAAACATGAAATTTTCTAGCTGAAATCAATGAAGCGCAATAAGATGTATCTGCTTTGTCGGCTCCCAATTTAAATTATTTAATTTCCCTTCTTTTATTTTATTTTTTTTAATATAAACCTTCTTTTAAGGCAAGTTTGTTTATAAAATTTAATTTTAATAAAATTAAAATTAAATTTAAATAAAATATTTTTTATTAAAAATTATGAATGATGTGAAATAAAATTAATTATTATGTTGAGATACACAAGAAATGTGATATAAAGTTAGTTATTATTACGAGATATGTGAGGAATGTGATATAAGTTAGTTATTATTTTGATAATGTGTGTAATATGTGAAATAAAGTTATTTTTAAATATTAAATTTTATGTGTGATGTGATATAACTGTTTAAAATTAAATCAGATTAATTTTGCACTGCTAAACAATCAAAGGCTTAGGCCATATTTGACGACCGGCTAAAAAAAAACTTATTTTAACCTTGACTAAAATTTTAAATTTATTTTAAAAAAATTTTAAAAATTATTTTATATCTCATCCTATATAAATTTTAATATTAAATAACTATTTTATTTTATATCCAATATAATTTTTAATATAATTAACTGACTTTATTTCACATCATTCATATTTTTCTAAAAATTTTCACAAAAATTTTCTAAATTATCTTTTTTTTTTCTCCAACCAAATAGAGTAGTGTTACTTTTTTTTGTTAAAATCAATATAGTTAAAATAGGCTTTAGTTTCATTCAAAAAAGAAAAAGATTTTGATTAGAGTCCTAAAATGAACTGAACCTATAACATCCCCGTAATATTAATTTAAATTTACGATTTAATTATTTTATTGTGAAATATTAATTTTTATTTATATAGAATTTTTTATTTTAAAATTAAAATATGTTATGTTAAATATTTATTATGCAATTTAAAATTTAAAATAACTGAAATTAATATTTAATTTAACTAAAATCTGATCATTTTTAAATTTCAAATCTAAAGAATTTAATTACCCATTAATTTTCATAACTATTTTATTAATTTTAGCCTAAAAAAATTACTCATTTGCCCTTGAAAAAATTATGAGGGAGAAATTAATTCTTTCCCTCAAAAATACCGATTCATCTTCCACATTCTCTTCCTCAAAACCGTCGGCTAGAAAGAGGAGAGAGAGAGAGACGCAAGAGAAGAAGAAATGCCCGGATCTCCTTCAAATTAGCGATTTCTCCCTGATTTTTTGCATTTCTCAATATTTTCTTGCATCTTAGAACCGGATCTAGTAATTTGGAGCGATCATTTCTTTCCGGATCTCAAGAAAATCCAAAATTATAGTGAATTCGAGATAAATTTTATTCTAACTTAGCCCATATAAATTAAAATTGAAAATTAATTGAGTATTTTGATAAATTGTGTGAAGTTTCTCGATGTTGCTATGAGTCTATGTGATTTTTTTTTTGAATTCAAGCATATTGATGAATTTCTCATGTCAAATTTCTATAATTGTGTTGTGCTATTAATTAGAATTCCTATATATATATTATTTCATAAAATTTTTCATGCTAATGAGTTCTCCTGATTTATGAACTTATTTTATTTTTCTGTACATCATGCTTATTATGCAGAAAAAAAGAGTAAAACATGCAATAATTCAATAGTTTGAAAATTAAAATTTTAATTATTTTCTCTTCAAAAAGTGAAAGCCACGAAATTAGCTGCAAAAGCAATAGCTTGATGTTTAATGATCAAATTTTCTGATAATTCAAAGCCTGATTTTTTTATTGATATTTATGTACATGTGACATAAAAAAATTAATTAGTATTCTTGAAATTTATAAATAGCACATATCTTGATATTTTCCAAATAGGTCCTAAATATGTTGCAGAACTTCCTTTCAATTAGTAGAATAAATCAATGAGATAAATCCTACATCTTATTTTAGATCTTGATCGGACCACTGAGGGTCGATCGGACTGTATGGTTAGTGTATATTGACTGATTAATACTGAGAAATTTGATATAAAGTAAAGCTAGTTTACCTACAGTTGTGACACCTACGGAAGGACAAGTGTACAAGCTTGTCATCACATGCATAAAGATAATGAAAATAAAATAAATGAATGGACTTTCTATATAGCTAAACTTGAATTAAAATTTTAAAGGCGACAATGGAATAAAAATAAGTAATTTTTATGGGATTACGCACATGCCTTACCTCAAGCATATGACATGATATTTGACGCGACGGCGTCCATTGCCATTGTAACGTCACGGTAAAATTTAAATTTAGATTTTTTATTAATTAAATTTATTATGAGGAATTAATTTATTTCATGAGAAATTAATTATTTAAAATTAAATTTAATTATTTAAAATTTAAATATAATGAATTTAATTACTCATTAAATATCCATAACTATCTCCTTAAATTAAGGCTAAGAAAAATTACAGAAATACCCCCAGATTATTAATTAGAGAAAGAAATAGAGTTTCTCGCCCTAAAACACCGATTCAACTCTTCCCCTTCTATAACCGCCGCCGGTAGGAATGGCAACGGGGCGGGTTTGGGTCGGGTTTATAA
>JAEMOT010002146.1:234267-270336 GCA_019297695.1 Apostasia ramifera
AAAACAATAAAAATCGTAACCACATGGTGTTAGTGACATTTTCTATAGAAATCATTCCTTGTATGTAAATATATGTAACAAGATCAGGAATAATAAATAACTTTCATATAAATTCTTCAAATTGCCAACTTTTTTAGCATGAATTTCTATATAAAGCAAGCATGTGACAATTAAAGAGAAAATCAAATATGAGATAGTTATAAGACCCTTGCAGGCAATATGTATCAATTGATTTAAGAGCCAACTGGAAATGTCAACTATCACAAGTAAGAAAAACTTTACNTAAGTAAGAAAAACTTTACAGTAAAGAGTACATGCATTTTCTTTTCAAAATACTATTTTTATTTAGGTATTAAAATTTAAAATTTTTAAAATTTTTAAAATTTTTAAATTTATTAAATCGGGTACGGGACGGGGCGGGTCTATATGATTCATACCCAAACCCGCCCCATTTCATAACGGGGCGGGGCGGGGCGGGTGTTTCGGGTAAAATTTGAGTACCCATACCCGTCCCATTAAGGGCGGGTCGGGGCGGGTTTATCGGGTACGGGTATAAATTGTCACCCCTAGCCGCCGGCCTAGAGAGAGGAGAGAGAAAGTAACGAGTTGGAGAGAGAAAGAAGCCGGATCTTTCTCAAAATCGACGATTCTTCTTCATCTTCTTCTCGATCTACACGTTTTCTTACGCCTTGGATCGGATCTAGTGATTTTTGAGTGATATTTTTCTTCGGATTTCAAGAAAACCTAGAACTATGGTGAATTCGAGGTAGGTTTTTCCCTAACATGGCTTAATTAAATTCAGATTTATTATCAAACTAAATATATTGAATGAAATTAATATTTTATACAAAGATCTGAAATTTATTTTTTGAAATTCCATTAGTTTTTCTGGCTGCATCTCATTTATAATTTTTGGAAAATTTCTGATTGAAGTTTGCTATTTTGTACAACCTGTTTCATGATTCTGTGCATGATTGCTATATACCCATGAAATACTTTAATTTAAGTATGCTATTGGGCTTTCTTTTTTTTCATATTCATGAGTGATAATTTAAGTTATTAATTAAAATTGTGTTTATTTAATTTATGTTACGTGCCTCCTAAAAATTCTAATAATAGATATGAAAATCAAATCCTTTTTTTTGTTATCTGTTTATCATGCTGCAATTCATATATCCTTTTTATTGTTGTAGCTTTATTTATCTTATTGATAAATATAATATAGTGTTTATAATAGTTGAATAAATATGAGGTTTGGGTGTAATTTGACATTGAAAATATCGAAGAACAAACCTTAAGTTTTATTGCAGGTATTAAGCAATTCGTCTGATCAATTAAATACATGCAAATCAATTATATGGCTATTTAATTATATTCATATAGCAGATTTATTCTTGAAATTGTGACACCTACGGGAGGACAAGTGTACGCACTTGTCGTCACACTCAATAGATTACGAGATATATTATGATTGGGCAAGTGTACAAGCTTGCCAAATAAATAATTTGTAATATAAGATTTTAATGCGACAATGGATTAAATTTAAATGTGATTTCTGCGGGATTACGCACCTGCCTTAGCTCGAGCATATGATATATATAGGCGCGACGACGTCCATTGCCATTTTGGGCTAGGGGGTGAAAACTCTTAAAACTGATTGATGACCTCATATTTAGCCATTATGGGTCATAGCCTACGGGGCCAGGGAATGACGATCCTCAAATGTGTAAAAGGCAGCTGAGGCGTAGTACGAGAAACCACGGGCCCAAAAGATAAAAGTAAAATTAATAAAAGGAAATCTGCTCGTTATTTATTTTATTTTATTTTGTTTCTGTTTATATGCTGATGTTGTACTTGCTATGCAAATTATGTTATGTTTGTTTAAGACTTGCTGTTCATACTGTGCTATGTCATCTCTTTATCCTACATACATGCTTAATTGAAATCTATGTTATACATGTTTAATTATTTGTCATTCTTATTATATCATATTAACATGTTATTATTATTATTATTGTCATTATTATTATTATTATTTAATATTTTTATTTAAAGGCTTTGTTAGTGTACAACCTACGAGTCTGTTCTAACAGACTCTGTCACTAACGTGGCAGGTACTGGAGCACTTGATCACGGGAATGATGAGAATTTCGGTCAAGAAAAAAATTAGTTTATTGCCTTATTTCCTAGAGAGTGACTATTTACTTATGTGTTCAGTTGAGACTATAGTAGTTCTGCTTCATTTACTTTAGTTGGATGTTTAATTCTGTTCTAAGTTATAGATATATGAACTCTTGTAGTAGTTTTTGATCTATTTAGTTTTCTTCCGCTGTTGAATTAATCTTCCTTCTCCCCTAACTTAGATAAATTTTAGTGTGACGGCTAGGGTCGTCACAGCCATTTTGGGCCAGGTGAAAACTTTCAAAACTAATTGAGAACCTCATATTTTAGTCATTATGGGCCATAGCCTATGGTGCCAGGGGATGACGATCCTTAAATGTATAAAAGGCAGCTGTGAGGTGTAGTACGAGAAATCACGGGCCCAAAAGATATAAAAAAAGATTGATTAAAACACAATTGGACATTTTACGTATCTGTACCAAATATTATTCTTTATCTTGCTTATATTAATTGTGCTACGTTATGCATGTTTAACTTATTCAAATACTCAATAATTATGTTATGCTTGTTATTACTTATAATTGTTACATTATTATTGTATAATGTTGTCATACCTATACAAATTATTATCATTAAATCTTTTTATTGTAAAGCCTTATTAGTGTAAGACCCACGAGTCTAATCTAATGGACTCCTGTCACTAACATAGCAGGTACTGGTGCACAAGATCACGAGAATAGGGAAGAAGATGTTCAGGAGAAGGAATAGTTATTTTACCTCTACTTAGGCTCTGTTTGGCAATGGGATAAAAATCATGGTTAAAATTAGTCATTGCCTAAATCTTAAATTTATTTTAAAAAAATTAAAAAATTATTTTATATCTCATCTCACATAAATTTTAATATTAAAAAATCACTTTATTTCACATCCAACATAATTCTCAATAAATCAATCAACTTTATTTCACATCCAACACAATTTTTAATATAACCAACTTACTTTATTTCACATCATACACATTTTTCAAAAATAACTAAAAATTTTAATCAAATATTCTTTTTTTTCTTATTACCAAACATAGCCTAGAGAGAGATCTCTGCTTATTGCTTTTTAGAAAATTTTTAGTTATCTATTCTAGCTCTGGATATTGTCATAATAACTTTTGTTATTTGTTTCAGTTAAGTTATAATTTTGTGAACATTTTAGTAGAATAATCTAACTATTTTATTATTATTTCTCTTTTCTTCTCCCCATGGGTTTAATTAATTAGAGGTGACGAGTAGGGTCGTCACAAAATCGAACCAATTAGTGATCCATAAAAATTTATAATTATTTATTAACATAAAATCGAGCCTGTTTCGAGCTTTTTTGAGTATAATTTACAAATGCAAATGCATGCTTGGGGTCGATTCGTGTTTAATTCAAAAACGAGCTCTCTCTCTTTCGCAAAAAGAGCTCATTTATATATAAATAAATATATATAAGTTCATAAAGAAGTTATCAATCATCACAATGTTAATTTATTATAATTTTTTTTATCAAATTAATAAAAAAGATAAAGTAAAATTTCTAATTAAGCTCTAAATATGATATTAATTGAGCTCTAAAAGAGTTTCCTGTCAAATCTTCTAATTGAGCATGTTTATAAATTTTATATAATAATTTATGATATTATTAAAATGAAAATTTGTATGTTTAAAATTATTTATTTAATTGAGTTTTTTTAATTATGGTTAAATTTATTTGGTAATTTTTACCGACTGAATGTAAATGATTTCTCATCAAATTGAGTATTAAACGCGCTGTACATCTGTAATAATAAAAAAGATTATCAACTTATAATTTCTTAGGATTATTAAAATAAATTGTAAAAAATCAAATTTATATATTAAATTTTCAAAAAAAATTCCATATTAATTAAAAATTTATTTAGAAATAAAGAGAGAGAGATAAAATTATTTAAAAAATTAAAAAAACTAGTATGTTTTTAAAGGGTTTAAATAGAAAATAAAAATTAAACAATGAACTTAATTAATTGCAAAAAAAGAAAGTTTAACAAATATTATTTGACACTTTTAATAAATAACTTATTTATGACTTTATTACATAATTTGAAAATTTTGACTGTTATAATAAAAACTACATTTCAAGATAATAAGCAGATAATTATTTTTTTATATTAAAAAAAGTAAAATAATTAATTATGTTTTTACTCACATATGAGTTTATTATAAAATTATTTTTGAATGATATTTAGAGGCATTTATTTTATTATAATCTTAGTATTATTTCATGTAATATAAATATTATTTTTTAAATAATAATTTTATAATTTTTTAAAATTTATATGTTATTAAATCAAATAATTATCTTTTTTTTATAATATGACATAACTCTAAGATGATATTAAACTAAATACCACTTTAATATTTTTTTATATTTAAATTTTTTTTATTTAAATATTTAGATTTATTTATTTTTATAATTATATCTGTTATTAAAATCAGTACAATAAATAAAATATTACGTATAATAAAATTTTAAAATTAATATATGCCACTATTATATATTATTTGTATTGTTCTTATTATTTAGTTAAAAAACTATAAGGAACTATACACTGTTTTATATTTAGGGCAGTTATCGATCCGATTTCGAGCCGAGCCAATACCAGCTCGAAATCAGATCGATCACATTTCGATCGACTCAAAGACGATTGGGTTCGACTTCGAGCTAGCTCAAGTCGATTCCAATCAACTTTGAGCCGATTTCGATTTATTTTCGAGCCGGCTTGAAAATGACTCTAATCTCAATTTTTTTTCGAGCCGGGTAAGCTCGACTCTATCCGGTTTAAGATCGGCTCGGTTTATAATATATTATATATATATATGTATTATAATATAAATTATATTTTAATTCGAGTCGATTTCGAGCTATATCAAGCTGAGCCGATCCCGGCTCAAAATCATTACCGAGCCGAACTTTTGGCTCATTAGTCGGCTCATTTAGATCGAATAAATTTTAATTCGATCTAAAATCTATTCAATTTTCGATCTTTGATCCATATTAACGCACTTATTTATATCTTATATATAACTAATATTTTTTTAAGTATTACAGTTAATTTTAAACAAATTAAATAAAAAAATAAATTATTTTAAAATTAATATAACTCTAAGCTGAATCATCAATTTTATTTTATATTTTCATTAAAAAATATTTTATATCATGAATAATTTTATTTTTTATCATATAATTTTTTTAACAGTTCACAATGGGTCCAGTTTTACTTCAGCCACTAACTACTAGAGATGGGCCACAATGGGCTCGGAGGCCCGCCCCATAAAAATGACATGACCGCTTTGGTGCTGGCTCTACCGCACGATCCACGTTCCCTTCGAATCGACGGTCCAATTTTACTTCCCCTAAAACCGCACGTTTAATAAAATACATAAATTTTCTGTTTGACTTATTGCAAGCAAAAGGCACACTTTTATTGTTTTACGATATTGACTGGTATTTATATATATATATATATACATAAATATATTTATTTATTTTATTTTCTCAAACAACACAATTTTTTTTTAAACAACACAATAAAAATTATAGTAGTAAATTCCAACTCAAAACTCCATAATTTCAGGCTAATTTTTTTTTCTTTGAGGAAGCTTTACAATTTCTATATACTTAAATATTATCTAAATTATTTTTTTTTAGAAATATTACTTACTTTTTTTAATAATTTTTATGTACAAAATCTAATCAAATTTACATTAATATAAGTACCAAAATTTATGTTGAGGATATGGAAATATTTTGCATACAGAATTTAAAGTTTTATTGGTTATATTTTTATCTTTTTATTTATAATTATTTTATTTTAAATTATTTTATAGTGAAATTAAAAAAAAAACTTTAAGAATTTTGGGGTCTCATATAGTTTAAACGTTTTCTATGTTATAAAAAAATTATATTAATATTTATGTTTCATCTAAAATAATTTTTAATTAATATGAGAAGTAAAATTTTTAATGCTTAAAAATAATTTTAGGAATTTTAAGGACTCATTTCATTTAATAATATAAAATATTATAATAATATTCATTTATTATTTAACATAAATTTATTATAATTAATATAGAACGTAAAATAAAATTAATTTTTTTATCAAAATATATAATAGAGTAGTATATCAAATAAAATTGAATTTTTATTTTAAATTTTATGAATAATGAAAAGAGTTTTTTTAATATTTGGCATATGGTAAAAAGTTCAACTTACAATACTTTAATATTCTTTCTATAACTTTCTTATGCATAATTTTAAAATAATTATAGAAACTATAGCGTCTATTCGAGTTTTTTTTTAAATAAGATATAAAAATATTTTATTTTTTAAGTTTAATGTGAGAGAAATTTAATTTAATATTAGAAAGTGTATAAAATATAAAATAATTTTAATTTTAATATTCATATTTGTGTTGGATGTGAAATAAAGTTGATTTTTATAATTAAAATTTGTGTTAGGTAAAAAAATTATCTTGAATCAAACGAGAACTTATATTTATATCATCTCTAAATTATAACTCATTTATTATATCATTATATCAAAAATAATAATAAAAAAAACAATTTAACTGATATTTAGACGTTATTCGATATAAGTAGAAAAAGATCAAATCATAATGATTTAAATTTATGAATAAATATTCTATGAAAAAATTATGAATTAATATGAAAAATGTAATTACTGGGACCATAAAGCAATTTTCCGAGTATTCATTGAACTCGGGCCCCTCCGCCGTCCGAAGTCCGCTACCTCATCCAAATCCACAATGGCCACGCCCGGGCCCACAACAAGTTTCCTTGAAGCTGCCAATCCGTCAAAGCCCACACGTGTCCACACCTTCTCGGGTCGGCCCGGTTATGGGGCCCACAAACTTCATTAAAGCCCAATACTACAAAACGCATGACGTAAGCAGTGACAGAATTGCGATGCTGATCTTATCTCTTACTGTTCGCTCTGCTCCTATCACCTTCCAACACGTGTAACTTGCCAGCAATGCCCTTATGACCCACGTGTTCTTCTAGAAACTGCCTCCACTAGTCTACAGGTACCCTCATTCTTCATCTTATTCAACCTCCACGTTATATGTCCTTCCCGGCTCGGAGGTTTTCAAGTTTCAAGCTTCGATCATTTCTAGAGGTGTATAAATTTTTAGAAGGAGAAAAATGAGCGCCGGAGATCTGCAGCTGCCGCCAGGATTCCGCTTCCACCCGACCGACGACGAGCTGGTGGCGCACTACCTCTGCCGGAAGTGCGCCGGCCTACCTGTCGCCGCTCCCATCATCGCGGAGCTCGATCTTTACCGGTTCGACCCGTGGCAGCTTCCGGAAATGGCGCTGTACGGGGAGAAGGAGTGGTACTTCTTCTCGCCGCGGGACCGGAAGTACCCGAACGGCTCGCGGCCGAACCGCGCCGCCCGTTCGGGATACTGGAAGGCGACCGGGGCGGATAAGCCCCTCGGCTCGCCTGCGCCGGTGGCCATCAAGAAGGCGCTCGTCTTCTACTCCGGCAGGGCCCCGAGGGGCGAGAAGACCAACTGGATCATGCACGAGTACCGGCTCGCCGGCGTCGACCGCTCAGCCAGTCGGAAGAACAGCCTCCGGGTGCGTATCGCAGTCCTTTCCTTCGCACGACTCTTGATTCGTGACGCGGTGCGAACGGAATCTTTTATATTCCGTTGGATTTAACGGCCACCGTTAACTCACGAGAGTTTTTTCTGCCACGTGTTTAATTGACAGCTGGACGAATGGGTTCTCTGCCGCATCTACAATAAAAAAGGCGGCGCCGGCGATAAGCCGAGGGCGGGGAACTTCAGGCTGCCGGCGACACCCGAGACGCCAGAGCAGAAGCCCGAGATCTTCCCGCAGGCTTCGGAGATGAGCTCGCGCGTGACGACTGCATCGGCGGCGGCGGTGACGCCGCTATCGAAGCCCTACACGGATCTGCTGTGCTTCGACACGTCGGAGTCGCTGCCGCGGCTCCACGCCGACTCGAGCTGCTCGGACCACCTGCTGAAGCAGGAGTTCACGTGCGAGAGGGAGGTGCAGAGCCAGCCCAGGTGGGATGATCTGGAGAGGGCCCTCGGAGTTAATAACGCGAATGCCACGGCCGGGATCGGAGGTTTCTCGCCGGTGGGATTTGACGGCGGTCTCTTGTCGCCGTGGCAACAGGACGTGATGACGTACCTGCAGAAGCCCTTCTAGAAGACTCGACGGGATTTCTCGCACGTGATTAATTTGGGGTTCGCCATTGGCGAGCGGGTCCGTCTAGGTGGTGTAGTGCGCCGTGGTTCAGACCGCGGCCCGGCTCGGGTTACTCTGGGGAGCTGCCGTTGGGCCGGTCGGGTGTGAACCGACCGACCATTATTTGGACCGTGGCGGCCGTGAGACCAAGTGGACCACGAGTCGGTCTATTATTTGGAATTGGGTTCGTTATAACGGTTATGAATGTATAATAAGTAAATTTTATGTTATTATTGATACAATTAGTTGTAGTAGTCTGAACATATTGTTCATGACAAAAAATCATGATTATTAGTTTAGTCTCGTTTCAAAATAATAAAAAATTTGTTTTATTCGACAGTTGAATGTAATTAAATATGAAATAGTTTATTTTATATATGTTATACATTTTTTAATAGTTAATTTATTTAATATCTTAAAGAATTTTAGTATTATAAATTAAGTTTGCTTGTATTATACACTACTAGTAATATTTGACAATAAGTTTTCATTTAGTTTTGAGATTTTTTTTAGTTCGGTATAAATTTTAATTATAAAAATTTATTTTTTTAAAATATTAAATTTAATTTAATTTTATATTTTTTAATATTAAAATAATTTTTAAATTAAATATAAAAAATAAATATTTTTTTCTTGTTTAAAAAAAATTGAATGTATACCTAAAAAATTAAATAAAATATTTTTTTTTCTTGATAGAAGATAAAATAGTTACCTTTTATATATTATATGATCATAATATAATAAATATTTCACAATCAAAACAAAAGGGAAAAAACTATCACATCTTCTTTCACAAAACAGTTGTGAAATTTTTTTTGAAAGCAATATCTATTAATATTATATAAATGATCTATTTATAGAAAGATTTAAAAAGAAATTATTACATTCAATGAATTTCTGTTTCAGAATCATACATGAGATTTTCATAATATTTTTTTTTTGATATTGAGATTTTCATAATTTTACTATTTTTATTATGAATTGATCGAAGCTGGTATTTTAATAAGAAATTTTAAATTATTTTTTTTTTAAAAAATGTTATTTTAGATTTATGAAAATTATTTTTTTAAAAAATAATTTTTTTATTAGTAAAAAAAGTTGAACCATTAGGCATGTGAGCATAATTTAGGTAAGATAAGCTACGGGCTGTGCTTTAAACCGACTTATCAAATAAATAGTAATAATTATGAGAGTAAAACTTTAGCTATGTGTACAAGAAAAAATAATCTCAAATAGTCGTGTGAAAAAAGACGCAAGAAAAAAATATAATTAAATATTATTGTACTTGCATTCACTCTGACTAGAAGTCATTCTTGAAAATTGTACCTAAAACACAATTTAACACTAAGGTAATGAAAAAAAAAAATTATTGTGCTGCACTTTCCTTCCTTCTCTCTTTCTTCACTCGATGACATATACATACATCACTTCTAGGTGTTACTATTTGAAATAATTCTTCATTTAAAAGTTCGAACACACCTCTAGCTCACCCCACATAGAAATTCCTTTTACTTCAAAAGTGAAAGATTAAAGAATTCCAAAAACACACAAAAAGTAAATGCAAAATACACAAAAGTACGGATAAAACCTCATTGCACTTCTCACGATTAACTTTGATGAGTTTAAAGGTGTATGGAGAACGCGATTGGGCAACTCAAACTTAATCCGATCAATTTTGTCTAGGTATTCTAGTGCTATGATATCCATATAAAAAATATAGAAAAATCTTAGTATCAGACTATGTCATATTAAATCAAATTAACAATTACATATATGCTACACGAATATTTATATATTATATTATACATAATTTTTTCATAAAATTTATACTATGAGATGATTACTTATTATGAAAAATATTATTAAATTAAATAAATTAATTTATCTACATCTAACGAATCTTTTTTTTCAAATATTATTATTATTTTTAATTCTAGGTTGAACCAAATGATTCTGATTTAGGGTCAATCCAAGTTTAGTTGAAATGGATTGAAACATTTCTAGATCTTCAAGTTCCCAAAAATGAACTGCACTAAGAGCATTACATGCATTCCATATTAAAATCATATGAAAATTATATCCTTTATTATATATATATATATATGTATTCTATTTTATTTATATGAGTTGTACATAATATATAATTTTTATATAATTTTAGTGGATAACATATAAAATTAAAAATTTAAACATTAAATATATAAAAGTGAGATATAATTATCCCAACTAAGAAATCCCTCACCCCCACTGCATGAGAATTCTTTATAAAAAAACAAAAACCTAAGAAATCCCTTAAGCTTGTTTGTTTGATTAATTTTAACAAAATTAAAATTAAAATTAAAATTAAATGAAAATATTTTTTATTAAAAAGTAAGAATAATGTGAAAAAAATTACTTATTATACTAAAATATGTGAAAAATATAATATAAATTTATTATTATTTTAGTATATGCACAAAATAGAACGTGAAATATAATTAATTTTTAATATTAAATTTTATATGTGATTGTGATATGCTTGTAACTAGGCCAAATAAACAAGTCATGTATTAACAAGTGTGTAGGCCAGATATAAAAATCTCACAAAACAATCCCATGAACAGCAAACAATGATGGCATATTTATCAAATGAAAAATTTATTCCTATTGATCATCTTCAAACAAAGTATAACTACAGTTGAGCAAATTGTCGTTACAAATCACTGTCAATAACACATTGTGAGATACAAAATAACCTGATCATCACAATTTTCATGGATTAATAACCCAATCATCTGCTTAAAAGACGCAAATTTGGGAACTTTTTCATCTACAATTTATATACAAAATCATGCAAAAGAATGGGGTGCTGTAGCTTTGATGTGTTCAAAAAACCAAGAATCAATAAATCTTTCGTCAATCAAATACCATTCTGTGGAGGCTCAGTGCTGCTGCTGCTGCTGCTGCTGCTCCCAGCAGCACAAAATTTGCAAGGCTCTGAGCACTGGGTAGAGCACCAAGAATCAGGAACTGTTAAGAAGTATCTGGACATGAACTTTCTGAATCTTTTCTTATACTCTTTGGGGGAGATGATTGTTGGCAGAGAGTTTTTGGGAACCACAAGGGATGACTTCACCCAGGTTTCAAGCTGTTTGTCCCATGTGTACTGCCTCAGATAATCAATAATACCAAATACAAGCTGTCTATGCTGTTTATCCACACCAACAAGCAGAGAATAATCCATGACATTGATTACCTGTAAAGAGTAGCAGTTGGGAGTCTCTCAAATTTAAAGACTTTGAAAATTCTTGCAATAAAATGATGTTTTGGTTGATAATGTGTAAGGTATGTGCAGGGTCATAACATATAAACTCAAGCTTTTAGTTCAGTTGATCATCAACTATTACTTCAAAAAATATTATGTTGTAATGAATCCGCATTGCAAGGCCATTCTATTGTGAGGGTGGAAGATGCGTCTAAGAAAATAAAATTTTTGTAAACCATAACCCACAAGCTTAAATGTTTTGTAAGGTTGGGTCTTAAGAGATTTGGATGACAACAATGACAAGCTTTGCTACCCCACTTCAATTGTTCAATAAATACTCATTAAAATGTGAATTTTGACATTGGTGGATGGTAGGGAACATACGTGAAGAAATACATCAAAGATTATTGATAGATCTCTATAGTTAACCCCCAATTATACTTTGATGCATAAATTTTAAAACCTTGCTACAAATCTAGTTAACTCCTAAATATATTTTGGTTTTTGAGTTTTAAAAACTTACTAAAAGGTCTCTAAATTTTAATAAATATATAATATTAAAGGTCCCAAAAATTAAATTTATTGCTTATTCAAATCAAAATAAATATTTTCTATTAAAAAATATAGATTAAAATTAATTATTTGTCTTTCTCTTTTCCCTCCCTCTCCCCTCTCTCTCTCTCTCTCTCTCTTTCTCTCTCTCTCTCTCTCCATCTCCCCTCTCTCCTAGGGACCTTCAATGTATATTAGTTAAAATCTAAGGATTTATCAGCACGTTTTAAAACTCATGAATTAAAGTGTGCTTAAGGGTTATGTGATATCCTGAAATTTGATTTTAAGTTAAAAGAAATTGAAATATAATTTGAATTGAGGTTTAAAAATTAAAGCTGATATGGACTTAAAATGAAGGATTTTGGACCTAAAAATAATATTTTTGGACCTATTTATAAGAAAATAAAAATAGGAGGACTAAATTGTAATTTTCCATTAAATGGAACAAGGACAGCGACAAAACCGCCTTCGCCCGCCCTTTTTCCCGTGTGCCGCATGTGCTTGGAGAGAGAAAAAGAATATCTCTCCTCGGTTTCTCGCGCCCGTGCCTCTGTCCGCTTCTGCCCGTTCCACCGAGCCCAGCAGCAGCAGCGGCAATCAGCAGCAGCTGTAGCTGCAGCCAACGAGAGGAAGAAGGAGAAGAAGAGGAAAGGAAGAAGAGAAAATAAAGTGGGATTCCAAGCTTTGTTGAGAGATTAATCAGTAGGTAATTCTTTCCCTAAAGTTAATGTTGAATTGTTATTAAGTTGTGGATATAATTTAATGTTTCGAGAATATGAAATTATGTTATTATGCCATGTATGCTGTTAATTGAAAAAGAGAATGAATGTGATATGCTTGTCTGTGAGGTGATGTGGTACTAATGGATTTTTGCATACCAAGAACCAACGAGTGCGAAGAGTTTCCTATATATATGTTATTTCGATGAGGGCGGAGAGTGTACGCCGAATGATGTCCTAAAGTGGAATCCCCGATGCAAGGTGCGGCTCCTGTTAAGACTTCTAGGATAACAAGTTGTAGGAACTCTTGTCAGGCTTCTAGGTGAAAGGGAATAGAAATAATAGATCCACATCACTAAACAGAATAATATTATGTTATGATGAAATAAAGTAAGTTCAATGATAAGATAAATTATGTTAATTAATATGTATATTACATTTGATATTATGTTGTCAAGATATATGATATGATATGTAAATATTATTAATAAGTGATGAGTTATTACAAGAAGGTCTTCGACCCAGTGATGAAAGAAAAGATATTTGCATTCATGATTTAAAGGCGATGGTGATTAAAGGCAGGTTTCTCACAAGCGATCACGCATGCCTAGCTCGAGCTTAATTTATGTGATTAGGCGCGACAACGTCCAAGGCCTTTTGGGCTAACGAGAAAATGATTGAGGCATTTAAGGTGATTGGTTGAGAAACCTGGGGCCCAGAAGTATAAGTAGTGGAGTTATTATTTCTTGTAAAGACAATTATGATATTGTTTCTCATGTATAATATTTTAAGTGTATCTTGCATATTGGAATTGTTGAAGAAGAGATTGATTTTATTTCTGGTTTGATTCTTATACATAAGTTTTATTCAAACTATATGAAGTGTTGGAATGATTATTGATATTTTGAATATTGTTTTATCTACTGGGTCTATATTAACAGACTCCTGCCATTGTTGGTGGCCCGTGTGGCACTAGAAGGATCACGGGATAAGGGAAGAGAAGTTAAAGGTAATTTTGAATTGTGACATTTAAGAGTTTGAGTTGAGGTTTGTGTAAAAAATAAAAAATTATTTTTCTGGCATCCGGGAAACCGGGACATCACAGGTTAAATATAGAGACCTATCAATAATTAACTCAAGGTAATATTGTAGAAACATATATGGAGGAAAGGTTCTAGAAAAAGAGTAGCTAATGAGGTCATGTAAAGTAGAAACCAAAATACACAACCTCAAAATAAAAGAGCAAAATTATTGCGCAATAAATACGAGGAAAATGGTACACCAAAATAACTTAATTATTGGTTATTCAATAAGAACTGCATAAGTTTGCTGATGGATTTATAATGACAAGCAAAAACAAATTTATAAGATCATCCCTAATAGTTGAGAAAAAAGTGTAGATGATGATGGAACTATAAGCATCGATTTAGAAAGGAGTAATAGTCGGCGTACTTACATTTAAGAAAGACGTGTCGTTCCAAATTGCTCGCTGCAAAAGATGTTTAGTTCTCCCACCAATATAAATTGGAGATAAGCGCATATCCTCTACAAAGTTCTCATCCAAAAGCACCTTCTCTGGGTCATTTGTATCAGCAACATACCGAGAAAAGACCGCACCTTTTAAATCATAAGTTCGAGTCACACTGTGGCCAAAGAGGAGATTTTCCATCACCATCAGATCTGTCTTAACTTCTTTACCATTTTTGTTTTGTCTAACCTAGAAGAAAACAGAAAAATTAGTTTAGTAGATACATAAACGCTCGTACTAGCACAGTATAGTACCAAACCTGATATATTCCCAAGATTTTTGCAAGGCATGTTTGGCTTCCTGTGTTCAAAGACTTTGTAATATGATTGAAATAATCTGGGGCAAACTTTAAAAAGGAATCAAGTTCCGCCTTTTTAATTTGTTTGATAATGAACCTGTCGTCCATCGACTTAGCAAAAAATGCTTTGCTTTTTCCTCCTTGAGCATCCCACTTCCGGCATCTACTGAGGGAAGATATGTAGGTCATTTCTGAAGGACAGCAGATCCTACGAAGATCACAAAATTGCTTCGCATGTATGCAGATGACGGACAATCTCTTTGAACCATCTTTTCCATATCCTACTGGAATTTCTGGATGAAGGTCTTCCAAAGTTATCAAACGATCCACAGATAGTGCACCTTCAAAAACCGAGTAGGAAAACTCATCTGAAAGGGAAGAAAAGCTCCTTGAAGGATGAATTCCAGCAGAATCAAAAGACCCGAAGGATGACCAATGAGAAGAACTCACAGACCCTTCAGATTGAAGATGGGTATATTGGTTATTGTTTTCCTTATCAGTTTCCACCTGCCCTTCAACAGCGTCCTTCTCATTTTCTTTGATGTCACCCTTTCCTTCAAGTGACTCTCCATCTTTCTTGTCCTCGGAAAGAGCCAAAGCACAAGCAATTATGCTAGATATTTCATCCTCACAGACAGAGATACTGTTTCCATTGGTGCCAACAGTGTAATGCAGTGAGCCACGTTCTTGTGGAAATAGCTGATGCAAGGGTCTCAAATACTTCGGAGTGTAGGTTCGGATGAACTCAAACTTTTGCAAGCTGCCACTATTTAAATCCTTATATATCTCCCACAAATGAGGTAGGGGAATCCAAATCAAACTTTTTGAGTCTACAAATTCAGGTATAGAATAATCCTTGAATATTGCAGATCCTGAATGTTGTTCCTTTACCATTGAAAAAGAAAGGATGCCATTCAGACATTTTGTCTCTTCATTCATCATTGTTAAGTCGAATTCATTGTCGCTCTGCCCAGATGGTTCCATGGAGTTGTCTTCCTGCATACTTTCCTCAGTAGCACCATATAATTCTTCACTGTTCACAGTCAAACTGATGTCTGGAGAACTAGATTGAGCATTTTCCTCTGCAAATGACGGTCCAAAAGATGACCATATTGCCTCATCAATCCCATAAATTCCTGAAACTTCAGCTGAGCTGCTCATTGCATCTGCTTCCAAGCTATCATGGTTTTGATTATCATGATTTATTTCTCCAGGAGCTACATAACCATTTTTAGTGATGCTTTCCCCATTTTTACCGAGTGACCTCTTAAAATCTTCACAGATTTGCAAAAGGTGGTGCAGTCGATGATCCCAAATGTAAACTCCCAAAAATAGCTCTTGTTTGAAATGACTCAAACCCAGAATCTCATTCATAGACTTCTCTGGTTGTCCAACATAATTGATAGCCTTAAGTAAAGAAGCCTGGACAAACCAACAAACCAACAGCACAAAGATATTAATTCCGCTAATGTAGAAAATCACTAAGAATTAGCACAGTAGAGTAGAACTGACCTCGAAATCAGCTTTTTCTTGAATTAGCATCTCTTCAGCTTCACATATGCCTTTTGTAAAAGCTGTAGACTTCATGGATTGCTTTGGGAATGAACCTGAATAACTCAGCTTCAACTCATGCAGTACCTTTGCCACCTCTGAGAAAAACATATCACCTCTTTGGAGCACCTTTACCATATGAACAGAAGATAAGTTGCAAACATGAAAAGTAACTCTGGAAGAGGAAAACAAGTCAGAACTCAGAACTCTTACAGATTTTGCTTCTTGCACAATCCACTCTTGTCCATTTGGATTAGCAAACTCAAGGACTGGCGAAGGCTTACATGCAACATAAATTTCAACCGGTGAATATCTGAACATTGCAACTTTGGAACCCAATCTGTACATAAACAAATTCAGAAAATAAGTAAAGTTCCTACACAAAAAAGCATAGAACTATTAGATGCAAATATCAAGTTAATGTTCAACGTACCCAAAGAAGCGAAGGCAATCGCGATGAAGTGAATGCCCACATTCAGAAGATAACCTGCTAGCTGCAGAGTGGCTGGTAAAGCTGAGCTCTAAGAATTTGCCAAATGAAAGGCTTCGTGCTGCAGTAGACATTACAACCCTCTTGGTAGATCTAGGGATCCCATTTTCATGCACGCATTTTAGACATCTACTCCACATCCAAATCTTACCATCTGCTGCACCAGATAAAGAAGACTCTGAAAGAAGTTGCCTAACCAGCACAGTTAGATTTCCATTCTGGTGCGTGTAGCAGTAAATATGAGATTCAGGTGGTTCACCGCATGAAGAACAAGAATATTTCTGTTTAAAATTGTTAATTTCCATCAGTGTTCGATGATTTGATGACATGTTCAATTATTTCTCCAAAAATAATCACACATGCCTCTTAAATCTTTGGTTATTTACACATTAAACACTCTATAAGTAGTATTTACTAAAATACCATCAAAATCTTTAAAACTTTATCTGCTTTGCCACTCTATCTACTGTCATTTGTGTGTAACTACGGTTATTGATGTAACCAGAGAGCAAAGAATAATATGCAATCCAAGAATTGCTGAAAACCTAATGGAAGGGGATAAAAGTAGAAGATAGAATTGACTATCACATCATTAAATTCTCATATTTACTATAATTCCATTAAATTCTTCTACATATTACCACTTTGCCTTTTGATGGATATGTCATATCATACCTTCAGTCGTGACAGATTTAATGATGGCAAAGCAGGTAATATTACAAGAATTTGGTGAAACTATAGTAAATATGAGGTTTAGAGCATTTAGTATATAAACAACATAGATTCAAGGGCCATCTGTGCAATTCCCCTCAAAAAAGTACAAAAGCCAATAACCTGGTTAAGTAAAACATCTTGAAGGTAACGTCCAAGGGAGACATCAAAGTTTCCATAGTACTTAATACGAGAAAGATGGCACTGTTCACAAACAATCCCTTTCTCAATGTGTTGGCTAGATAATAAAACAAGTATGCTTTCAGGACTCAATACAGTATCTTTTTCATCCATGCATTCAGTTTCAACTTTACTCAGAGTAACAGCACTCGAGGACTGAACAGGCTCCCTTAAAGTTGATGAGGACTCGGACATTTTTTTGTCCAATGAACTAAACTTTGGCTTATCTTCTATAAGTGTGCCATTTTCTTCTACCTCATCAACATGATTTTTAGTAGGAGCGGAGATAGGAACGCCATTCAAATTTGGACTAGGAAGTTCCTTGTCATTGAAACCAAAAAATGATGTTACAGACTCAGATGAGACGGGCGTGAAGCTCTCGTCTGAAAGTAATTTCGTAAGAGAAGCTGAAAAGGATGACATAATCTGAATTGGCTTATCAGATGATGTTAATGAACGAGCTCTTATCATGACATTTTTGTTTGTTTTATCCCAAGAAAAATCCCCTCGTGTAAAGTTATCTTCACAGAAATCAATATCAAGACATCTGTTCGAACGAAGATGTGCCCCTCCCTGAGCTGAATTTTCCAAGAACCCATTAGAAGCAGGAATATCAGAAAAACTTGAGCCCGCTGCAGCACCAGAAGTAAACTGAGACACCGCTCTATCTCTCACTGCACCATTTGTGAATGAACTAGCAGGAATGGCAGAGAAGAGAGCTCTTTGATCAGCGAAAAATGAAGTTTCAAGTATCAAGTGATATGCAGCAAAGACTGTGTATTGAATAACACGTTTAACCCGCTTAAGTTCATCAGTATGAGCTCCTTTAAGTAAAATCTGTAGCCAACAAAATAAACCATATGGTTAAACAGAAAATAATTGTTTTCAAAGAATTAAGGGGATTTTTAGAGAGCTATTCGAAGTGGTAAAAGCGCAACAAAATAATATACCAAATAAGAAGGTACAAAGGAATTAGCGCATTAAAGTTTTATTCATACATTTGCTTAACACACTATCCAAATTTTTGTTAGCTTAACCATGTTTTTCAATGGGTTTAATGTGAACAACAGCAAAATTCTTTATGTAATGTTCAACATAACAGTTATATTTTAACTTCTCGTTTCACTGTTCTTTGGCCATACATGAAAGGACCATAGCACATTAGGAAGACTCATCAACTCCCTTACAAGTTGCATTACAATCATACAACTTTAATTTCTGTCAACTTGGATATCAATTTGTTTGACTTTAGGTCAATAAGGCAAGATAATGATGTGGCTTAGACAACCAACAATTGATAATAAGTCTCAAATATTCTAAGTGTCTAATCCTAGCGGGCCACATTAATCCTTAAGATAACATATTAGCTGTTACAATAATCCTACCTTTGAGGCACTCAGAAATGAAATTCATACATAATGGACCAGATCACTAAAAGAAATGGTGTTGCCACTTTACCCACATTTGCCACCAAAGCTTATAAATACTAAATCAAAAACATACATGGATGCTTGTGCCATTGATGTAAAAAATATATATATTTTATAATTTAACATATCCAATTTCTCACCCCGAATATGAAAATAAACAAGTGTGGTCCATTCTATTCAGAAAAAGGAGACTCAAACTTTAGAAATAATATTGAAGGTCATAGAGATATTGTACTCACCGTGCAACCCAAAGGTTTAGAAAACCCCTCCAGAAACATCAATGTTCTGCTTGATCTTTTCCCGGTTTCGCTTGGATTATTAAGTTCCTCCACAATCTTTTCAATATGGAATGAGTCACACTGTTTTGTATTTCTGTTAGTCAGAATGTCCGCAGAAGGAATGATCTGAGACCCAATACAGCGAGCAATCCTTTCTAAGCGTGTGAGTTTCATGTCAAATACCAAAGTCATCCCCTTTGCCAAGAGAAACTCTTGCATATCACGTGAGGCAGATTTCTCCACCAAAACTACATTAGGATGACAAGCTTCTATCATCTCATTAACGGACTTCAAGTAGTCCTTCTCCTGCTTCCAGGACATGTAATTTAGAAACATGCAATTACATCAAGAGAAGTACAAAAGAATTTCATTAATGGACTACCTCATGCATTGAGTTAAAGGATGACAACCCAAGGTCACGCTGCCCAAGAACCCCTTTGACCAGTAGAAGCCTAGGATTTTTGAATTTTGTTGGCATGTGCTTGTGTGCAGCATTTTTCTTGAAAACTAGACCCTTGATGATTTGACTGCACGATTAATTTCTTTTTAGAAATTAAGAACGATGATTATTTTAGCGATTGGGATGGTTGGGATGGTTGCGATGGTTGCAGAAGAGAAAATAATAAATCTGAATGAAAAACTACGTAGTTAAAATCTCAAACTACGTAGTTAAAATCTCAAACATTACCTTTCACTGCGAGCACCAGTTGCAAGACATTTCACTTTCACATAAGATCCAGGATCCATTGCTCTTCCCTCTTTTGCGTCAGGCTTGATAAACAGAGCAGCTTCCCATGATAAAGAAGTAACAATATCAAGCCAGTTAGGACCATGCTCTTCATCAGATGAAGTGAGCCCTTCTGATGCCAGAAATCTACTAACAAGAATTTTGAATTGCCCATTCATTGCTGTCACCATTGCCTTTTGGCGTGCTTCCTTGTAGCTGCCGTTTTCCTTTTCAAAACCACCCAGAGAAGTAGATTGTACCCATTTAGTGCCACCACTATAGTCATCTTCATCATCATCATCGTTATTTGCTATGCTATCCATATCATCGTCAATGTTTGCTGGCTCTGGAGGCCTCCAAATAAGAGGATCAGTTTTCGCAAAGGATAAAACTGAAGCATTGCTGCTACAAATGCCATTGTCCGTGTCATCTCCAGTCCTCAAGCTTAGAGATCGAAAATCATCTTGTTCATTGTCTATCCGAAGAACCCTCTCTTCATTACTATCCTTGTAACTTTTTTGAGTTAAAGACTTAGATCTATTAATTTCACCTGAAAATGTGGCTTCCCCAATTCCATCAAAGCCATTTGTAATATCAGAAGTTGGGGTGCCAATACTCCATGAAAAACTCCTAAAAACATCCACTTCTCCATGTTTAATAAATCCCCGATTTGCTTGCCCTAGATGGATATCTAGCGCTTCATTTGTGCCACCCCTGCACAGATATTTATAGGGGGACATTACATACACATGCTCTCTTTACAAAATTTACACTATATAGTAGTTATTTTTTTTAAAGATGGTATGTGTGGTTATTTACATTGGAAGCTGAAAAATAGTGGAACAATCAAGCATTAGAATCAAAAAGACAACTAGGTAGTATTTCATTGTCACCACTAATATAAACACAATTTCACATCCTCATAGGAACAATATGCACGGTGAATGCAATAACTAAATTGTAGGATTAGTGCCACAGCTCATATGACAGTTGCAAGAGCCTGTTGACTATATCGAATATTAAAATACAGGCAATAAGATTAGAAGAGTATACCTAATTTCTGAGTTCATCTCAATAAACAAGTTACCTGAAAATAGAAAAATCAGAAGAGCATCAGAAAAACATATCTAAATGCATCAAACAGACTTTCTAGATTGTGTTCCTTGTCAAATAAACTGTAAAACAGAATCGGATATAATAATTACCAGTCTGAAACAGAGTTCAGAGGACCTGGCAGAGAAGTTGCAGGACAAGAGCTGCAAGGAGTTTTAGGAAAAAATTCAGGTTTTCTCGAAGATAGATCTTCTACATGCTTGTTCAGGAAAGAAATATTGCCAAGATCAAGGCAAAAGGAAGCAGTAATCATTTTACAATAAATCCCTCAGCCCAATACTTTCTGTTCCAGCTTAAACACATAACATTGTTGTCATCCAATCCCAATAAAACTCTGCAGATTGAAGAAATCATAAGCATCCAAGAACATTTGATTCCACTTCTTGCTACCACTAATAGACAAGAAAAGTCCTGAAGACAATAGAGCACTAAGAGCAATAAAAAATCTATCGCAATCTGAAAAATACAAGAATCGGGAAGGTAGTTGAATACATTGACTACTTATTACATCCATGTCTTCATACTCTATGTAATCTACATAATACTTGGCATCCTCAAAACCGCAAATCAAAATCTGATTTGAAGAACTATGAATCAGGTTTCATGCAAAACATTCTATTTCACCGTACAAAGAATGGAAAGTAAAGACTTTCAGCAATTTGACTTGAACTGTTCATGCTTGCCCAACGAAATGAAAGAATGTCACGTTCTATCCTGGAACGAACAAGCTTCTCTTTGGCCCCTATATGGAAAAAAGGGAAAGAGTCTTCGAAAAACACAGTAGTTTCTATCTAAAGGAGGTTTCATAGATCTTGCGAAGCTGATGATGAATCTTAACCTTTCTACAACGATTTAGATCAGCAAAAAACGATCTGAACTCAAACCTCTTCTACCTCAAGACGGCAATAAAAAATAGTTCAAGTGGACACTGGATCGTCAAACAAATCTCAAATCACCCCCCACCCCACCTAATAAGATCTGATCACACTCTATCATTCCCCAAGTTCAGCTTAAAAGTCCATTTTCTTTTCTTTTTTTTGAAGCTTTAAAGGACCATTTTCACACAACAGAAAGCTTCGAAGAACAACCAATCCAAGATTCCTATAGCTTCTACAAAGTGAAGAACAAGATTATCAACAAAACATAGCCGCTTCCACAGTATAAACAATTTCAGGTAAAAGAATATCAATAAATTATATAAAAAAAAGGAATCCGAATCATTAAAATCGCTGCTGAAAAACCATTCTAGAATGTGCAAAACAAAGTTTGGCCAGATCCAGCAGCAGAACAAAGAATACATCCTCAATAACCTAAAAACGATTTATCGCCCAGATCGAACCAAAATAGCTTACAAGAAAAACAGAGACACATAGAGGGAGTTCAAGAAAAATGAGCTAGAAGATGAGACTAGCAAACCGATGAAGAATAGGTAAACTCAGGATCATCCGAATGAAGCAAATCAGATGAGCATGCATACCTACCTGATGAACAAGAAACCATCTCCGCCAGCGCAGCAGCAAGCCTACACTTCCATCTCTCACCAACACCTTCTCCGATCCCCCAGAACTCAACTTAAAACTAAACGAAACGAACCCAGAAAGCCAAAGATCGCGGAAGACAAGGAAGAAGAAAGACGAAGAGGGCGACAGGGGTTAAAGTCAGCCGCAGTGGAGCCCACCACCGAGGCGTGAGGCCGCTCGAGGAAACTGCGAAGGTTACGCTCACCCCCAGCTCGCAGCTTTACGGTTCTCCACGGCTACCAGAGAGAGAGAGACAGAGAGAGAGAGAAGTCTGAGGAAAACGGCGGTGTTGAAGAAGACCGCATGGGATTTTTTTCTTGGAATCTTGTCGCCGGCGCCATCCTAGCCGTTGGATGAGGCAGCCAGGCGGATGAACGGCCCGGGCAACGTTGGGAAGAAGTTAAAGAAGGATGGTTGCCTATTTGGTTTCAATGATCAAATTTTAATTATTTTATATTACTTTTATAAATAAATGAGTCCTAATTTTTTATCAAAAAAAAATTATTGATTTTTATTTTACAGTGAAATTACCTAAATACCCAAAACCCATAAGTTAGTTACACCATTTTTTTAAAAAATTTTATTTCAAAACAACCTTTTTAAATTAACCGAGGAGATCGTATACTGCACTATTGCCCATAAAGTCGATAAATAATTAATTAACTCGTCAAATTCATGAGACCATTTCGTAAAAAAAAAGTTCATAGGATGTAATAATATTATTAACACTTTTCATTATTATTTTTATTGATTTAACTATTTAAGAGAGTATTGTAGCTCAATCATTAGATTGTATGAAAAAAAAAGTGATATTTTTATTGCTTTTATTGTAATGAAATTGATGATAATTAAACTTGAAAAAATTATGGGAATAAGAAAATTTATATATCGATCATGATCATTTCAATTTTATAATCAATCTAAATATTTATGGTGAAATTTTAGGTGCAACACTTGTATATTTACTATTTGTGCAGGCACATTCACTATTAATATCCCGTATATTTATGGATATTGCCCAAAAAAATACTGTAAAATAGTATTGTATTACAATACAATTTGAAAGCCTAATTGACATCGTATTTGAATATACTTTCAAATAGTAATGTATTGCATGATATTTAAATTATATTGAAATAAAATTATAAAACTGTACATTATATATTGCATTAAAATTGTATTCAAATATAACATACATACTTGTTAATCATGTAATACCGAAATTATATTCAAATATAATTCCTACACTATATATTGTGCGTGATGCTCAAATTATATTTAAATAAAATTCTAAAACTATGCATTACGTATAGCATCAGTATTATATTCGAATATAATACACATTCATGTTAATCATGTAACACCGCAATTATATTCGAATATAATTTTTGCACTGTGTATTGAGCGTGATACTAAGATTGTATTTAAATATGATCTCGAAACTGTGCATTATATATGACATTAAAATTATATTTAAATACAATACACACCCGTATTAATAACATAATAGTGAAATTATATTCATATACAATTCTAGCATTATGTATTATGCGTGATGCCGAATTTGTATTTGAATGCACTTTTCGAAATAGTGCATTGTGTATTACATCAAAATTATATTTAAATACAATACTCACTTGTGTTAATCGTGTAACACTGAAATTGTATTTAAATATAATTTTAACATTATGTATTATGTGTGATGTCAATTTGTATTTGAATATGCTTTTGAAATAGTGCATTGCATATGACATCAAGAATGCACTTGAATACAATATACACTTGTGTTATTCACTCGACACTAAAATTATATTCGAATATAATTTTAACACTGTGTATTGCACGTGATATCAAATTATATTCAAATATGATTTTGACACTGCGCATTATAAACTATGCCAAAATCAAATTTGAATATATTTTTGACACTATGTATTACAGTGACACCGAAATTATATTCAAACATGATTTTGGCGCTGCACATTATAGATTATGTTGATATTATATTTGAATACAATTAGTATTTTATGAGCACCATTAATTGTATGCCTGTGTATCTAAGGCAAGAACTTTAGACGGCGGTTGATCCAGTTAACTGTCATTTAAAGCTTTATGTAGCGGTTGATAATGTATAAAATTTTGTTCAATAAAATATATTTAAGGCGACAATAGGCCACAAAATCTTTTAGACCAATATAATTCTCTCATTGATGAAAAAAAAATTGGCAACAATAAAATACAAATTTATATAAAGAACCAGATATTTACATATATTTTAATCAAGAATTTAATTTTACAAATTAAATAGATTGCCAGCAGAACAAATTTTATTTATATCACTCATAAATTGCAGTTAAAATGCCATAAAAACAATTGCTCACAAAACAAACCACAAAATATTGATTTGTAAAATTTATGTAAATAACAAGGAATAATTTAGTAGTTTAATTGTTGCATGCATAACTTCTATTTTAATTTTTTTCTGGATAAGCTTGATTGTGAAGTTGTCTCATAATTTTGAATGAATTTTGCTGTCTTATAAAATGCTATAAGTAATATATAATAATAATAATATTGAATTAAAATATATATATATATATATAATAATGAAGATGATGATGATGATGATATGCTAATTGAATTTTAAACAAACTTAAGGTTATTAAAATTTTATATAAATTATATTTAGATCTCTAAGTTTATATTATAATATCATTCATATTTACGATTTTAAAAATATAATATTAATTTCTTTGAGTCAAATATAATATATCAGTCTAGTAAATTTTTAATTTTTTAATATTAATATTTTATAAAATGCCAAAATTACTCATCTCTTTCCTCTCTTCTCCCCTTCTCTCCTTGGGTAGTGTATATGCATGTAGTTTAGCCCCTTTTAAGGGTAGCCAACATAAGGCCAGTCTTCTGTTAGCATTCACGAGGAGCTATATGACTGCCAACTGCATGCGGTAGTGTGTAATAATTGTGCTACCTCTCACAAGGGTGGCTGGTTAGCCCTCTTGCATCCTTCACAAGGTACTGCATGGCAGCATAGCTGCACATAGGGGCTGCACATCTACCTACGAGGGTGACCGGGACACAGGGCCAGCTCTTCTATAGCCCTTTGCAAGAGGATGCCCTACTGCGCTGCCTGAAGAGAAATAAATGAGTACTTTTGATATTTTATAAAATTTTAATATTAAAAATTTAAAAATAAATTTGATTGTAAATTATATCTTACTTAGAGACTCAAATATTTAATTTTTAAAATCATGAATTTATTTAATATTATATTATAAATTTAAAGACTGAATGCAATTTTTCTTTAATTTAACTCAACTTTTCTCACAAGTTAAAAAAAAATAAAAACAATATCTTTAAGTTATTATATGCAAAGTCTTTAAAACATTCAAAAAAATATGTTTTTTAGATTAAGTCCAAAGTATATAATTAAATTAAAAAATGCGTAACAATATTTTTAAAAATAATATGACATATTGCAGCTACAAAACTTTGTTAATGTAATTGTCAGCATTTAATAATCCACAATCATTAAATAACCAAACTTTTTGACGGTAATATTATAATATATGAAATAAAATAAAAAAATATTATAATATATGAATTTAATGAAAATTTCAACAAGATCCGCGTCGCGTTCCTCATTTTGGAAAATTATATTCCCGTCCCTTATAATTGATGATTTGCATGTATACGACGCAAGACAAGCAATAGCCAAATGTGCAAATATTTGAGTGAAGTATTGTATATAATTCGAAATTTTCTTTTTCATAAATGACATCCCATAAATCAAATATTTATATATATGATACTTTTAAGGTTCAATATTTACAGATAATAGCCTCAAACAGAAGTCAAAGTGGGAATACTATCAATATATTTATATTCAAAATAGGGAATGCCATATATAAATATTGAAGTTAGTGAGTGTCACCTGTAAATATTTAATTTAGGAAGTGCTGACTGTAAAAGAAAAGCTTCTTTAGAAGTAATAAATATAAATTTTTCTAGTAATTAATAATATAATTAGTACATTAAGAATTTAAGATTCGTCTGTTAGATACTCTACTTTGTGTAATGAGTGTAAGTAATTTAAGCTTTGCTAAGTGATGCAGCGCTCGATCAGACACATCGACACCATAGATATAATTTACGGTCTCGAGCCTAAATTATATCTATTCTAGTCTTGTACATAGTTATCTTTATTTTTGCACATTTTATTTGGGTCATTTATTGAGTCGAACAATATGTTTTATGTCGGTGGGAATGCCCACTTTGGTGTCCTGTAATTATTTTGAGTGTTATTTAGTCAATTTGGGTTAATTAGATTCAAATTGAATTATTTATATTTAATTTGAGTCAAGTTAAATCCAAATTAATCAAATTAGGTTGGAATTAATTCAATTGAACTCAGGTATATTGAGTCAAGTTCAATTGAGATCAATTGGGGTCAGTTTGGTTTTAATTGGATCGAGTTGGATTCAATTCGAATCAAATTGGAATCAAATTAAATATATTTGGCTTTGTTTGTGAAGGAGCAGAAACAGAAGGATTCATTTGCAAATGTTCAACATAAATCAAACAGCCCTAATTTCATGGGGCTCGGGCTTCTCTCTGTTCGCTCGCAGAACTCTAGCGGCGAGCCGGACTGCGCCTTCCTTCCACGCAATGCCAACTGCCGGTCCTCCGTGGTGCTCGCGCACGTCGCCGGCCTCTCCGAGGCTCTCGCGCACGTCGATGGCCACGTTTTCCACTCCTCTCCGTCGAGTCCGGGTATGCCATTGTTCCGCCCAAGCTTTCCCTCTCCTATAAAGCCGCCGACGGCCATGGCAGAAAGGGGGCGTTTTTGATTATCTGTGAGCGATTCTACTCAGAGCTGAGTTTTGAAGAGATCCGGGCAGGTGGCCAAGGATTTCTCGCCGGCACTGCGGCAGGTGGCTGCGTTCGGCGTTTTCTCCACAGATCGGAGTCGAGCAGGTGGCTGCGGCTTCGTTTCAGGAACGACTCAGAGATCCAGACAGGTGGTCGCGGATTTCGTCGTCGGCACGGCAGCAGGCGGCTGCGTTCGGCGTTCTTCCACTGTTCGAAGCCGAGCAGGTGGCTGCGGCTTTGTTCGGGAACGATTCGGTTTCGTCTGAGGCTACGGTAGGGGGCTGAGGCTTCGACTTCGAGTTCTGATTCTCCTTGGTTTGCTTACAGTGCATCCTAGTTCTCTGTTTTCCCTGTTTTCCTATTTCCTTGTTTTCCTTTCATGTGCTGTTTACATGAATCTTCAGCTCAATATATTTTCATTAATTCCTACTGGCTGCTGTGTTCTCAAGAAGACTGAATTCCTGCATTGTTTTGATCTTATGTCTTTATTTCCATATAAGCTCTAGTTAATATTGAGTTTCAAGTGCTTGTTATTGAGAAAGAAATTCACTGTTTATTCCATATTACACCCTCTTTTAAGCTGAATTCTGAAGTTCTTATTTGGTGAAGGATTTTATATATTGAATAGTTTGGATAAAATTATCATGTGTCGGAAGTTCAAGGTAAATGTGTATGCGATAATTCATCTTGGGTTTTGAAAAGTTAATTATCTTAATTGCATAAGTTTGTTTGAATTTGTTTGGATAACATTTTAAATCATCTCAATTATTTCATGACGCTTATATGAATTTGCAAATAATTATATTTAATATAATTTGAAAAACTTAGTTTTAATCTCCTCTTTATTTGCATTTAATCATTTAAATATATACATATAAATCTAGGCACTAATTTAATATTGGTAGCGTTAGGTTCGACTCAAATCGATTCCCGCGCAGCATCACTAAGTTATAATAAAAATATCGCAACTCTGGGGCTTTAGGTAGTGGCGGAGCCAAGATCCCAGATGGAGGGTCAAGTGAGGCAGTCAATTGCGAGAAAGACGAAGAATGGGAGGCACGGGAGATCAATAGAGGCAGAAGATCTCAAAGCATAAGGCTTGACGAAAATCATTGGACAAAGCACCAGCTCTATGGAGAAGGCCGAACAAAGGTGACGAGGATTAGCAAAAGCCTGACAACGGAGGTGACACAAGCTGACTACTAGCGATCTAGGGATTGCGAAGATTGATGAAGGTGACTCAGCTAGTGGCTAGAGAAAGAGTCTCAACCAAAGCGATTAAAAAATAATGGGGCAGTGGGGGTGTAATAGCGAATATAATACATAATTAGTAATTAATTAATTAAAAATATTATTATATTATATAATATATAATAAATTTATAAATAATTTAGAGGAGACATAATTGCACCCCTAAAGCATAGGTCGATCTACCCCTAGCTTTAGGGCTTCTAATAAGTCGGGTTAGAGCAAGTCAGCTTTATTTAAAATCAAAGTTTTGAATTTTAATGTTATTACATTTCAATGGATAAATTGCTAATAGATTTCTGTGTTTTGAGATATCCAACGAATTGGTCCATATTCATTTTAATTTCCTTCGATCAGATTCCTATACGAGTTTTGCTACACAATTTTAATTACTGATTAATAAATTAACTAAATATAATTAGATAATTTATTGGTCAACTTATAAAGATGTATAATATTTTTCTTCCTATAATTAAATAATTCATTACTATAATTATCACTTATTTAATGAGGTTCATCTTAATTTTTTTACAATATATAATACCATTAATTTCATAAAAAGATTAATCTTATTATGAATGCATTTTTGCCCTTTGAGTTTGAGTTTAGTAGCACTTTATTCTCTTTTAGTTTTTAAAAATGCTAATTTGATCTCTTCATTTTGAATACAATTAATATTTAGGCCTTTCTACTGAAAATATTAAACTTTTTGATTTTTTTTATAATAACTTCTTAATTAGTTTGAATTAGTTTTTGACTATCTTTTTTATAACATATTTTTGACTATCTTATCTTATATTAATCATTATAAACATTTTTTTTTTCAAATATTTCTAAGTATTAACAAAAATATCCAACTAATAAAAAGTGTTACATACCTCAAAATAGAGGGACCAATTCACAAATGTGAATTTTACATGATTTTATATATCTAATTTGCTTGTTTGAAACGTTACCTTGTTATATATGCCATTCTTATACCATCATTCTATAATGAAAAAATAAAAATATTATAAAAATAACAAATTAGATAAATGTAAACCTATAGAAGTCAACTCCAATTTTTTAATTAAAATAATTATATATATTACTAAAATTCAGTTATTTTATATATTTAACACCTAAATTTTTAATATTAAATATTAGCCACTAAAATTATATAATAATTATATCACATATACAATTAATATTATAAAATTATAACATATATATAATAAAAATTATAATTATTATATAATCTTAATAATCAATATGTAATATTAAAAATTTGAGTATTAAGTATAAAAAATAGTTATATTTTAATAACATGCATGTTATTTTTCTTTTATAATTTATGTCAATATAGCAGATAATAGATATCATAAATTTGTCTTTAAAAAATATCATAAGGGTAGATTGATCATGTTCTATTTAATTAACCAATATATTAAACGAAAAGGTTTTGTAAAATATTGTGACATGTTTGAAAGTGTTAAAAGACAAATAAATTTATAACATCCCTGATTTAGAGATCTTTAAGCAATCTACCCTATTCCAAATTTTTTGTAATAAAAAATAATAAGATTAGTTGTTGAATATAAACATATATTTTTTTAATGATACAAATACAAAATATCTTTTGCAATTAATTAACAACTAAACTTTGCTTTCTGAAATATAAAATTAATTATTCATATGAAAGAATATTAAACATTGCAAATAATATTTTTAAAAAAATATAAAATCAGCATCATTTTATGTATTATCTAATAATTGAGTGGCAATATTTTTTCAAAGAGCTACAAGGATATAATAAAAAATAAAGAAAGAAATTATTAGGTGTTTTATTAGTTGAGTTTTATTTAAATATATACTGAATATACGGCAAAAATAAAATAATATTATGAGCCACGTAATCAAATATGTCAAAATTGGCCGGCAGTCCTTATCTCTTGATGGAGCATATAAAAAACACAGCAAACAATATAATTATTTAAAATAAAATCATTTTTCATAATTAATAGTTTAATATTTTTTTTTTTGATATAAGCAATGACATCTGATCCTCTGAGAGGACAAGAAAAGGCAGCAAGGGAAAGAGACTGCTTACTTGTTTATTATTGGGTAAATTATTTATTAGTCTTTAAGTTTTTTACTTTATTTTTTAGGTAAATTACATCCGGGCCTTAGAAGAATATTACAAATTAATCTTAACTTTTTAAAAATCTCAATTTAAGTACTTTAGATTATAAAAACAATATCATTTGATCGTAATTAAAATATAATTGTTATTTTTTTTATTATTATATTATAAAATTATTCACATTTATTAGTTTTTAATTTTTTAAAGTATAATTTTAAAATATTATATTTTTTTAAATTTTAAATTTTTAGAATGGAGAAATCAAAAAATTCTAAATCTTAAATTTAAATTTTTTATTAAATTTTAAAAAGAGTGAGAGAAAAAAGAATATAATAGTTCTTTAAAATATATAAATTATTTAAACTAGTGAAAAATAATAAATTTTATATTTTCTATTAAAAAAAACTACCGAAAACATGAGATTATGAAAATAAACCAAAATTGTGAGTAATTTTTGCATTCAGGACTCTGAACGATTCAGGGTCCATTCAAGAGCTGCCACAACAGCACTGGGCGGTCTGTTGTTGACGTGGCAGCACGTGATTGGGCTCCCAAATATTTGAGGACCCGAATGTAATTTTTTTTTAAAATTGTAGTTCTTTTTTAATCTTAGAGATAAAAATTAATATTTTTTAAAGTTTAGTATCAATTTACAATGGTCTCCAGTTCTTAGTTGCAATTTACTTTTATTTTTTAATGCCCAAGTTGTGTATCAAATTATTTATCTATTGACTTTTTAATAACACTCAAATTATTTTAGTGCTATGATTGAAAGCTGTAATGTAAATATGATAAAACTCCAAATAACTTTAGTTATTTTTAAAAATAAATAATTTTAGTTGGAATGAGTTTCAATTATTCCTTTTATTATTGTTAATATGAAAATAGACTTTTTAAAATAGTTTTCATCTTAAGAATTTACTGTCACAAATACTTTTAATAGATATTTAAATATTTCCTTAATTTTTTGATAATATTTTATAGCTATTAAAAAAATATTTAAGAATAAAAAACTACAAGAATAAGGCTCTGTTTGGTTGAAGGTCATTTTTGGCTATGATCATGGCCAAAATGACCTCCAACTATTTTATTAAAAAAAAATTTATTTTTTATCTTCAATGCATAAACTTCAATAAAAAAAATTTACTTTATATTACATTCCACATAATATTTTAATACATTATATTTAATTTTTTATTATTATTTTTTTAATAGAATAGTTAGAGATCATTTTGCCCATGACCTGACCTCCAATCAAACAGGATAAAGGTGTTGACATCAGATATTTCAAAAATATTGTTGATAAAAGATTTTGTGGCATCTAATAGGTTTTCAAAAAAATTTCCAAAAGATAGCCCAAAATATATTAGAAGTAAGAATTTGTTCGGTTTTCATATATTTTATTCATGTCAAAGATCAAAAAATTTTATTTATTATAAAAAAATTTAAAAATAATATTAAAATATTTTTTATAATATTATTCATAATTTTTAATATAAAAAATTATTTTATTTTATATTGTACATTATTTTCAATATATCAATCAACTTTATTTCACATCCTATATAATTTTTAATAAAATTAACTATATTAATTTTCTATCAAACACATTTATTTAAATAAGATCATAAATTATTTGCTTGAAAAAACAAATAAGATCATAAAATTTATGATAAGATTAAAGGGGTGTTTGGTTCATTGTTATCTTAGTATTATGTTATGTAATATAAATGTCATGATATCCAGACGTCATATTTTGATTAATAATTTTATAATCTAATATAAGATTATTTGTAGATGTCATTAAACTAAATAATTACTTTCTCTAAATAACATAACATTGAATCAAACGCCTCTTAAATTGATTTCATTATTAAATAGAGTCTAGCCGGCCTTTCATAAAGAGTGAAGTTAGGCAATCTTTTTGAAGATATTTCAAGGAATTTTGCTTTAAGAACCAATAGCTCAAAAAAAAATGCAAAAAATGCCATAGTGATGTGCAATTAATGTAGAGGTATCATTCACATGTAAATGTAGTTAACTTAAAACCATCACTATCAAAGTTTTAATAGAAAAAGTTCTACAACCCTCACTATCATGATTATTAGAACACGTCATTTGTTATCATCAATTTCTTATCGTTATTCCTTTGATATCTTCTTTGAGATTAGTGAATAACTTCTAATAAAAAAAAAAGTAGGGAAGCGTCGATATAAAATCTACTCTTTTTTTTCTAACTATTTATTTTTAATTTTTAATATTATTTTATTGTAATAGATTCCTTTAGTTTGGGTATAAGTGAGATTGGGCTTTTCACCTTTTTTATTTAATTAACCAAAATGATCCTCAAATTTGAAATGTGTTATTGGGGAATAATTTTAAGTTATCTAATCAATAAAAGTAGAATGACCTTTTATTAGGAGTTTTCTGTTTAGCACTAGGACTATTTAGTCATATCTAAGACCAAACTGTTACTAAATTAAATAATAATAATAATAATAATAAATAAATATATATATAAATTTTTATTATATACTATACAAATCTTAATATAAAAACTTTATTTTATTTCATATATTCAATTATTTTTAATAAAACTATCAAATTTATTTTACATTTTAAACTAAAATTTTTATTCATTAAAAATGTGAAATAAAGTTAATAGTTTTATTAAAAATAATTGAGTATATAAAATAAATAAAATTTTTTTATATTAAAATTTGTGTAGAATGTAATAAAAGTGTGTGGGTGTGTGTGGATGTCTGTATATATATATAACTATATACTATCATTAAATTTAACTTAATTCAAATTTTATTTTATTAATAACTAAACAATTTTAAAGATACGTTGGCTTTGGTAAAAAAATATATTACATAATATTATTGTGATGACCAATTATTGAAGAAGTTGACGAGTAATTGTAGAGTAATGCCTAATGAAAAAAAATTTATTAGCACAAATTATGGCCCTTAGCAATCTTCTAACCTCAATGATGAGTGATGAGAATAGCACATAAATGAATTGTAGTACGTTTGAAAATGATAAGAATTTACGAGCTTTATAGTTAGAAAATAACAAGATCATAAATAATAAATTTATTTTTTATGACAAAATTGTGAGACTAATAATAAAAAATTCATCTATCAAAAAAATAATTATTACAATAAAAATTTAATAATTAATTATACTTGAGTTAAAGTAGTACTAGAATGATTGATTTTTCTGAGAAGTATTTAAGTTATTTAGTTCTATTATATTTAGATCATAGAATATTACAATTATATTATATGATAAATAATATTTTGGTCCTTATTATTTGTCATTAAATGCATGTAGGACATACTAATTTGCAAGTTAGAGAGGCTAGTAGAATTTTTTTTTTAGAAAGAAGAGGTTAGTAGAAATTAACCCTTCTTAAAAAAAAAATTAAACTTGGTATTAATTGCAAATAATTTCTCTTTTCTTTTATCTATCAAATTTTTTTTTCCCTTATATTGCATTGACATTTGTAACAGAGATAGAGCTGAAGGTTAAACAAAAAACAGGTAATTACATATACATCATCTTATTTGTCAAAAAATATAAATCCTACATTATTTTTAAATAAAATTTCGTTATACTCAAATTCTATATCTTAAATTTAAAATTCAAAATATTAAATTCTATACTTTAAATTATTTTAACACTAAGGCTCCGTTTGTTTACCTATTTAAAATTAACCTGATTTAATTTTAACCAGGCATATCACATCACACATAAAATTTAATATTAAAAATTAACTTTATTTCACATCTTACATACATTACTAAAATAATAACTAACTTTTATCACATCTTACACACATTACTAAAATAATAACTAACTTATATCACATCCCTCTCATATCCCAACATAATAACTAATTTTATATCACATCCCTCACACACCCCAACATAATAACTAACTTTACTTTATATCATTTACAACTTTCAATAAAAAAATATCTCTATTCAAATTTAATTTTAATCTTGTTAAATTTAACCCTACAAACAAACAAACACTAAATCTTAAATCCTAAATTTTTTCATGAAATTTTTTTAAATTTTATAAATTAGCTATATATAATTCACTTTAAACTTAATTCATTGAAATGAAAGTTTTTACTATAAGCCTATAAATCATACACAATAGACTATGGGGGTGTTTGGTGCAATATTATCTTAGTATTATATCATATTATTTAGAAAAAATAATTATTTAATTTAATGACATCTATAAATAAACTTCTATAAAATTAAAAAAATTATTAATTAAAAGATGACATCTACATATTATAACATCTATATTATATAATATTTTATCGAGATAATAATAAATCAAACACCTCCTGAAATTTATTGAAGTGCATTAATAATTTACAAGAATATGAAAACTCAAAACCCCCTTTAAAATAAAATTTAAAAGTTAAGGCTCTGTTTGGCGCAAAGACTAAAATCAGAACTAAAATGGTATTAATTTAAAAAATAACAATAATAATAATAAATAAAAATTTTTAATCATTCTACATAAATATTAATATAAAAAAATATAATTTCACTTCACATACTTAATAATTTTCAATAAAAATATCAACTTTATTTCACATCCTGAACCAAAATATTCAAATCTTGTATTTTGATCTACGATGTGAAATAAAGTTAATATTTTTATTAAATATTATTGAGTATATAAAATAAAATAATATTTTTTATATTAAAATTTATGTAGAATAATTTAAAAAATTTATTTACTATTATTACTATTATTATTATTATTATTATTATTATTATTATTATTTTAAACTAATACTATTTTGGTTCTGATTTTGGTCCTTAGCCAAACAAGGCCTAAAAGCTCTTCGAAATACGTAAAATATGTATAATTTAAAAAAAAAATAATATATGTATAAAAATATGGATCTTGAACTACATTAATAATAATAATAATAATAATAATAATAATAATAATAATAATAATAATAATAATAATAATAATAATAATAATAATATGAA
>JAEMOT010002146.1:270925-334252 GCA_019297695.1 Apostasia ramifera
TAATAATAATAATAATATGAACATTCTACTTTTATGTGCTGGTTATTTTCCACATCCAACTACCAAAATTGGAAAAGGTGGGATAGGGCAAATAGACCGGTCAACAACAACGGCAACCAACTAACATCTGCTTGGCTTGCGAGTCAAGAAAACTTCACGACGTTAACCAAGTCAAAGTCAACCAACTGTAATTGGGGGAATTTTATTTAACGACTAAAATGCAGTCTACTTTTTTTTTTTTATTTCAAACAAAAATGCCGTCTACTTTTTTTTTATATTTTATAAAAATGACAGGATAAGTACTCAAATTTGGTAAAATATTTCTTAAAATGAATTAAGAAATATTTGATTTGATATTATTTTTATATTATATTATATTATTTATATAATATTCAATTTTTTATAACATCTAAACTGTTATTTCGAATAACATAATATTAAAATGACATTAAATCAAACTCCACTTAAGTTATCAATATGAAATTATTTAAACAGATTCGGTATAACTACTAAACTCGTTTAGTAACAAAGTCAAAATATTAAACATAAACCCAACTAGTATAATAATTAGGATAACCCGAACCTATATTTTCGGGTCAGGATTCAGTTTAGGTTAATAATGCCACCCTAAAAATTAAATCCAAACCCCAAACTTTTTTTTTTTTATAGAAAAAACCTCAAACTTGATGTAACACATGATTCAACTCCTAGAAATCTAGCATAGCAGAAGAATTTGGGCATAATGTTCAAACGGGCCAGGCATAATTTATTAAGATATTTAAGTTATCAGTTTATTATTATTATTTTTCAATAATATTGAAGTATGAAATAAAAATATGATGATTATTGATTTTCAATGATCTATAGGTAATTTATCCTTAAGATCAATGATTTTCAATTTTTCTATCACGAAATTATATTCTTTATATTATTTTGCTTCTCCACTATTACTAATTTTGACGTAGTGAAGATGACAATTAATGTCGCTTGATCATGAGAAACAGTAAAATATTATTTTAGAGTGATAGTTATTGTATATGTCATTAAATGAAATAATATTTTTAAAATAATTTGTATAATTCACACAGTATTATTGTTTAGGGGAATTTACATTTATCACACTCAAAAATTCATTATTTTCAGGCGACACCCCCAAAATTTATTATTTTCACGCAGCACTTCTATCTAAAATTAAAAGTGGAGTGCTACCTGTAAATTCGCCCCAAAATGAGGACTACTGTCTGAAAATAATGAACTTTTAGGGTGCCGCTTGAAAATAATGAATATTTGTAGGTGATGGATGTAAATTTTTCTATTATTTAATGTTATTGAATAATTCAAATAGATCTTGTGATTGCCCTCTGTTAATTGTTCTATTTTACTATATTTATAAATTACTATCATGATGAAGAAAAGTAAAAAAATATATAAACTATTTTTTGCATATATTATTTTTATGAATTATCTTTATATTTTTATTAAGCAGGACTAACTAAAAAATTTTGAGTGCGGTCAAAAATTAAGAAAATTTAATAATAAAAACTCTGAGAATATATTTAGAGGCTTAGAACTTCTGATAGAAATAGTTTCCTGAATTTTTGCCTTCATTTAATGTTTTACAATAATATATCAGTAATTTAGGTGGTAAAATATTAATTTCGTTTTAATGGAAGGACGTGATTAAAAGGTGTTATCACTATGGGAATTTTATTGAGAAAAATTGAAAAAGTGTGAACTGATTTGAAAGGTACATAAAATTAAAGGAACCTGTAAATAAATTTAACATTTTGAAATCCGTTGAGTTTGAATTACACGAGGGAAGAAATAAAGAAATTTGATCGGGGAAGCCGACAAACAAGGAGAAGCCCACAGAGGGTAATTGGGCCGGGCCTGGGCCCAAAAGCCTGTGAGGAACAAAAGCATTTTAGAAAGTATTCGGGCTGGGCCGAGAACATGAGCAACGGGCCAGAGGGCCCAGATTTTCATAGAGAGCATTTTGTTTGATTAGTTCATAAAACTTTACTTCCTACAATAAAGTGCACAAAATAAAATTTAGGGAAAATGTCATTTGAATTCTTCCTGTTTAGGCTTATGTGCATATAGATCCCTCTACTTTCAATTTTTTTTGAACGTTCTCTACTTTCAAATTAATTAAAGGGGCATTTACATACATACCCCTTAATTCAACTTGAATTACATATTAAACCCCTTATTTTTTAATTTTACAACTTCACCCCCTAAATCATCCAAAAATAACATATCTAGGCATTTCTCATGACTTTTAAAAGGTTCTTTTTGTTGATTATAATTATTTGGATACTTATTACTAATAATAGATATATACAAAATATTATGATCATATACAAAATATTATGTATATACAAAATATTATTTTTGGATGATTTAGGGGATAAAGTTGTAAAATTAAAAAATAAGGAATTTAATATGTAATTCAAGATGAATTAAGGGGTATGTATATAAATCTCTCTTAATTAAATTGGCTCACCAATTTGTTAAAAGTATAAACAAATAAGTTCTCTTTTTTTCTTCAAATGAATGTCATTTTTTATAATAAAAAATATATAAAAGCAATTATTTTTATAGTAGGGTTGAGTAAAATGCATCGTTAGATAACTGATAATACCAAAAATAATTTATAAAAATAATTATTTTTTTAATAAAAGTAGCATCCATTATCAAAAAAGAGCTTATATTGAAATGGAACGAACAATCTACTTGATTTAAAAATTAGAAAGAATTATACGTAAATCATAGCGAATAAGAACTTACATACTATTTATTTTAAAATTTATAGTATATTACATGTTGGCTACACACATGCTACTCAAAAAATAATTTTGTTAGTCTAAGAGAACTTTTTTTTTTTTATAAAATACACATCTTAACTTTTTTTTATTGAAAAAAAAGTTAAGATGTGATTTTATAAATAAAAAATTCTTTAGAATGATGTTAATCCAGTAGTATATTGCCAAGTAATCGTATTGTATTTTCATTGCTAGTATTGCTCTTTTATAAAGGTAATCTACTAAGTGAAATACTCGAACTCAAATTCGTACCCAAAAATTATTTTAAATTTAATTTTTTACACAAATACCTCACAAATCTTTACCTATTACATGACATATTTTCTTCACAAAAATTAATTACTTTATAGTGTAAATTTTGTAAAAAAATAGTGTGTAGTGTAATATTAGAAAAATTGTGTGACAAGTATGTAAATGACACTTTAAAATTTTAGTGAGGGGCATGTTTGGCAATTACTCAAAAATAGATAAAATATTTTTTTAATAATATTTTAAATTTATTATAAATTTTAATAATCTTATTTCACACTCAACACAAATTTCAACCTTAAAATCAACTTTATTTCACATCCTACATACTTCTCAATATTAAAATAAATTTTTTTCCAATCAATTCTATAAAATATTTTTTTTTATTTAAATTTATCCTCTAATCAAACAAGCTCAGACTTTGAAAGAATTTGATTAAAAACTTTTGAATTTTACGGGGAAACAAAAAAAACCTTTTGTGTTCACTTTGCACTATTAGCCTTCAATGCCATAAATGCAAGAAACAGAGTAAGGGTGAGCACAGTAATTGAAACTTGAAATTCGATTTAGAACTTAGTCGTATTTTACTCAATTTGAATTCAATTCAATTTTCTTATGACTCATAGTTAGCTCGCTCCTCATAATTAACTTGATATTTATATAATTGTAAGTATGTAGGTATTTTAGATATATTTTAAAATATTATATATACATCAATATGTTATATAAAATATATATTAAAGAGATTAAAGTGTATATTTAGAAGAATATGTATAAATAAATATATAATATATATAAATTTATTTTTAAAATAATATATAATATAATTTTTTTAAAATAAAAAAATGAAATTAAAAATTAAGGTTAATTAATTAACTCAAAAATTGTCTCAAACTCGATTAGATTTTTAGTAACTCAAATCAAGCTCAACTAGAACTCGAAATTTTTGAATTGTATTAAAGAAAATTTATTCAAACTTGACTCATTACCGACCCTAAAATGGTGACAAACAAAGGGTTGGCTTTTAGTTTTGGGGCATTTACATACATACCCCTTAATTCATCTTGAATTACATATTAAATTCCTTATTTTTTAATTTTATAATTTTACCCCCTAAATCATCCAAAAATAACATATCTAGGCATTTTTTATGATTTTTAAAAGATTTTTTTTGTTGATTATAATTATTTGGATATTTATTACTAATAATAAGTATATACAAAATATTATGATCATATATAAAATATTATGTATATACAAAATATTATTTTTGGATGATTTAGGGGGTGAAATTGTAAAATTAAAAAACAAGGAGTTTAATATGTAATTTAAGATAAATTAAAGGGTATGTATGTAAATCTCTCTTTAGTTTTTCTCACATATTTTGAAATAGGGGCTGGTAATTGTGTTTGAAACTCAAGATTAGATTACTTGATTGAAAATTGATTTGATTTTTATATAACTTGATACAAATTTATTTGAAATATAATCAATTCTACTCGTAATCAACTACATATATAATTATGCTTATTAAGTAATTTTAATATATAATTAACATATTTTTTAATAAAAAAATTTATGATAATTTATTTAAATTAATTAAATTATGAATGTATATATAAGTAAATTTATAAAATTATATTTTAATTTAAATAATAAGTAAATGCAATTCCACACATTTTACTTTCTATTAATTTTATCAAAGAGTACAACAATTAAAAAACATCATCATCTTATATCGAATAATTGAGCTATAATATCTTTTTGGATAACTAGGTCAATATGACGAAAGATAAAAAGAGATGTCACTGGATCTTCCACTAGTTGATTTTTATTCCATAAATGTTGCACTCATTTTAGAAATAAAATAATATCAGGAGTCAAATAATAAAATGTGTCAAAAGCAAATGCCTGAAAGTTAACTCTATTAGCTCGACAAATAGTCAATTATTTATCACATTTAGGAGCAGCAGCATGACTAGCAACCTCTTATGGAGAAAGATCATCTAGAATAACTACAGTAGCATATGTCAATGACAAGACACCCATAATGTCCAAACAGAGATCAATGCCCACAGACCATCTATAAACTAAAATATCTAGAGGACGAACAAAGTGTGTCTCGAACACCAAAAAGGCCAGAGGAATCTCACAGTGACAATATACCCATAACAAACAAGAATATCATCTAATAAAAAATCTTGCATGCGATCAACAGTAAGACATTGGAACACTAATCTAGAACACAGATGAAACAGAGGAAGCATTGAATCTGCATATAATTGGATTGCAACGTCATCATATAAGTGAGTAGTCAAAGAAAATTAAAACTTAAGAGGAGCACAACTTCTAATATATGATTGCAAGCACATCTCTAGAGCATTAAGATGAAATATGATCACACTCTTGAGTTAAAGACCAAGTGAACGAAGAGGGGCCCACAAGGCTAAGAATATGAGCTTAAAAACACACCATTTTAAGCTTTTATTAATTAAATAAATTAGCAATTATATGCATACCATTAAATCTAGCTAATTTACGTATTTATCACCTAAATCTTTAATATTATATATTAACCATAAAAATCATATAATATTATAACTTTTTCTATATGCATGTGACTTCGTGACACGAGTTCTAATTATAGAATTTTTATAGTTAATATATAATATTAAATATTTGAATGATGAAGGTTTGCTTCTCCTTGAAAATTGAAGAAAAATTGAACGGATTTTAATCGATTTGAGCCAAAATTGACTAGAATTCAAATGTTCAATTTTGAGTTGAAACCGACTCGATGCCAACCCTACTTCAGAGCCCAAAGTTTTCCCGCAACCCATGAAGGCTCTTCAACTAACTCGAAAGTAAATTACATTCCGGAGCTATTAATCATCTTTCAAAGAGAATAGACATGAACATCTAGTTAATTAAATTTGGGGATCTGATTGAAGTATTTTTAGAATCATATGTGTGAATATATATATATATATATATATATATATATATTGATAATGAAATCATATAATTTTTTTTTTTTGATAAGTTAAATCATATAATTTACCATAGTAAGTTTTTGATATTTGAATTCTCGCGGATCACACGCCAGTAACGCCCCAGAAAAGTGGAGGCAATTAGCCGTTATTTTATTTTAATTTTTTGATTGAAAATTAGCCGTTATTTTATTTTAAATTTTTGATTGAAAATTAGCCGTTATTTTATTTTAATTTTTTGATTGAAAATTAGCCGTTATTTTTGACCCGGCAAAGAGGGACAAAGATTATGATTTTTCTCCTCGTTTTCTGTTCACTGTTACTCCGAGACAGACCCTGTACCAGCCTTAACATTGGATTCCCTCTCCCTGGTCAATTATGAGATCGATTTTGGGATCGATTCATTTTTACGTCTCAAAATTTTATCAATTTAGAGATGCGTAATATTTACTAAACTATATTTTGATATAACTCATTTTTTGATATGCATAATATTTACTAAACGATGGCGAAATGCGTAATTTGTGATGAATTTAGTGTTCTGTATGTAAATCTCTCTACAGAACACTGAATTCATCACAAATTGCGCATTTCACCATCGTTTAGTAAATATTATTTATATCACACTTTGCTTATGAATTTTACATTTCTATTATAATAATAGCCAACATAAGCAGAGTGTGATATGCGTAATATTTACTAAACGATGGTAAAATGCGTAATTTGTGATGAATTCAATATTCTGTATGTAAATCTCCCATTTAATTATCAGTAGAATTGAATTGAATTAATATATTAAAAATTATATATGTAAAAAATATTTTTCACAATAATTTGGTGAACGATTACATTAATGTTTTTTTATGATTTTTATTCAAATTTCTTTATCTTTAACATCAAGATGAATACAATAATTTAATTTAATTGAATAAATAAAAAGCATTTACATATAGCAATTTGATTGAAAGATCAAAAATTGATTAAAAATCAGATCGACTTTTGCTCAAATTGAACTTATATCGAGATCAGATTGAACTCTTTCTGTTTATATATTGGATCAAATCGAGATTGAATTTTTTAATTCGATCTTGGGCTAGGGGTCAAATCGGCTCGAAATCGAATAATAAGTTGAGCTCTAACGAATTAATCTCAACTCAAAATTTAAAATTTTTAAGTTTGAGTTAATATTGATTCAAATTGACTAAATCTATTCAATTTCATCAAATCAATTTTCAAGGTAAATTGAGATTATTTTTTAATAATATTTTTTTGTTCATTTTAAATATAATGCATATTAAATATAATCTGAGTTATATATTTATTTATGCACTAATCTTTTCTATGTATATATTATTATATACTTCATGTAAATGCGTAAAATTTATAAATATATATAAAAAAAAGTTAAATATATAATTTTATATAAATATTGAGTAAATTATAATTTGAGGCAAACTAATTTTGAGTTATAAAAATTAAATAAAATACAAATGAATTTTAAATTATATATATATAGAGTAGAAAAGAGAGAAGTGAGAAACAATTAAACATAGGATTCTCTCTCTAGGGAGTTGCAACAGAGTGGTCATGCAGATCATCTGACAGCAATATGTGGCCACCTTTATTGCAACATTTGGTACATTTTAAATGCATAAAGCAACAATATGATGTTGTGCAAATGACATTAAAGTTGAGCTCTGCATGAGAAGAATCATGCATAAGTGCAAGCATGTTCATGAAAATGTGAATGAAATAATTATGATACATAAGAGAAGAAAAAAAAAATGAATTTTAAAGACCTGTTTGGCAGAGGACTAAAATCAAAATTAAAATAATATTAATTTAAAAATATCAATTTTATTTCACATCGTAGATCAAAATACTCGATTTTGTGTTCTTCCAAATTTGGCTTACCTCTAGCTAGTACATTTTGGTATATCATGAGAACTAAATGTTATCGATGTAAGAGATAATAATTATGTAACATGTAATATTTGTAATATTGTTAATAATATCAATGACAAGATTATTTAAAAAGAAGTGTTGTTAAGCTAAAAGCAATAATTTTACTAGAATAAAATGATTACCGAAGGTCATTTTCAGCGAAGAGTTACAATGATTTTAATACCGAAGTTTATTTAAAATATAATATAAAATTCAAATTTATTAAAAAATTATATTGAATGCAGAAAAACTAGGTATTGTACTAAAGAAAAGCAATAGAAACATTAAATATTGCTGAATTAGACAACAGCATTTACATACAAGAAACTAAGATGAAAAAATGCAATCAGATCCAACAAAAAAAGAAAAAGAAAATAATATGCTTCTTGTCTGTCATAGATCTCTTCAGGGCCAGGGGGCAGCATCTGCTCAACTTATTTCAGAGCTCTTCATCAGCTTGTATCTATAGAGAAGCATCTTCCTCTTATTGCTGCAGTTGTCCACCGTGAGTATAACTTTACCTAGCTCAGAAACCTTGAAGCAGTTCTTTAACACAGGTTCAGCACTGGCAGCCATCTTCCTCGTCTTCTCCACGATGACCGTGTAGCCATCCTTCGAGCTCGGCATGAACTCTGCACCAAAGGTTACATCCCATCCAAGCACCCGAAGCTCCCAAACCACAGTGCACGGCTGCAAGAAGATAGAACTTTATGTAACATTCTCAAAGAAATTATAACATATCATCAACGAGATCAGCACACAATACTCACATCCCAACAATTCAAAATCGAGTTTTCCAAAGTTTGTCAACGATCATTCAACTTGTAGAAGAAATTATTATAAGAAGATTACACAACTATACTATATAAGATCAATTCACTGACATAATATTTCTAAGATTAGTATGGAGATGTGCATGCTCAGGAAAGAGTTGTATGACAACTATTGCAGATAAAAATGAGAGATGTTTTGTGTTTTGTTCATGAAATCATCTAAACTTGATCAATCCTTCTTCTCTAATGCTACATTTCCATCTCAGATGACCTAATATAAAAATCTCGACAAACATACATCTTAAGTTTTAAGCATCCAGAGCAATTACATATTACAATTTTGACAACAAAGTTAGACTTTGTAGCTTATTTGGAATATCCTGTCAAATGCTTCGAGTTAATGTTCACAAGTTATGCCACTGACCCTTATAGATCGAATAAGAAATTCCTCCAAAACCACTGATTCGTGATTTTACACCTATCCTTCGCTAGTTTCGCATAGGCGAAGTGATAGGAAAACCCCAGGAAATCAAATGGGTCCAGTTAACAAAGATGAGCATAGTGCATTGAATAGTTTGGAAGCTCAAGTATACTTCAGTATTTATATTTTTCATAGATGTAAGGCAGTTTAACTACTAATTAAACTAAGTTTTGATAAAATCATGTAGAAGGCATAATAAATAAAATATAAATACATTGGGATTTCTCTATTCAATCTATAAGAGCTTACAAACATAGATTTTGCAAATTTAACTAAAAGCATAAAACACAAATATTTTGTATGAGGCCGCCAGCCAGTGATCTTATAAAATTTGAAAAAAAAAGAAAAAAATTAAAAATAAAAATAAAATAAAACACAAATATTTCAAGTAGGTCACACCATCTAATTACGGTGCAAAAATAACAAATACTTTAAAGGATTTGGATGCAATATGTAAAAAATATAATTTGGATGAGTTATACGTAAAACATACAACTTCATATTTAGTAAATATTAAGGAATTTACACCTAATTTTGAAAATCAAATACAGCTTGCGAAGAGTTTCAATTACAAATCACATTTTACACATTTTGTTGCTGTGGTGGCAATATCTTACCCAAGTTTGATAGTTATTTTTAGACGACAGCTATTAATTTAAATGAGATAAAAATCTAATCATTCAAAACAATGACAATATCTAACCATTAATTTGGCTTGATAATGATCAAAAAGCTAGTGAATGTTAAAGTAAACAATTATATTTGATGTTGATATACTTTATTGCGAAAGCTAGAGCATCCTTCATCAGATACTGACTAAAGTGTATAAGCAAACTATTCTACTCTAACCAAAGATATTTATGGAGAGTGATCAGCATCAATCTACTTCATTGCAAGAGCTAGGGCATCCATTAGACACTAACTAGAGTGTATAGACAAAATATTCTTTCTAACCAAAGATACCTATGAAGAGTGATTAAAGTGTGTAAAGTATAATTTATAATTAAAATTCTTCATGACTTTTATAATTTTTGAGAATTAGGAATAAAATATGTAATATTTATGAAATATGAATACGTAAATATCACCTAAAATCTATTTGCTGGTAGCGAGGAATTTACACATTATACTTGTTGTTCAATTATATTCACCTCCACATATTTTGATCTATACAACAAAGAACGAAACAATAAAACAGATAAAATCGCCAAAGCTTGAGCAAAGACATTCACCTCCTGAACTGATATCTCTATAATCTGCTTGGTCGAGGGCTTAATGTTGGTTACATAAGCAGCATCAGTAACAGCAAAATTTGAGTCATTCTCTCCTTTCATGCCTCCGAATTGCACTGGGACTTGTTCGGGTGCTATGAATCTATACTCAGTTTCAGCAAGAAAGCATTTAGATTAAAAAGAAAAATGACGGATGCAAAGATTAAACGCAGCTCCATCAACCTGAAGAGGGTTTCAGGTGACTTTGAGGGCCCGGCAAATACGAACTTGCCCTTGGTCCTCTGTGTGAGGAAAGGGCTGATCATCCGATTGAAAGCAAGATACCACCATGGCACATTGATGAACACCTGATATGAAAATTCAGTCAAAATGAACAAACCAAACAGAGAGAAGCAAAAATTGGAAGAAATTTCAACCCAAATCTCCAACACCTGCTTTGCTGCGAACTCAGGGTAGTTATCCAGGAGCAAATAAAGTGCTTGCCGAAACTCCTTCTTCAGCGGCCCCGGGGAGTTCTTCAGGTCTGTGACTTGAACCATGGCAGAGATGCCACCAGGCTTGAAGTCGAGAAGATGGCGGATTCCTTTCTCCAGGTACTGAATCCTCCACCGGAGGAACCGCTTCTGGTTCTCTTCGTCACCAAATGCTTTCTCGTAGAGCTCCTTGTTCTGGAACTCGCCGTAGGCATTGTAGCAAACGGGCTGGCCGTCGCGGTCGACGCCGCTCACGAAGACGACCTTCTCCAACTCCGGTAGGCCGAGATCTTCCTCCAGGAGTTTATCTACGCCAAATTCCTTCCTCCACGACACCGCATTCTTGATCATGATCAAGGCATCCTTCACCTTGAAATCCCTAGCACGGAGGAACTTGAGGAGAACAGTGTCGCTCCTCTCGTCTCCGAGAAGGGGAACTCCCCAGATGAGCACCTCCTCCGTCGGCGGAGGGGGACCCACCAGTGCCTTCTCCTCTATCGCTACAGGTGCAGGAGCTACAGGGACCACAGTCTCCGCAATGGCTTCCACCGTCTTAGCATCGTCGTCTTCCACTGGAAGACCTTTCTCCCCCTCGGTTTCAGCAGGATGCTTCTGGGCCGTCTCCTCCAACGGAACACGGACTTCCTCTGCTTTCTCTTCTGCCGATCCCGCCGCAGGAGCAGCAGGAACAGTTTCCGACGGAGGAAGCGGCGGAGGGGAGAACTCGCGATTGGCGAGTGCGGAGTGAAGCAGCTGCTTCAACTCATCGAGCGCCTCCTTTTCGAACTCCGGGAGATCGGAGGAGAGGCTGCCCTCTTCTTTGAAAGCGACAGCAAGCGTGACTCCACCAGCAGTGGCGTCCTTGCTAGCCGCGGGTTTCCTCATCTCCTCCTCCGTCGCCATCGTCTCTGCTTCATCAGCCGGCGCTTTCTCCTGTACGGGTTTTTTCAGGTCTTCATCAGTTTCCGGGGCGACCGATTTTACCGGATCCGCCTCCTCCACAACGTTCTCCATGACCATGCCTTCCTTTGCCGGCGATGCATCTGCCGCTCCGCTCTGGTTTTCCTCCGCCATTGCGTCTTCGAGAGGTTTTAGGGTTCACACTTCACTCTTTTGGGAAGAGGAAGAAGGGGAGAATTTATACGTAGAGTGGAGGAGGAGGGTGTGGGGACCACACGTACAGACTGGCAGGTTCCGTTGCCCAGCGTTTTCTGTGGACCCCTTCAATTGTCGTGTAGCTTTCTGTGTAGCGCCGATTTGCGATGGTGAAGGCTACACGAAGGCTACGGCCACGTCGGCCAGAAATACCCGCCAAATGGCGGATTTTGCGGTTTTTAAATCAAACTGCCTTTTTTTTTCCAGCATATTCGCTTTAATATTGAGATTATAATTAAATATTTATAAAGAAAATTATAACTTATAATTTGCCTTAAAAAAAAAAATTTAAGATTTTGGATGAATGCATGAATCTGATACATATGTCATATATATTGCTCACAACCTATAAGGTGTATGAAAGGGTAATTTCGAGTCAATTTATAGCAATCAAAATTAAAATTTTTTATTTTGATTTTAATTTTATTTAAAAATTATAAAAATATATATTTAAATGCATAGCAAGTTTGTATGAAAGCGTAATCTCGATGTTTTACTTTTAGTAAGATCCTCCCTGATTTATAAAGTTTTAAACTATTTACTCTCTTTTCTATTTTACAGTTGTGTTTGCTTTGAAATTTCTTGAGATATTGCTGATTCTCATCTACTCAGACATTTGCATTATTTCACTAATAATTCATCAATTTTAGCAACGTGATCATTATATTCTTAGCGTATGCCTTCGATTCTATTGTCAAAATCTAACTTGATTAAGGTTACATATTTTCAACAGTTTTTGCACGAGTAACATTCAGATTATTCATTATTAAAAAAAAACATTCAGACAATTTAGTGATTTGTTATATATCATTACAAGTAGATTTAGTTAAATTTATTGACCCAAATCTAAGTTTCGTTAGTCAATTCGAGTTCGAGTTAAACATATATAAGTCGGGTAGAACAAATTAATATTAAGCTGATAGAATCACATTAAAACCAATCCTTGACTCATTTTAACACCTTCATTTCAAAATGTGTTGGAAGAAGGAACAATGTAGGGAGAGTAAAATAATTTTTAATTATTTTGTAATTTAATTACATTTAAAGAATTAAGGTATTCTTGGTGAACATCTAATGGTGAGATAAATGTAGACATTATATGCACTTAAAAATTTTTTTGTTAAAATTTTATTTTATTAATTTTTAGGGACAAATTACATGGTGAACACAGAAATCAAGCTAATTTACGAATTTCACCATAAATCTCAAAATATTATAGATATTACATCTAAAACAACTATTTTTCTTTTTTCACATCCTACAATAAATTCTATTAGAAGATTTAATCATAATTAAATCTCAATAAAATCTCAGTCATTAATCGCATCGTTTAACCATCGACCTTCATGTTAGGGCATCGGGGAGCTACATTGGTTCTGGCAGCCGTGTATTCATGCGAGCATCACTTAGAGGGTAATGATGGATATAAAATTACCTCACCTGCAGCTTCAGAGTTCTGTCGTCTTCAGATGTCCGCTCACGATGCCTGCGTAAGAAGAAGATGCAAATAGCTGAATGATGCTCACATGAATACTGACCGCGATGCCTGCGTAAGAAGAAGATGCAAATAGCTGAATGATGCTCACGTGAATACATTATCGCCGAAAACCAATGCAGCTCCGTGATGCCCTAACATGAAGGTCGATGGTTAAACGATGCGATCAATGGCTGAGATTTTATTGAGATTTAACTATGGTTAAATCTTTTGATAGAAATTTACTGCAGGATATGAAAAATGAAAAAATAGCTGTTTTAGATGTGATATCTATAATACTTTGAGATTTATAGTGAAATTCATAAATTAGCCTAATTTTTGTATCCACCATGTAAATGTCCCTAATTTTTGTAGGTGCAAGGAATGCTCTTTGCTTCCTGGGAATTCACCACCTTCTATTGAGTTAGGTTTGAGTTGCAAAGGCATTATACCCATGCGAAGCAAATATAAACACGTCATTATCAAGCCTCAAATCCCGAACAAAAAATGCGGAGAATTGTATTAGATAGTTGACAGCCAACGTAAAATTTATCAAACAAACACGACGCATAATTTTTTCTCTACTTCAGGTGTTTGATTGACATTATTATTTTTCATATGTGTTCTAAATTGATGCGGTGATTCTGGCATTAACAAACGTAAAATAAAATGCTCGATAAACACAAATATATAACACATAATTAGGCAAATGTGCTGAAGAGAAACAAATCATATATTTATATGAAAGCCAACTTGCTAGAAATTAAAATATGCAAGACATTAATAAAAAAAACAAAACAAAACAATTCAAGGCATGTGTAGCATCATCATTTTCATCATTAAATCCAACCTGGCAGTTGATGTGAGCTTGAGTTATTAAAGTTGTAGTCTCATATTTTTATTTATTAATCATTAACTTGATAAATTAAACATTAATTAATTAACTAATTAATCAATTAGTTGTTAAATTACAGTTTTTGGTCCAAACTCCCATGGGTAACGAAGATGTGTGAACTTGGAGGAAAGATTACCGTGTATTCGTGACGTAATACCTTAGCGATCCACTTTCCAATCAACCAGCGCATACAAGCATGTGGGGTCCATCACGTGTAGTTCATTCAATAATTTTTTGTGCTCAATATGATGCTTAATGTAGTGTTTAGTATGAATATTTTATTTTTATGCTTAATGAAGTTCATATTTGAACGATGCCTATTGTAAATCTCTCTCCACATGTATCACGGAGGAATTTTACTTGAAATTCTCAGCAGAAGAAAGATCTCATTCTCAAATTTTGAATATTTTATAATTTTTAAATAATTTATTATAATTCTAACTTCAAACTAATTTTTTGTTAACACGTGATTTCAGTGCTGTATCTTAGCCATACACGTGGCGCCGTGGGAGCGCTAATCCCTTATTATTATTCTTATAGGTCTCAAACCTCGGCTACGAGGATTCGGCCAAACCTCGATCCCGATGATTCAGGTTTCCTCAAACATCATCCATGACGATTCAAAAATCATCTCCCAGTAACATCGATAATATTTCCCAACTGCACCTGTCGGTGTCGGCGTGCCACGATCGCACCGTTTCCAATGCAGCATGCTTCTTCCAGTCACGCAAACTAAGGGCCCGCATGCTTCAGCCATCACGAACCCCTAGAAGAATTGTCAAGATCAAGAAGTCAAACTCTCCTTCCACTATTTTCATCTCCTCCGGTGACCGACAGCAGTGGGACCACCAATGTGGACTCAGCAATTGAAAATTTCATCCTCTTTCGGATAACCCGGACTGAGCTCCACTATCTCCTGATCTATAAATATCCGCTGGCGAGCAACGGAAAAAAATATTGAAATGGTAGTATCTCTCTTCTATCACCCTTGTATTAAGAGGTTGAGATAAGAAAGCACTCTCTCTTTTTTTCACTCATAATGGCCTTGTTTGGCATGAGCCCAAAAATGGGCAAAAAAATATTTTAATAATATTTTAAATTTATTATAAATTTTAATAACTTTATTTCACATCCAACACAAATTCCAACTTTAAAAATCAACTTTATTTCACATCCAACACAAATTTCAACCTTAAAATCAACTTTATTTCACATCCTACACACCTCCCAATATTAAAATAAATTTCTTTCCCATCAACTCTATAAAATAAATTATTTTCTCTTTCCTTACCCAAATTCATCCTCCAACCAAACAAGCCCTTGTATTGATTTTTTCGGCCATCTTTCTTTTTCTAGTGAAATCATCTTTCGCTGATCGCTCGGTGGACGTAGGGAATTTCCTCCCTAAACTACCTTAAATTCCTATGTGCTGTTCTGAATGCGTATTACTCTCATTTAGGCCTTAACCATCAGATTTTGCTTTCTGTGTACCGCCATTTTTCGGGACTCTCAAACTCTCCCTCCCTCCCTCTTGGGACCCCTACTCCCACGCCAACATTTTATTTTGACATTGGGAAATAAAACCACCTCGAATTTGAATCGAAAATTTAGCCAAGCAGCCCTAACCAAATTAGAGTTGGCTAGGCCCTGTTTGGTGCGAGAACCAAAATCATGATCAACATGGTACTAGTTTAAAAAATAATAATAATACTAATAAATAATTTTTTTAATCATTCTACATAAATTCTAATATAAAAAATATTATTTTTACTTTACATACTTAATTATTTTCAATAAAATATCTATTTTATTTTATTTTCTAGATCATAATATTTGAATCAAGTATTTTGGTCTAGAATGTGAAATAAAATTGATATTTTTATTAAAAAATATTGAGTATGTGACGTAAAATAATATATTTTTAATATTAAATTTTTTATAAAATAATTAAAAAAAATTATTTATTATTATTATTATTATTTTTTAAATTTGTATTATTTTCATCTTGAATGTAGCTCTTGCGCCAAATAGGATCTTAGAGCTTTCTTCAGCTTTACCCCTTTTGGACTGTTTGAACGATGAATTTTGATAAATGTTATTTCAAATTAATTTATTTTTTCTTTTCTTGTTGGTGGAGTTTGGGACCCATGAGGCCACGACTGTCTGCATGAAATCCGATTTGCTAGATATTCGAACGTTGGAGAGATTCCACTATCGCAGCTACCGTTTGATAGGAGGAGAGAGAATATTAGCGAAAGACAGCAGGAAGCCGTTAGGATGAAATGAGTTCATTTTTACTTAAAATACTAATATTTAATTTAAATTTGAGCCATTATCTATTAATTTAAATTTTTAATTCAATATATAATAAAAAATTTAACATAATATCAGAGCACAAGATCCCATGCTCGAATCCTAATGACCACCAATTTTCTATAACATAAAAATTAAAAAATTATTAATTATGTCAAATTCCACACAGCAAAACAAATAAATTTGATTATAAAAAATAATTAAAATATAAAATTATTCTTAAACTATTTAACTACAACTTTAAACCTTCAAATTGGTGATTAGACTTAACAAAATTTTCGATCTCAAAGTTTGATTTCGAGTTTATTTAAATTGAAATGAGTGTTTTAAAGCCCAACTCAAAATTTAGTTCAAGCTAATGAATTGAATTAATAATCTCTTGTTTCATAATCTTGAGCTTAACTAATATATGGAAAGATTATTTATAAAGCAATAAAAGTAGAAATATGTAATTAATATATTTAATAGTTAACTCAAATTTCATTTCATTCAAATCACTTTAGACTCTGAATTAACTTAAAATCAAAATTGATCTCAAAATATATCAATTTAAATTAATTTGCTCTCGAGGGGTTCATTAGTTTAGTTATGGCAACTAACCAAGCATGAATAAATCGAATTTAAACTAATATTTTGAGTTTCTAAAATGAGTTATATTTTTTCTCCCAAAAGTAACTAACATTTTTTCTATATAAAAAAAAAAAACATTTTGTTCGAGTTAATCCTCTGCTAAACTGATAAAACTAATCCATAGGTATATTAAAATATATAATAAGTTACATTATATATAAATTTTAACATTAAATTAATAATATTTTTAATCTTATAAACTAAAATACTAAAACAAACTTTATTTTAAAATAAAAATTAAATTTATTCCACACAAACATATATATATATATATATATATATATATATATATATCAAAAAAAATTTATTTCAAATTTTTAATAAATCTTAAAATAAAACTAATAAAAAAGCAAAATTCTAACATCTTTTTGATTTCAAGTTGAATATATACATATACATATACATATATCCATATAAATATATTTATTTAAATACACAAGAAACATTATTATAAATATATTGCATTTTTTATCAAAAAATATGATCTGACCAACCCCTACATTGTTATAATTATATTTTATGATAATAAACGATAATTCTCTCTCTCTCTATATATATATAATATGGGTTTAATGAGAGGCCATTAAAATTAATCTTTAATTACATTTTAATTTTGGGACAATAATCATTATTTTTAAGAATTTATAACAATACAGATCACTATAAATTAAAAAAAAATCAAACTCAAGCGTCCCCTGCGCAGCAAAGACAGTGACCGAGACTATAGAGTAGGGTGGCAATAACGAAACAGCAACAGGTACGAAAAAAGATGAAAGAACATGCGAGAACCACAATTTTTGAAAATTTAAAATATGAAGAATAAAATTAAAAATATATTAATATAACCACATACAAACTTATCAATTTTTTTTTTAAAAATTATAAACTAAAATATAATTAGAAATTAATTATAAAAATCTTTCACTTAATTAACCACACAAACACATATATATATATATATATTAATTTAGGGATGTTATTGAACCATTTTCAAGCAAACCGAACGCAACTCGAAATCAAAAAATTCGAGCTCAGCCCAGCTCAAAATCAGTCCAAAATTAAAAATGGGACATGACTTGAGACGTCTCGGCTCAAATCATGATTTAAATCGGATCATAATTATAAAAAAATATAAGAATATTATACATCCAAGAGGATTTGATCCTTAGTCGTTAAAAATAATAAGCTTTAATTCTTGTCTACTGTACCACTAAATTACTAACTAAATTATATATAATGACATTTCATATAATATTATATATATCAAAATTATTTATGTTACACATATAATTTTGAGTTAAATCAAATCATATTTCCAGGGAGCCAAAGCCAACTCGAAATTAGTTCGAAATGAACTTTGAGCCAAAGTCCTTAGCTCATAATTCAATTTAAAATTCAAAAATTGAATGAGTTCCGAGTGAATTTCGAGTTTCGAATATTTTGAGTTCGAATATAATTACAATGTTTGCATCAATGAAGAAAGCCATTGGAGCAATCACTACAAGCGGAGCGGCGGCCAATGGCTTTTTCCTTTTTCCTAAGAAAAAAAAAAACCCTTATAAAAAGTCCTGCAAAATTCATGAGAAGCATGATGGCTGAATAAATGAATAAGAAATAGAAATATAAATATAAATAGGCAAAGTAGCTCATATTTCACAGGTAAACTATAGGGATAATTAATTAACATGGCTACGGACCGTCTTTGTGCTACGCCTATCTCGAAACTAAGAAGATACACCAACTCTAAGGTTCGGAGGTTAATGCAATCGAGCATAGCATTCGAACTGAGCATATTATCATTGTATTGTTGTCGAGTGTACTCCTCTTGTTCATAGGAATGATTGACATCTCGAATAGTCGATATCATGTGTGTCACTCGATTTATTATGTAAGTTGGCCGCTGAGATCTCCTCTTTCCTTGCGGGACATGTCAAACCGTTTCAAGATTTGCAACACAAAAATGAGATATGTTGCTTTGACTTTTTTGAATGAAGCCCTCATTATTATCAAACTCAGGCACAGCTTCTCATACATCTTCTTTTGCGCATTTCTTTGTATGGGTGAGATATGCCTTCTCCTTTTTTGTATGTTTTGTGCTCAGTTTTAGTTTAATCTAAAAGCATAGACCACATTTTTTTTCTTTTGAAAAAAGAGATAATTATAGCTATTTTGGTATGGTCCTTGTTTGGATTCATTATTATTTAAATACAAAAAATGCATATACATTACGCAGCTCTATTAGTTTTTATCATATTTAGGCACTGTTTGTTTGGTCGTTGAACATTAATCTGATTTAATTTTAACTATGCATATAACATCATACATAAAATATAATATTAAAAATTAACTTTATTTTACGTCCTACACACATTACTAAAATAATAACTAACTTGTATCACATTCCTCACATATCCTAATATAATAACTAACTTTATATAACATTCCTCATATATCCCAACATAATAACTAAATTTATTTCACATTATTCACAACTTTCAATAATAAAATATTTCTATCCAAATTTAATTTTAATTTTATTAAATTAAATTCTACAAACAAACAAACAGACCTGAACTGTCAATTCAAGCGGTCATCTACCATTACACATTGGTCAGTGGTAAAGCTCATCCCTGGTTTCTGAAACACATGATTCACCTAGGTATGGTTGGCCACTAATTTTCACTTGAAAACTATATCTACATTTTCTTTGGGTAAATTGTTGTCTCATGAACTTCTAAAAAGTAGTCAACCGTATCCTCACCCAATACTATATCCTAACACGAAGCTACGACGAACACAACAAATAAACTATGACAGAGCTTCGTTCTCCATGAAATTAGTTTTCCAACTACAAATATGCCAACAATTTGATGCGAACATTGGCAAGACTTAATTTACAACGAATCCAGTTCTTCACACAAAGCGGAACATGTTAAAAAAAATTGATTATCATTTTATAAGAGAATTCGAGGCAAAGAAGATTTTCAAGGTTAATTATGTTCCAACTCGTATCAAGTTTTTTTTTTTTCCTCCCGAAATGTCGCCTAGACGTAGCATTAAACTAAAATAAAAGTACAAAAAGTATATCATCTATAAATGAATAAATCTCAATTGCACATGAAGGAGGCGGATTACCCTAGCAAGGCTGCTACTCCATTCTTAATTCCTATCAATTATGAAATTGAAATGAACACAAGACAGGCCCATCTCTAGGTTAAATAAGTAAAAAAATTATGAAATATTTCAAAGGCAACTCAGAATAAAAATTAATGGACGGAAAAAGAAAGGGGAGAGTGGGGAGGGTGTTTACAGCAAAATCTAGTTCATTGATGGGCTTACCTTGGCCTTTTGAGACGCACTGTTTGGCGCAAGGACCAAAATAGTACTAGTTTAAAAAAAAAAAATAATAATAATAAATAAATTATTTTAATTATTCTACACAAATTTTAATATAAAAAATAATATTTTACTTCACATACTCAATAATTTTTAATAAAAATATAAACTTTATCTCACATCTTAGATCAAAATACTCAATTTGAATATTTTGGTCTAGAATGTGAAATAAAGTTGATATTTTTATTTTAAATTGTTGAGTATATAAAGTGAAATAATATTTTTTATATTTGAATTTGTGTAAAATGATTTAAAATATTTATTTATTATTATTATCATTGTTTTTTTAAATTAGTACCATTTTAGTCCTGTTTTGGTCCTGTTTTGGTCTTCGCGCCAAACATGGCCAAGTTACCGTCCTTTTGAACGACCTGCAAACAGTAAACAGCACAAATTGTGAGCTTCGGCAGCTAATTACAGAAATTGTCTCATGAACAAGGATGATCCCAGATAATCCAACAGCACCTGAAATTTTTAAAAAGAGATGAAGTCGACACTAAATGCAAAATATAAATTCTTGAGGGGTGTTATAGAATATACATAGTTAAGCTTCAAGAATTTTACTTACTAAACCTACATTAGTGATTAGAAAAATCTCATATGATATCGTTGCTACAAAACTTCGCCTGAATTTAGCCCTACTTTTTTGCACAATTATTTTGTCTATTTTTGACCCAATTCAAGTTGTCCTAGTTTGTAGGTGTCTGTTATATTGTGATTGTAATACATGACCAATTATTAAATGGTGTTCTCTTAGCTCAGTAGTGAAGGAGCTTGCTTGGGTACTAGAGGGTCTCAAGTTCGAACCACATTACCACCGTAAAATCCAAATGGGTTGAGATGCTATAAATGATGATGCACCCGATGATGCCGATGTACAAATGTGCGTTGCATGACATTGCTGACCACCTAATAGGTACACACCTAGCATTGATGTGATACATCAGAAAGAAAGGGCGGTGTGGATGAGATGAATATTTATCACTTTCTTGTATTTGTGAAGCTATGTCTATAAGATATTGGTACAGATTAACATTAAATTTGATATACCTTTGTAAGTTTATTATTTTCTCGTTCTTACTCATAATTATTAAAATATTGACAGAAAGTATATGCTAAAGGATAACAGATCACAAATGTAAAATATCTAAATCGAAGAAAAATCAATGCAATCGAGTCACACATAGACCAAGTTAAAAGATGTCTATATTAAGTAACTTTATACAACATTGTGTTTAGAGACTTTCCACCTAGTCAAAATCCATGACACACAAAACTTTGTTCTGAGGAATAAAAAGAAATATATGATCGATACAATGATAAATTAGAAGTGTAAAAGATCCAAAAACATGCTTCTTTTGCTAATTTTTAAATAAATTCAAATAAATAATTAACAATTAAATGAAATTAATTTTAAAATTTTGCTAGCAGCTGGGAAACACCAAAGAAGAAGGAAACCACTGGCTGTGATAGTTTTCAGTATTTAGAAAGAAATATGTCCCAGTTATAGTAACACAGACTGTTATAATGATGAGCATCAGGAAAACCGGCAAGAGGAATTCATAAACATGGTAAACCTACAAAGCAACAAGCAAGGATGACAAAAACTTATTAAAGAAGTTTCACATAAAAAATTTAGATCCATATTAATAATCATATTTAAGTAGTTGTACAATTAAATTACTTATGACCTTTGAGGTACAAGACACTTTAAGTTATTTACTGCTAATATTATTCTCATATAGATCCTCAATTTTTGTTATTACTCCATTCCATGCAAGTCTAAATTGATAATAATTGTCAATTTTGGGTTATAAAAAGGTACATGCAACTCATTAACCTTTTATGGAAAACAATCTAACATGTTAAGTGCACAAGAAAATTGTCCAACATTGGTGAGTTACTACAAGTTATAGTGCTAATATACAAGTAGGTGACTCTAAATATCTTTGCTTTTGGGTTGATAGGCATCCACTAAGTTGTATATCGGACCCTACGTTGCTCTCTTAACAATTTAATATGGGACATTTACATGGTGGACATAGAAATTAGGTTAATTTAAGGATTTCACCGTAAATCTCAAAATATTACAGATATCACATCTAAAACAGCTATTTTTTCGTTTTTCACTTCATGCAGTAAATTCTATCAGAAGATTTAAGCATAATTAAATCTCAACAAAATTTCAGCCATTGATCGCATCGTTTAACTATCGACCTTCATGTTAGGGCATCGCGGAGCTGCATTGGTTCCGACAGCCACGCGAGCATCACTCCGAGGGTAATGATGGATATGAAATTACCTCACCTGCAGCTTAAGAGTTTTGTCGTCGTCGGCTTCAAAAAGGCCTGATGCCCGCTCGCGATGCCTGCCTGCGTAAGAAGAAGATGCAAACATCTGAGTGATGTTCGCGTGAATACGTTGTCGCCGGAACCAATGCAGCTCCGCGATGCCCTAACATGGAGGTCGATGGTTAAATGATGCGATCAATGACTGAGATTTTGTTGAGATTTAACTATGGTTAAATCTTCTGATAGAATTTACCACAAGATGTGAAAAACGAAAAAATAGCTGTTTTAGATGTGATATCTGTAATATTTTGAGATTTATGGTGAAATCCGTAAATTAGCCTAATTTTTATGTCCACCATGTAAATGTCCCATTTAATATTAGATGGTATGGCTAGGGTCAAATGCTGACGTATTGCGCTTCTATGGGTCTCGAACTTTCTAACACGGTTGAGATAGTAAGAAGCATTTTATTTCACACTGCGGCCACTATTGGTGAGTGGTAGGCACTTGGTTGGCACTGCTCTTGTTGGGTGACCAGTTAGAAGAGTGGATCAAATGTGGATCCTCATGCCAAAAAGAAATTTATTAAGTGCACATAAGAAATGTTCCACATTGGTAAGTAACCACAAGTTGTGGTATTGATATATATAAGTGGGTGGTTGTTAAACATAAGCTCTGAATTTTGGGTCAATGCGCGTTCACTACTTAAACATTGAATCCTCATTTGTCCTTAGCACAACACAATTACTAGAAAAAAGAAGATAACAAGTACAGGAGAAGAAGAGGAAAGAAAAAACAAGAAACAAAAGACAACAAGAAGGATAGAGGATAAAAGTATATAAATGCAAAAACTTATAGCATCAATGATGTTTGTTAACAGAAGGGTCAAGTGAAATGAAATTCCAAACACACAAATAAGTGAAAAAATTTAAAAAAAAAAAGGACCAACGTGAACAGAACATACCTCCAGAAGGACCATAACCCACAAATAATATCCTTTCTAATCTCCAATCAGATTATTTTCATCATGAATACCTCTTAGTAAATTCATTTCAAGAAAAAAATCATATAAGTTACCTTATATTTCCAGAAAGATGTGAAAACAAAATACATCTTGATGAAAATGCTTGCAAAAGACAGTAGCCCTCCCATAAGTGAGAACACAGAGGTTGTCGGATACCATGTTTTCTCAGGGATAGTGCCAGCAATGGTCATCACACGGCATGGACAGTTAGCAGCGCTGCTCCAGTCTCTGCTGAACATAGTGCCCAGAAGTGCAAGGGGAAATGAAATGAAAGCTCAAATTACGTAAACAACCACCATAGTTCCAAAAGGAATAGCAAGCCAATCATTGATTAAATATAGCAACAGTGTTGAGTCCAAAACCGACCCTGAAGCACAAAAATGGGAACAGGGTTGCTGTGAGGATCATTGACTTGATCCAGCGTTTGCCTGACGATGGACTAAAAAACTGATCCAAAATGAATGGTTTATCAAAAATGTAAATCTCTACAAGCAAAACATCTAGTATGTTTGAATAATAGAAAAAACCCTGCACCTCCAGCATGTGAATAAAGTCAGCTGATGATGTAGCCCAAAATGAACGAGGTGAAAACATTGCATAGAATAAATGTAAATCTCGTTTGAATCCATTATGACCACCTTAAAAAAAAACATTATAACTCTTTTTATGTCAACTGAAAGTAGAAAAGCAAAGAAGCAAACATGCGAAAGTTATTGTGAAACAACAAAATTGAATTGATCATCAACATCAAACATTTTTCACAAATAATCTTAATGTTATCCCCAACCATTTAACATTAGAATCATGGACCCTTGTATGATAAATCATTCATAAAACTTATAGTGCAAAAGTGAACAAAATGTAGAACCAAAAGGACAACTGGAAAATGGAAATACAATTCTAAGCTTTGAACTGGAGAAATATGAAGTGATTCTGGTTTAAGGGTGGTACAAAAATATCACATGAATGCATATTAGTACATAATGGCTTTGCAATGATCTATCTGATACAGGTCATGAGGTCAGAAGACTGATAGTCCAAATTATCATTTATATTGCATTTTATTAATTTAGACTGAAAGCTGAAACTGGCAATCTTGCATTTTACAGTACCCAACATACAACATGCGGATATCGCAAACAAAATGACTAGGAGAACAAGCATTGACAGCTGGGTACCAGTACCAACAAGAGCTGAAAGAAGAACCAAGTTGCAAGGAGGCCTAAAGACATCTCCATGCACAGGCTTCCATTCAGACTCTTCATTCACACCTCTTTCCTGAATAGCATAGAGAAATGGTAGGGAGAAAGTTTGCTTGGAATTAGAGGGTCCCGGATTCAAATCCAACAACAACAACAACAACCACCAAGCCTTAATCCCACTAGGTGGGGTCGGCTATATGAATCCTTTGTTTCTATTGCGCTCTATCAGTTATCAAATTTTTATCTAAGTTTAAGTAACTAAGATCACTCTTTATAGTTTCTTGCCATGTCTTCTTTGGTCTCCCTCTTCCTCTTTGTACATGGGCAAAATCCAATAACTCAATTTTTCTAACTGGAGCTTCAATCGGCTTACGATTTAGATGTCCAAACCATCTAAGCCGACTTTCTCTAAGTTTATCCTCAATTGGTGCAACACCAACTTTCTTTCGGATATACTCATTTCTCATTCTATCCTTTCGTGTATATCCACAAATCCACCTTAACATCCTCATTTCTGCAACATTTATTTTATCAGTATAATTCAAATTGTGGCAGAGGGAACTGTGACTTTTGGGGCAAAGAATCACAAAAAATAAAAAGAATAGAGGAACCTGAATACAATTGCTAATGTAAGAAATGGTAGACTAAACGATTCAGATTTCAGCTACTCAGAAATGCTTTAAAAACAGATCGAGATCACTTGATCTCAAAATACTAAATAAACTGCAAATTGAAAAGTGGATGTACAATTGATCGGGTTTGATCATCACCTGCACCAACATATTTGCATCAATATCATTGACAATTTAGCACCACGCCATTTAAAAAAATGACCATCAAGAATGAATTGAAGATAGAGATCCAATGAATGTGCAAATCATATCCCTTAAAAATCAAAAAACTTACTGAAAATATACAAATTCAATGATTGCACTAAAGACTAAAGTCAAGAATTTATGGGAAAACAGAGTAGATTGCTAAATAGCCATCAGGAACTCAACAACATGTACCTGACTCCAGGATAATACAAAAAAACTGATTAGGGAGACAGACTAACAAATTATTATGAAGACAATCTTTAAACCTGATACAAATGAATCATGACTATGGATCTCTTAGATTTCCTCTGAGTGTCCTACTACTGGATTGCATTATTTTCAGTGTACTATGAGCAATGCATCAAAGCTAAAAAGGAAAATTGAAAATCTTGTCTTCTAATTTTTTTTTGCAAGCCTTCAAGGAAACCATCTCATAAGCTAGTTTTCGAACAAATAGAATTCTGAGTGTCTTACTATTGGACGCCAGCGGCCGCGCACTGCCGGCCGCACCGAGGACCAGGGGTATAATTGTAATTTCACATTAAATTTCTTTTATGATTTCTTAATTAAAATTTTGATTTAACGAAGTTTTTAACAGAAAACGTTTAATTGGACCTTATTGAAAGCTTTTTATAAATATTAAGAACCACAATAACCTATACAGTAAATTTTGAGGATCTGTCTGGCTGTTTTCAAAATTGTGGACCTGCGTGACAAGTCGATTAAATCTCAGGGGCCTGAGTGGATTACCCATAAAATTATTATAAATTCAATTATATATATTTATAACTTAATTCATTTAAATAAACCACTATTATATAATTTTTATGCATAAAATAACATAATTATAAAATAAAAAATATTTAACACGTTTGATTATATGTAAATCGAGTTGATTATGATTGAACCAATTCCATTTCGATCAAATTGATTGTCATATAAAAATCGAGACGATTTCGAATAGAATAAAATAAGATCGAATTTTGAGTTTCAAACTAAATTGTCAATCCTACTACCTAGTGCTCGACAAAAGGAAAATCTAGGTATACATTAAGACTGCTGAAATCCATTTGACTGAATACAAATCTAAAGTTTTCCCTGCTTCTAGTAGTTCGGGACTTTCTTGAGTGGAATTAGGAAGTACGATCTGAGAAAATAAAGCATTATCTTTTGAATTTGACATTCATTAATTACATTATATTGATTTTCAAGGATTAGCGTAATGATTAATTACATTCAAAGGCACATCCATTAAGACAGTAAGATACAATCTGCAAAATTAAATCCAAATGTTCAGAAAATTAGGAATAGCAACAAGGTAGGTTTGAGTGGGGTTAAAACACATACTATCCCCGCTTCCTCTTAACTATTTCCAATACCTACCCCACACTCCCTACGACCCGCCCCGTCACGATTCTCACAGAACCCATACCCCCCGCTTTATTACTACAACCCATACTCGCCCCAATCTGCCCCTCCTCGCACCAAATTCATTATTAATAACTTATTTTAAACAAAAAATAAAGACATAACACCTATTTGAATAGGTTACAAGTCTGGCGGGTATTATTTAATTGTAACAAAACCGAAGCCACCAAGTAATGGGTCAAGATAGGTTGCGGGTCAGGGGTATAATTTTATGACCCATAGGCCCTGTTTGGCGCGAGGACCAAAATCAGGACTAAAATAGTACTAATTTAAAAAATAACAATAATAATAATAAATAAATTTTTTAATTATTCTATACAAATTTTAATATAAAAAATAATATTTTACTTCATATACTCAACAATTTTTAATAAAAATATAAATTTTATTTCACATTATCAAAATACTCGATTCAAATATTTTAGTCTAGAATGTGAAATAAAATTGATATTTTTATTTGCAATTGTTGAGTATGTAAAGTAAAATAATATTTTTTTATATTAAAATTTGTGTAGAATGATATAAAAAAATTATTTATTATTATTATTATTATTGTTTTTTAAAATAGTACGAATTTGGTCCTATTTTAGTCCTGTTTTGGTCCTTGCGCCAAACAGGACCTAGCTATCCTGTTGGGGAGGGGGTAAATGATTTTGAGTAAAAATTATCATCCTTAAGGAAAATTCTATTTATACTTTTACGTAGTCTTTGTTATATTTTTCTCATTTGCGAAAAGGTAGTGCATGTTTTCATCATTTTTACTAGTGCCTCCAACAAAGGTTCATAATATCATTTAAATGATTGAAATTGAGTAAGTATGAATATAGAGCCAAGCAAATGCAACATTTAAATGATTTTGGGTAAAAATTGCCATCCTTAAGGAAAATTCTATTTATACTTTTACGTAGTCTTCGTTATATTTTCTCATTTGCGAAGAGGTAGTGCATATTTTCATCATTTTTCCTAGTGCTTCCAACAAAGGCTCATAATATCATTTAAATGATTGAGATTGAATAAGTATGAATATAGAGCCAAGCAAACGCAACATTTAAATGATTTTGAGTAAAAATTATCATCCTTAAGGAAAATTCTATTTATACTTTTACGTAGTCTTTCTTATATTTTTCTCATTTGCGAAAAGATAGTGCATGTTTTCATCATTTTTACTAGTGCCTCCAACAAAGGTTCATAATATTATTTAAATGATTGAGATTGAGTAAGTATGAATATAGAGCCAAGCAAACGCAACATTTAAACGGTTTTGGGTAAAAACCGCCATCCTTAAGGAAAATTCTATTTATATTTTTACGTAGTCTTCGTTATATTTTCTCATTTGCGAAGAGGTAGTGCATGTTTTCATCATTTTTAGTAGTGCCTCCAACAAAGGCTCATAATATCATTTAAATGATTGAGATTGAGTAAGTATAAATATAGAGCCAAGCAAACGCAACATTTAAACGATTTTGGGTAAAAATTGCCATCCTTAAAGAAAATTCTATTTATACTTTTACGTAGTCTTCGTTATATTTTCTCATTTGCGAAGAGGTAGTGCATGTTTTCATCATTTTTACTAGTGCCTCCAACAAAAGCTCATAATATCATTTAAATGATTGAGATTGAGTAAGTATGAATATAGAGCCAAGCAAACGCAACATTTAAACAGTTTTGGGTAAAAATTGTCATCCTTAAGGAAAATTCTATTTATACTTTTACATAGTCTTCGTTATATTTCTCATTTGCGAAGAGGTAGTGCATATTTTCATCATTTTTACTAGTGCCTCCAACAAAGGCTCATAATATCATTTAAATGATTGAGATCGAGTAAGTATGAATATAGAGCCAAGCAAACACAATAAAATAACAAATATTTCATTCTTATCACCAAAAAGCAAGTCATCTTGGTCATCATTACAACAAACAACAACAACAAAACCCTTATCCTATTACGTGAAGTCAGCTACATGAATACTTTATTTTCATTGCACTATGTCAAACAATAACTCTTTATTTAGTTTCAAGTATGTAAGATCATCTTTTATATTTTCTTATTATATCTTTTTGGGCCATTCTCTTCTTTTTCATATGGGGAGGATCCAATAACCTAACACTCCCTACTAGAGTAAAACTTGGGTAAATTTATCATTCTTAAGAAAAATTCTATTAATACTTTTACGTATTTAATTCTTTCATATTTGACATAATCTTATATATCGTTTTTGTTCGTGCAAATAAGTACTAATATACTCTATCTATTTAATTAGCAACTTTTTAAGCCTCATTTAGTTTGGGCTGAAAAAACCCCAAATCTCTCCAAGAATTCTTTCATCAATATTTTATATTTATTTCACATTATATACAAATTAAATATTTAAAATTAATTTTATTTTACATTCTACATAAATTTTAATCTTAAAGCTTAACTTTATTTTACATCCTACACATACTTTAATAAAAAAAATCAACTTGATTTCACATTTATTATAATTTTTAATAATAAAATAATTTTATTTCACATCATAATATTAATATAATTTTCTTTCTCTTTCTATCTCACAAAAACTTATATCTCCTTAAAACATACTCTAACTAAATATTAAATAGCTTAGTGAGCTAGAAAACTCTTTCATCTCCATACATTTTCAAACATCTATTGAAGTGTCATTCGATCCTGTTGCTTTTCTACACCTCAACCTTTTTAAAGTCTCCCAAGCTTCAATTTTATTAATACATCGGATATAAAAGTAATTTCTATTTTTCTTTTAGATGTTAAGTTTACTTAGTTCAATCGTATTGTCACAACCATTATTAATTTTTTTTTTGAAAATAACTCATTTATCTGTATTGAATATTTTCTTTCTTGAAAAATACCTTTTGATTCTCAATTTTAATGTATTTTAATTTAGTCAAATATTTAGTATTTCTATCTTTTACTTTGATAAGCCTATATATGTATCATTTTTTATCTTTAGTGTTCAATTTCTTATATAAATTCTCAAAAATCACTTTCTTTATATTACAAACTGCCTTTTGGACTCTAGTCAAACTATTATATATTTCTCTTAATTCTTTTTGTTCTTACATTTAAACCTGTTTTTATAACATATCTTTTTTCTTTAATATTTTCTTAAACATTTTATTTTCATTATTAAGCATTTTTATTATTTGAATTTTTTTAGCATCTTTACTGTTTGAAATCATTTTTTTCAGATTCATGTAACACATCCATCGTTATTTTGTGAATGCAGTTAAACACAATTAGCTATAAAATTAATTTTCCCTTTAATATCCTACTGCCCAAGTTCTAGGATCCTCTTCTTAAAAGTATTACTATTCTTACTTTTTAAATTCTACTATCCACTTGAGGACACTATTTCGGCTTACTATTATTCTCTAACTTTTTATATTAAAATGTAAGACTATTAAATGATGATGGATAGTCAAATTTTTATTTGATATGATTTTACAATATAATAATCCAAGCAATCCTTATAAGAAACTAATTAATTATTTATATTCTTGAAGACTCATTCTTAAAAATAATAATATGCTAATATCTTTCCTTAAATAAAATATTAACAATCATAAAATTATAAGCTAAAAAGAATTTTAAAATGATTTTACTTTTCTTATTTGTCTCTCTAAAATCATACTTATCATAAATAATATTAAATTCCTAAGCAATAGATTTCCTTCAATAAATATCATTTTCACTTGAAGTATCTATAACTTTTTCTCCGACTCCAAAATGATTTTACCCTTCTTATTAGTCTCTCCAAAAATATATCTATCATAAATGATATTAAATTCCTCAGCAATACTTTTAACATTTCATTTAAATTTTCTCCAACAAAAATCATTTCCGCTTAAAATATCTTTTCTATTATCTAGTCTGAAGATAATATTTTAGCTTATTATATCTCTCTAATTTTTATTTAAAAATCTAAGACTATTAAATAATGATAGTTAAGTTTTTACTTGAAATGATTTTACAATATTTATAATTAAAACTACTTTATTTTCTTATTAATAATCAATTTGTATTCTTAAAAACTCATTTTTATAAGTAATAATATGCTAATATATTTTTAAATAAAATATTAGCAATCATAAAATTATAAACTAAGAAAAACTCTAAAATAATTTTACCTTTCTCATTAGTCTTTTCAAAATCATACCCATCATAAATGATATTAAATAACTCAGAAATACTCTCAATATGCCCATTTAGATTCTTTCGATAAATATTATTTCCTCTTAAACTATCTCTTGTATCAATTCTTTTAAATTCAAAAATTTTTCCTTCATACTCGTGCTCAAATTTAGTTTGGGCATGCACACTTACAATATTAATAGTCATTCCATTGATGATAATTTTTAAAACTATAAAATTCTATGTATATTTCTCTTGACTTCTACAATATGATCTTTCAAACCCTTATATAGAATTATACTCACCGCATTCCTAATTCTATTGTTACACGAGTACCAAACCATGAAGCTTAAACTATAAGATTCTTTGGCTTTTTCTCTCACACATTTCGTTTCTTAAAGCACAAAATATTATATAATTTTCAACTCTATTAACTTGTCTGTCAATGTCACTATATTTGAAGCTCACAATTTTATTTTAGTACCTTAGACTAGCTTCTTTACTTATATTCATCTATATACAAAAACTCTTGCTTATCAGTAACACTCAAGCATCGATGTAGTGGTTTTTATATATTTTTCACTGTATTCAGGTAATAAAGTTTGTACCTTCCGCGAAATACTCCAACATTAGCACAATTTCCTAAAAAATTCATATCGTATTTGTTCGACAAATTTTTAAATAAATGTTGATTGCCTAACACATTTTTTTGTATTCCTCATTCAGGACTTGGGATTTGACAATGGAACATTGAATATCTAACGCATCATTAGAAGGATAAAAATGCAAAAAGAAATTAATTGGATCTATGAGCATCAATATATAACTAAAGAAAATACAACAACAACAACCAAGCCTTAACCCCACTAGGTGGGGTCGGCTACATGAATCCTTTGTTTCCATTGCGCTCTATCAGTTATCAAATTCTTATCTAAGTCTAAGTAACTAAGATCACTCCTTATAGTTTTTTGTTATATCTTCTTTGGTCTCTCTCTTCCTCTTTGTACATGGGCAAAATCCAATAACTCAATTTTTCTAACTGGAGCTTCAATCGGCCTACGATTTATATGTCCAAACCATCTAAGCCGACTTTCTCTAAGTTTATCCTCAATTGGTGCAACACCAACTTTCTTTCGGATATACTCATTTCTCATTCTATCCTTTCGTGTATATCCACACACCCACCTTACATCCTCATTTCTACAATATTTATTTTATTTGTATGTTTCCTCTTTGCAGGCCATATATCATCGCTGGTCTTACTACAGTTTTATAAAATTTACCCTTGATTCTGGATGAGACTTTTCTATCGCACAACAGACCAGAAGTATTTCTCCATTTTACCCATCCTGCTTGAATCCTGTTAATAACGTCATTATCTATTTCACTATCATTTTTTATGATTGATCCAAGGTATCTAAAGCGTTCACTCTTCTTGACAATTTGATCACCAATTATCACAACTCCTATATAACTAAAGAAAATACAATGAAACATAAATAGTGAATATCTTTAAAAATGTTATTAATTCAAAACAGGCAGGCAAATAAGTAAACAAACCCACAAAAAATTCAAAACAGAATTTATATTGCATACCTAACATACTTAAACTGCTTCACCTTAGAGTATCAAGTTCAGTTGAGCAAAATGACCACTCTTCAACATTCCCTGACAAGATAAATGCACGGATAACAATTCTGACAACAATAAACTTTACAAGATATCCAGTATAACAAATTATAATCCTGGATATACTGATAATTACTATATTTGGACTAAAGAATAGCAAAATATGAAATAGGTGGTATGAAAGGGAGGCTTACTTTGGACGTTCAAGTCAATCTGGCTGTCAATTAATTCATTTCCACCAAAAACCTCTCCAAGCCCACTTATGTGTACGGTTCTCTCCAGACTGGTAAAATGGAAGGCTGAAATAGTTTATGTTTCTTAAGGAATGACGTATGGTCCGACCTTATTTACCCAAAGTGATTGGGTCATCAGGTTGGCATTGCATATGAAAAGTGGAAACTTAGAATGGGGGATAACAAACCATCGACTCTTTCATTGTCCAAGAGGTCATAGCATGCTGGTTATTAGTAGTTGCATCTGAAAAATATACCAAGAAAACAACAAACAATAACAAAAATAACAAGAAGAAAGCCTTAATCTCAAATAGTTGGAGTTATCTACATGGATTTCATTTTTGAATTCAACTCTACGAAGAGCAACACTCTCTAAAAGCGCAAGTGATTCAAGATTAGCTATAATGATTATATCACAAGTTACCCTTCCTCTCTTTAACACCCTAACTTGCATCCTTATGCATGTACATATAAAGGCCTTAATAGGTCAACAGTGGAATTCTTAAATGTATAAACAAAGAATAGAAGAAAAATACGTAAGTCTCAGAAGTAGTTGTATATCATCACACTCTCAACGTCTTTGCTAGGTGCTTGTTCAATTTCTTTTTACATAAAATCTCTAATAATTATAACTTTGTTCGAAGATTTCTCAATGAATTGTATAATCATGACAACTCATATGCAAAGATAAGACACATCCTTGTTACAACACATTCAATTTCATATTAAAGAGTAACACAAGCCTACACAAGAAAACAAAGCTTCGAAAAATACAGATTTAATAAAAAGCAAAATAACTAAAACATTTCAGTATGGAAGAAGGCAGGAGCAAGTTGAAATTAGCTGAGCCTATAATAAGGCTAAAAATAAAAAACAAAAAAGTTTTTAACTACCTAAGCAGATAAAGCAAAGATAAATTGACAAGTTGCAGTGTACTTGGCAATATAACAAGAAAATCAAATAAAATGTAGATTATAAGCATTGTCCCACCAATCTCTTATAAAATTGGAGCATGTTCAATTTAAGGTTCAAATTTCCAAAATTTTTGCTCATCAATATGTAAGAAGTATTCAAAAATAATCTAATATAATAGGATGACTTCCACCAAAAATTTACAACAATGGCTTCTTTTACGAGGGCTTACAATCTTTTCAATTATCAAAGTTAGCATCTGGGCGTAATTTCAAGATCTCTTCACTCTTCATAAATAGAATAACCTTGAAATGCTGAGCATATACCACTGGTTCATGAGTTTGTTTAGTGTATTAAGTGGCTCCCTCCAACTTGTATTCTTCTTCTTCTTCTTCCATCAACCAATTTCCCCATAACATACCCACAAGACCACCCACTACATATCCGTAAAGGCAAGCTACAAGAAAACAAGAATAAATCTAAAGTTGAGCTCTCACAGTAATGTACTTTCTTAAAATCATTAATTCAAGTCCTGACTGCAGCTAGTTTGTACAAAAGAAGTGGCTCTAGACTACGATTTCCACATATCATCCATGTTGGCACGCGATTTCATCAAGCTACTGGAGGGCCTTGGCCCATCGCAACAGTAGTGTTCTCTTATTGCTTTAGGAATGTTGAGAGATTGTTATGACGAGGGAAAGAAATAAATGATCTGAATAAAAGAGAGAAACACAAGACTTGTATGTGGGAAAACTTGTGAACAAGGGAAAAATCATGATGCCAAGTGTTGGTGACTTAGAAATAAGTCCAACAATATGAACGTTAAAGAGTAACTTAGAATTCTATGGTTAATGCCAGAGATGGAATTTCATGGCATTTATAGGCCTAGAATTTAACTTTTTTATCTGAGATGATGCTACTGGCTCTTGGAGCTGAGAACCATGTGACAGCCATTTTGCAGGAGATTCTTAGTCAATTGAGTGAGGAAAAATTATTGGTAAGAGTTAGGATGAGCTCCATGAATTTTAGCATAATCTAGATGAGGCCTGAGTCCCCAGCTGAGAGCCAGTTGTCGATTTGTATCTATTAGACTTCTATAATTTGATAGTGTCAAGGACTCGTGAACAAGTAAAATCCCAAGCAAATTTGAGGGTTAGAAATCCTAAACCTGATCTCATTGGAATGCTCCAAAGGCTTTAACATGCACTTTTTTTACTAATAAAAAATTTGGCCAAAAGTGCGCTGACATGATAAAGCAAACAACTTGCTTCAACCAAGAAAAAGGTGTAAGCAGTGCTAAACTGTTTGTAAAATAAAAACCAAGAATGACATATAACAGGCACCGGAATGCCGCATAAATCTCAGCTAGATAATATAAGCTCAGTGTCTTTTGAGAAAACATAAAAGCTCAATGATACGGGCTATAGTGAACAGGGTAGAATAAGATCCAGCTCATTTTCAGTGAGAGAACTGGTCCTGACAAAACTGACGGACTGCGGAACCCATTCTGTTAGGGATAACTCGTGTAATTGAGTATAAATTAGCTAATTCTCTCATTGTGAGAACATCGTGAAAGAAAATAAAGCATCTCTTCTCCTTCTCGCATCTTCACTCGCGGAATTGCTCTTCCCCACCCTCTTTTCTCATGATGAATCTGTGTAAACAGATTCCTCTGGTGTTATTCTTCTCCTTCTACTTCATTCTTTCAGATTCTGAAGTGATCGCTGGAGCTGCAGTGAGCGAATGAGCTGATCAGATCATATCACTCAGCTGTTTCCGAAACAATTGAATTCAAATCCTCATGTTAAAATGTGATTTGAATAAAATAAAATGTGCTTAGCCTATTGGATTATTTAATCCTTATCCTATTTTAACAATTTATTACGGAATAAAGATTAATTTAAATAATTCTAATTATAAGGATTATTTGTTAGGCTGTTGAGATTTTTGTGGGAATCAGATACAAGATTTGTTATATGCTACCATTATAAATATGGGATGATCAGATAAATTGCAATAAGGGGATTATTAGGATTTCTGGTTCAAGGCTGCTGCTCAAGCTTCTTGTTGAGAAACGTGAATAAGTGATTCACTTGGGTATTTTCAGCAATGATTTTTCTTGGATCTTCTTCATCGGCTATGGAGGTGATTTCGTAAGAATCTGGAGACAATCATTTGAGGCTCGAGGAGCGATTGGATTGTCTAATCTGAAAGAAAAAAAGATCCAATTTCTGTATCCCATCTGAGATCGAGAACCAAGTGATTGGTGTAAGATTCTCTTTCTATCTGATTTTCTACATAATAAAATCTCTCTCTGCTCTCCCAGTGAATGTAAGAGGAATACCTCCGAACCACGTAAATCAGATGTTCTTGTGGTTATTTCGTTCTTTTATTACCATTATTTCTCATATTTATTTGACACGATTTATTTGGTTAACTACACGTCCAGTGATCCGAATTTTCCGCTGCGTATTATTTCACAACATTTGGTATCATAGCGCATTTTTGTGTAGTGTCATTTTGGTGCTGCAGATATGCCGATTATAAAGTTTGAGGTGGAGAAATTTGATAGTAAAAAAGACTTCGGTATTTGGCAATGAAGGGTGAAGGCTATCTTAGTTCAGAATGACCTTCACCATGCTCTTCTCGGAAGAGAAAAAGCAAGAAAAATGACAGATGGGAATGGGAGGAGCTAGATTTGAAAGCATCAAGTACAATCCAATTATGCTTGACGGATGAGGTACTATATAATATTTCTGATGTTGAGACTTCTGTTGATTTATGGAGAAAGTTAGAAAAATTTTACATATTAAAATCACTCACAAATAAATTTTATATGAAAAGACAACTTTATAGTTTGCATATGTTTGAAGGGACTAATCTATTAGAGCATATGAATATTTTCAGTAAAATGATCTCACAGCTTCGTAGTATTGACGTAAAATTAAAAGAAGAGGATGAGACTTTACTTCTTCTTTTATCATTGCCTAAGGTCTTATGACCATTTGGTAACAACTATTCTATATGGCAAATACACCTTTAAAGTGGAGGAAATCAATGAAACTTTATTGTCAAATGAGGTGCAGAACAAGCAGAGTACATGTGAAAGTTTGACAGTAAGAACTAGTCAAGACAGAGACAAGTCAAAAAGTAAATTTGGCAATCAATACAGGTTTAGGTCCAAGTTGAAAGGAAAGGATAACATGTGCCACTATTGCAAAAAGGAAGGTCATTGGAAAAAAGATTGCTCCAAGAAATCCAAACAGTAGCAGAAGAACTCAGGTGATGAGGCTAATGTTGCTTCAGGATTAGAGAAGGATAGTGAAACATTATGCACCTTCTCAGGTATGGATTCTTCTGATTCATAGATTTTAGATTCTGGTTGTTCCTATTATATATACCATTCAGAGATTGATTTTCTACTTATTTTGTACATAATGGTGGTAGAGTTATAATAAGTAATAATTCTGAGAGTAATCAGTTGGGATAGAGACAGTAAAAATAAAGATATTTGATGGAGTGATAAGAACTTTGACAGAAGTCAGGCATGTTCCATACCTTAGGAAAAGTTTGATCTCCCTAAGTACCTTTGATGCAAGTGGATGCACTTTTACTAGTTCTGATGGTATTATAAAAGTGAAGAAAGATGCTCTGGTTGTAATGAAGAAAGAGAAAATTGGATCACTATACAGATTGATTGGGCAAACTATTACAAAAGATGCTGCTGGTATGCTAAGTTGGGTCATATGAGTGAAAGAGGATTGTTAGAGTTACACAACAGGAAGCTACTTAAGGGGATTAAATCATATAAGATTAATTTCTGTGAATCTTGTGTTCTTGGCAAGCAGTGCAGAATAAAATTTGTTACTTTTAATAAAAGAAGTAAGAACATCTTTGAGTATGTGCATTCAAATGTATGGGGTCCATCTCCAGTTACTTCGATCGGAGTATTTTGTTACTTTCATTGATGATTATTCAAGAAAAGTCTGAGTTTACTTCTTGCAGCATAAATCAGAAGTATTTGAGAAATTTAAATACTAGAAGGCAAGTATGGAAAAAGGCTACTGACAAACACATTAAAGTTCTCCGTATAAATAATAGTGGAGAATACACCTCCAAAAAGTTTCAAGATTTCTGTTTAAAGGAAGGATTTACTTGGCATTTTGCTATCCCAAACATGCCACAACAGAATGGTGTAGCAGAAAGGATGAACAAGACATTGCTTGAGAGAACGCGATGTATGAGATTACGCTTGTCAAAACCATTCTGAGCTGAGTCAGTTAATACAACTTGTTACTTGGTGAACAGGTCACCTTCATTGGCATTGGAGCTCAAGTCAACAGAGGAGGTATGGTTAGGTAAGCCGGTTGATTATTCTAGGTTGCATATTTTGGTTGTCCCGTTTATGCTTTGCTGTAGGATACGAGAGGACTAAGTTAGATTCTAAGTCCAAAAGGTGTATTTTCATGAGGTACGCCTCTGGTGTAAAAAATTATAAAGTTTGAGACCCTAACACAAGAAAGTAAGAGCTTTGTAGAGATTTCAGGTTTGATGAAGCTTTTATGTTTAAGAAATCTTAAGAAAAGATTCAGAATGAACGAAAGATCGATAATACTGTTCAAGTAGAGTTTAAGAAAAACTCAAGTGAAATTGACAGCAAGTCAGATGATTCGCATCAGAATGAAATTTCGGTACATCTATCTCAGGATAAGACTTACTCTATTGCTATAGGAAGGCCTAGAAGAGAAGTGCAAAAACCTCTAAAGTTCAGAGATACTATGACTTATGCGTTTCTTGTTATTTCTTTTGATCCCTTGTCTTTTTAGGATGCAATAGAGAGAAAAAATAGCAAACAATAGCTGGATGCTATGCAAGAAGAGATGAACTCTCTTCAGAAAAATCAAACTTGGAAGTTGGTGACACTTTCTAAAGGTAAAAAGACAATCGATTGCAAGTGGTGTACAAGAAGAAAAAAATTTTATCTTCAAGAGAATTGAAAAAGTATAAAGTAAAATTAGTTACTAATGGTTTCAGTAAAAAAGAAGAAATAGACTTCAATAAAAATTTTTCTTTAGTAGTCAAATATTGTTCTATCAGAATTTTACTTGCTATGTAGTTATGTGAGATTTAGAGTTGGAGCAACTTGATGTGAAAACAGTTTTTCTATATGGCAATTTAGATGAAGAGATTTATATAGTACAACCAGAAGATTTTGTTTAACAAGATAGTGAGAAGATGGTATGCAATCTAAAAAATCTCTTTATGGGTTAAAGCAGGCTCCACGTCAGTGGTATAAAATGTTTGATACTTTTATGATAACACATGGTTACATAAGGAGTAGGTTTGATAGTTGTGTCTATTTTCGTTTTCTTAGTGATGATTCTATTATTTTGCTAATGCTCTATGTTGATGACATGCTCATAATTTGCAAACATATGCATGAGATTAGTGAGCTTAAAAAAGTGCTCAGTTCAGAATTTGAGATGAAGGACCTAGGCAATGCTAAAAAGATTCTAGATATGAAAATTCATCAAGATCGTCATGAAGGTAAGTTATAGTTGACTCAAAAAAGTTACATAGAGAAGGTATTGGCAAAATTCAATATAAAGAATGCCAAAGCTATCGGGTACGCCTTTAACTCAGTATTTTAAACTTTCTTCGCAGCAATGTCCAAAGTCAGATAAAGAATTTTAAGAAATATATAATGTACCTTATGCTAATGGGTTGGATGTCTAATGTATGCTATGATATGCACTAGACCGGATTTATCACATGCTGTTAGTGTTGTTAGCAGGTATATGGTGAACCCAAGAAAAGAGCATTGGAATGCTTTGAAATGAATTATGCGTTACTTGAAAGGCATTTCAAATTATGGTATGTTATTTAAGAAATATTTAAATTCTGATCTTTTGGCTGATTATGTCGATTCTAATTATGCAGGTGACTTTGATAAGAGAAGATCCACTACAGGATTTATCTTTACTTTAGGTGGAGGTCCCATCAGTTGAAAAGCTACTTTATAGAATATTTAGTTTTATCAACAACAGAGGCAGAGTATATTGTTGTAGTTGAAGCTACAAAAGAAGCAGTTTGGTTAAAAAATTTGGTCAGAAAACTTGGTATTTCACAAAAAAACTGTTAGTTTGTATTGTGACAATCAAAATGCAATTTATCTTTCAAAAGATCCTATTTTTCATACAAGAATAAAACATATTAACGTCAGGTATCACAAACTCAGAGAGCTTGTGTCAAGCAGTGATATTAAGCTTATGAAAGTTTCAACTCAAGATAATTTTGCAGATATGCTTACTAAACTTTTACCAGTAGCCAAGTTTTTACACTACTTAGACTTGACTAACATTCAGAGGAGCTAAGGTATAAAGGCCCAGGGAGAAGGGGTATTTCTACTTAGAGAGATTATGTTGTCTGCTTAGAAGTATCAACTTTAATCAAATCAAGGTAGAGATTGTTAAAATGTGATTTGAATAAAATAAAATGTGCTTAGCCTATTAGATTATTTAATCCTTATCATATTTTAATAATTTATTATGGGATAAATATTAATTTAAATAATCCTAATTATAAAGATTATCAGAGAATCAGTTTGGTTTTATGCCAGGTAGATCTACTATAGAAGCCATTCATTTACTAAGAAGTTTAATGGAGAAATTTAAGGAGAGAAAGGAAAACTTACATTTGGTTTTTATTGATTTGGAAAAAGCTTATGATAAAGTCTCAAGAGAAGTACTTTGGAGAGTTTTAGAAAAGAAAGAGATTTGCACTGCTTATATTCAAGTTATTAAAGACATGTATGAAGGAGCTGTTACCTCTGTTCAGACACAAGGAGGTTTGACTAAGGATTTTCCTATTACAGTTGGATTACACCAAGGCTCGGCTTTAAGTCCGTATCTTTTTGCTTTGATTATGGAAGTCATGACTGGACATATTCAAGATGAAGTGCCTTGGTGTATGCTCTTCGCAGATGATATTGTTCTTATTGAGAAAACTAAAGAGGGAGCTAAACCGAAACTAGAGATTTGGAGGAATGCTCTAGAATCTAAAGGTTTGCATCTCAGTAGATCAAAAACTGAATATATGGAGTGCACATTTAGTCAAGAAAGAAATACTTATATTGGAGATGTGACAATTGGTGATCAAATTGTCAAGAAGAGTGAGCGCTTTAGATACCTTCGATCAATTATACAAAATGATGGCGAAATAGATAATGACGTTATTAGCAGGATTCAAGCAGGCTGGGTAAAATGGAGAAATGCTTCTGGTGTGTTATGCGATAGAAAAATTCCATCCAAAATTAAGGGTAAATTTTATAAAACTGTAATAAGACCAGCGATGATATATGGTGCTGAATGCTGGCCTGCAAAGAAGAAACATACAAATAAAATAAATGTTGCAGAAATGAGAATGTTAAGATGGATGTGTGGATATACACGAAAAGATAGAATGAGAAATGAGTATATCCGAAAGAAAGTTGGTGTTGCACCAATTGAGGATAAACTTAGAGAAAGTCGGCTTCGATGGTTTGGACATCTAAATCGTAGGCCAATTGAAGCTCCAGTTAGAAAAATTGAGTTATTGGATTTTGCCCATGTACAAAGAGGAAGAGGGAGACCAAAGAAGACATGGCAAGAAACTATAAGGAGTGATCTTAATTACTTAAACTTAGATAAGAATTTGGTAACTGATAGAGCGCAATGAAAACAAAGGATTCATGTAGCCGACCCCACCTAGTGGGATTAAGGCTTGGTTGTTGTTGTTGTTGTATAAAGATTATTTGTTAGGCTATTGAGATTTTTGTGAGAATCAGATATGCTACCATTATAAATATGAGATGATTAGATAAGCTGCAATAAGGGGATTATCAAGATTTCTGGTTCAAGGCTGCAAGTTCTCAAGCTTCTTTTTGAGAAACGTGAATAGGTGATTTACTTAGATATTTTCAGCAGTGATTTCTCTTGGATCTTCTTCGTCGGTTACGAAAGTGATTTCGTAGGAATCTGGAGGCAATCATTTGATGTGTGAGGAGCGATTGGATTGTCTAATCTGGAAGAAGAAAAAGATCTAATTTCTGTATCCCATCTGAGATTGAGAACCAGATGATTGGTGTAAGATTCTCTTTCTATTTGATTTTCTACATAATAAAGTCCCTCTCTACTCTCTCCGTAGATGTAGGAGGAATGCCTCCAAATTACGTAAATCTGATGTTTTTGTGATTGCTTGTTCTTTTATTACCATTATTTCTCATATTTATCTGGCACGATTTATTTGGCTAACTACACGTCCGGTAATCCAAATTTTTCGCTGTATATTATTCCACAACAATCTCAATCTATAATTCGGCATTAATTCCATCTCTTTTTCATTTTTCAGATATTAAATATGCATTTCATAAGGCTATCCAGGAAAAAGCCGAGGGATACGAAAAAAGCTTTATCATTTCTAGATGGATCAAAAATGCCGCAATCAACCCAGATTCGCCGGGAACATCATTCAATCTAATCCAGGATGTTGCAGATTTCAAATCAGAACAAGCGAGGACACTTAAAAACATCCGGCTAAAGCCAGAGCGAGATCTCGATCCGCCATTGGCAGGGACGAATGTAATGGAAACGGATCCACCGCTTCAAGAAAAAAATTACCTAGCGGTCCGACTCCGATGCAGACGCCGACGTGGCGGCGAGGAAGGCGACGGCCAGGACGGCGGCGACAAGATGGAGATATCGCGCCCGGGCGAGCATCGCGCGCTTAGTTCCACGAGCCGAGACCTAGCGGTCATAGTTATCGTTCAGCTGATTTGATCGGAGGGCTGTGAATCCTCCAGGGAGGCGATCGAACGGTACGATCAGGCATCGAATGATTTGGTCCCACGCCATTTTGATTCATTCAATAAAAAAAATTTAAAAATATTAACTTAAATTTTTAAATAATATATTAATTAATTTTAATTTTATTTTACATAATTTTTAATATACATTTATTTTTCATCAAAATTTTAAAATATATATATATATATATATTTCAAAATAAATTCATAATTTTTATAATATAACTAAATTAATTTCTTCGTTAAATAAATTTTTAAACTTATAATTCAAATTTTTAAATTCTAAATTTAAAAAATTATGTGTTGTTAAATTCTAAACTAAAATATCTTGATATATATTGAATCAATCACTAAATATGCGTTTTTTATTATATTAGAATGCTTTAATATATAGTGGATTAAAGTTTTGTGATTGCGAATATTAATTTAAATGGTCTTTATATATAATATATTAATATTTAAATGCTAGTATATTATTTAATTATATTAAAAAATTATTAAATAGTAAGGATAATTGTTAGTATTTAGTTGAAAATAATTTATATGTAATAAATTAAACTCTAAATACAGATATTTAGTTTAAATTTTTAAAATTATAGATTAATTAATTAATTTTTTTTAACAATTTTAAAATAAATTTCTTTGCCGTGCTGTCGGACGTCAACGTGTCACCGTATTAGCGGCGCTCTGGCCAGACGCCTGGGCCCCTCGGCTAGCCGGCCCAGCCCCATTCAGCTTCCTTGACAGATAACTCCAGATAAATATTAAATTCATCAAAATCGCATATTTATTTCCTAATTTTTAAATACTATGCCCAATAAACTTTCAAATCTTCTAATTAGTTTAAATTAACCACTCCATTAAGATTTTTAAACTTAGCAGTCTTTAATGAAGCATTTAACTTGAATATAAATATTTAAAAAACGATTTGATCTATATCAAGTTATTTGTACTGAATACTTTTAATTATACAATTATATGAAGATTTTTCATCGTATTCGAACAAAATATCTTTAGTAGGACATTGTATTACTACATATAAAAGCATTTTAACATAGTATTCGCAATTCACAATTTATATTTATTATATCGGTATATTTAACTTAACAAATATATTTAATAATTGATTTGATATATATCATAATATTTTAAATTAATATCTTAAATTTTATAACTACTTGATAGTATATTGATGTGTTTCAAACTAAATAATACCTTAACGGGCTAATTTATTGCATATCAATATATTTAAATTGAATAATGGTAATTATACAATTACCATTATATCAACGAATTTAAGGTGAATATATGTATTTAGAGGCGAATTCATTACATATCAAGATATTCTAACTTAATATTAGCAATTATATGATTATTCGCTGACTTATCAATATATTTGAATAAAATACTTTTTTTGATAAAATATTTGAATGAAATGCTTACTTTTATATGTTGCTTTACTACAAATTAAAATATTTTAGCTTAGTAATTGGAATTATATAACTCATATTTATTGTATCATTGTATTTAAAAGAAATATTTAGGTTTAGATATTAATTCGATACATACTGAAGTATTTTACCAAAATATTAATATTTACATAACAATTTGATAGTATACTGATGTGTTTCAATTTAATATTTACTTTTACAGGCTATTTTGCTATATGTCAATGCCTCTAAAATGAAAAGTAGTAATTATACAACTATTTATTATTATGTCGCTAAATTTTGATTTAATACAAGGATTTAGATATCAATTCGCCGTATATCAAATTATTTTAACGTAATACAAACAATTATATTACTATTTGATCATTTTTTAATGTATTTGTTTGAAATACTGGTATTTTACCTATAGATCTATAACATGATAGTTCTTACAATTACACAATTTATATTTATTATATTGACTTATTTAAACAGAATACTCAAGCTTAGAAAACGATTTATTGCGTATCAAGGTACACTGCCTTAATACTAGAAATTATACAACTATTTGATAATATATTGATATATTTCAACTTCACAGATGCTTTGGATTACTAATTTGGAAGATATCTATGCATTTGAACAGAGCAGTGGTAATTACACAACTATTTATAGTTATATCGATGAAATTATACAGGACACAGTGTTGCACTTAGAGAATGATTCATTGTAAATCAAGTTATTTTAACTGAATTCTATTAGTTACACTGCAGTTAGATGATTTTTTAATATATTTGAAAAAGATACTAGCATTTAATCATTAATTTATTACATATTAAGGTATTTTAACTTACAATTTGCAATTATATAACTTATATTTGATATATATCAATGTGTTTAAACTAAATACACATATTTAGAGACTGATCCGATACATATTATAGTAATTTATCCTGATACTAGAAATTATATAATATTTTGATAGTATTTTAATATATTCTAACTTAATAGACGCTTCAAGAGGCCAAATTGTTACAATTCAATGCATTTTAAAGAAATAATGACAATTATACAACTATTTGCTACTATATCGATGAATTTAAGTAGAATAGACACATTTAAAGATTGATTTGTTGTATATCTTGATATTTTTATAGAATACTGGCAACTATACGACTATTCGATGATATGTTATTGTATATAAGTAGTATACTAGCTGTTAGACATCTATTTTTTACATATGAAAATATTTTCAAATTAGAACTCACAATTATACAAGTCGAATTTGTTACATCGATATATTATAACTTATTCGCATATATTTAGAGACTAATTCGATGCATATCGAGGTATTTTAGCATAACTTCAAGAATTATATATCTGCTATGTAGTATCGTTATTTTTCAACTTAATAAATAATTTGAAAGACTTTTTGCATAGGAATATACTTAAACTGAATAGTGACAATTATTAGCTATTTATTGTTATGTCGAAGAACATTAGCTAAATGCGTAGATTTAGTGATCAATTCGTTGCACATCAAGTTATTTTAAATGAATACTAAAAATTATATAATTATTCGATGACTTCTCAATATATTTAAATAAAATACCAGCATTTAGATATCGATTATTATATAGCAATCTATTTTAACTTTGTACTTGCACGTACACAATGTACATTTGCTATAATGATGTATTTAACTTAACTATACAAGTTTAGTAATCGACTCGATGCATATCACGGGATTTTAACTTAACATCAGTAATTTTTCAACAACTTGATAGTGTATCGATATTTTTAAACTTAACGGATGCTTTTAGAGGCTAATTCATTATATATTAATGTATTTGAAGGGAGCTGTGGTAATTATACAACTATTACATCGATATTAAGCTGAATTTATATATTTGTGTCAGATTCACTGTATTTCAAGTTACTTTTCACTTATCGCTAGCAATCATGCTACTATTCAATGATTTTTAAATATATTTGAACTGAATAGTAATAATTAGACATCGATCTACTACATATTAATATATTATGACATTTTAACTTACTATTCGCAATCACAATACTTCGATCTTATCAATGAATTTTAATAGAAGATGCATATTTAGAGTTTGTTTTAATAGAAGATGGATAGCACCAGTAATTTTATAACTACTTGATAGTATATCGATGTATTTCAACTTAATGGATTTTTTAAGAGGCTAATTTCTTACATATGAATGTATTTGAAGGGAGCAGTGGTAATTACATAACTTTTTATTGCTATATTTAAAACTTTAAACTGAATATAAGCATCTAGAGTTTGATTCATTGCATATAGAGTTATTGTTAGCTAAATACTAGCAATTATCTTTGCTATTTAATGATGTTTCAATAAATTTGAATAGTATACTAGCATTTAGACATTGATTTATTACATATCAAGGCCTTTTAACTCTGTACTCGTAATTACACCACTATGATTTTGTTACGTTGATGAATTTTAATAGTAGACGCATATTTAGTGTTTTATTCGATATATATCAATACATTCTAACATAATAACAGTAATTATACATCTCCATAACTGTATGTTGATGTATTTCAATTTAATAGATACTTTTGGAGAACAATTTATTAGATATCAATGCATTTGGACAGAATAATGAAAATTATACAACTATTTGCTGTTATATGGTTGATTTTAACCTGAATACTCTCAATTATACGACTATACATTGATTTGTCATCCTATTCGAACAAAATACTTTTATTTGGACATCGTATTACTCCATATAAAAGCATTTTAACATAGTTTTCGCAATTCACTTTTTATATTTATTATATAGGTATATTTTAACTTAACAAATATATTTAATAATTGTTTCGATGTATATAATAATATTTTAAATTAATATCTCCAATTTTATAACTACATGATAGTATATTGATGTGTTTCAAAGTAATGGATGCCTTAACGGGAAAATTTATTGCATTTCAATGTATTTGAATTGAATAATGGTAATTATACAATTATTCTTCGTTATATCATTGAATTTGAGTTGAATATATGTATTTAAAGGCGAGTTCATTACATATCAAGATGTTCTAGCTTAATATTAGCAATTATATGATTCTTCGCTGACTTTTCAATATATTTGAATAGAATATTTTTTTTGATAAAATATTTGAATGAAATACTTACTTTTATATGTTGCTTTACTACAAATTGAGATATTTTCGCTTAGTAATTGCAATTACATAACTCATATTTATTGAATCGTTGTATTTAAAAGAAATATTCAGGTTTAGACACTAATGTGATACATATAATTATAGGGATTACATTAAAACGCAATCAAATGTCCCTAATAAATTGCCACATATCATTTTTCGACTGAAATACATCAATATAGCAAATATTAGGTGTATAATCAGAGTATTATGTAAAAAAAACTTTCATATAGGCAAGATTAAAGTCAAATTGCATACATTCTCTTCAAAAATAATAAAAACTAATTGAATGCTCACACAATTGCTTGTATTCAGTTAAAATAATAAATTATGAAATAAATCGTACTGTAAATGCTTGTACTCCACTTGAATTCAACGTAATACAATGAATAGCTGCAAAAATATCACTATTTAACTCAAATTCATTGATATATCATAAATCAGACCCTAAAAGTGCCCATTCTCTTAAAATTGATTGATATACTGACAAATAAATGTGTAATTATCGGTATTATATTAAAATGCTATTAAATGTCCCTAATAGGTCACCAAATATGAATTGTCGATTAAAATACATCAATATAGCAAATATTAGGTGTGTAATCAGAGTATTATGTTAAAAAATCTTCATATAGATAAGATTAAGGTCAAATTACATATATATTCTTTTCAAAAATAATAAAAACTAATTGAATACTCACACAATTGCTTGTATTCAGTTAAAATAACTTATTATGTAATGAATCGTACTATAAATGCTTGTACTCCACTTGAAATTCAACGTAATGCAATGAATACCTGCAAAAACGTCACTATTCAACTTAAATTCATTCATATGTCATAAATCAGACCGTAAAAGAGCCTATTCTTTTAAAATTGTTCGATATACTGATAAATAGATCTTTAATTATAGGTATTATATTAAAATACCATCAAATGTCCCTAATAAATCGTCACATATCATTTTTCGATTGAAATACATCAATATAGCAAATATTAGATGTGTAATCAGAGTATTATATTAAAAAAACTTCATATAGACAAGATTAAAGTCAAATTACATATATTCTCTTCAAATACAATAAAAACTAATTGAATACTTACACAATTGCTTGTATTCAGTTAAAATAACTTATTATGCAATGAATTGTACTCTAAATGCTCGTACTTCACTTGAATTCAACGTAATGCAATGAATTATTGCAAAAACATCAGTATTCAATTCAAATTCATTAATATGTCATAAATAAGACCCTAAAAGAGCATATTCTCTTAAAATTGATCTATATACTGACAAATAGATGTGTAATTTTAGGTAGTACATTAAAACGCAATCAAATGTCTTTAATAGATCGTCAAATATCAATTTTCGATTAAAATACATCAATATAGAAAACATTAGTTTTGTAATCAGAGTATTATATTAAAAAACCTTCATATAGACAAGATTAAAATCAAATTACATATATGCTCTTCAAATATAATGAAAACTAATTGAATATTCACATAGTTGCATGTATTCAGTTAAAATAACTTATTATGCAATGAATCGTACTCTAAAAGCAATTAATAGCTACAAAAATATTACTATTCAACTTAAATTCTTTGATATGTCATAAATCAGACCCTAAAAGGGTTTATTCTCTTAAAATTAATCGATATACTTATAAATAGATATGTAATTATAGGTATTATAATAAAATGCAATCAAATGTCCCTAGGAGATCGTCAAATATTATTTTTAGATTGAAATACATCAATATAGCAAACATTAGGTGTGTAATCAGAGTATTATGGTAAAAAACCTTCATAAGAGTAAGGTCAAATTACATATATTCTCTCCAAATAAAATAAAAACTAATTGAATACTCACACAATTGCTTGTATTCAATTAAAATAACTTATTATGTAATGAATCGTACTCTAAATGCTTGTACTCCACTTGAAATTTAACGTAATGCAATAAATACTTGCAAAAACGTCACCATTTAACTTAAATTCATTCATATGTCATAAATCAGATCGTAAAAGAGCCTATTCTCTTAAAATTGATCAATATACTGATAAATAGATCTTTAATTATAGGTATTATATTAAAACACCATCAAATGTCCCTAATAGATCGTCACATATCAATTTTCGATTGAAATACATCAATATAGCAAATATTAGGTGTGTAATCAGAGTATTAAGTTAAAAAAGCTTCTTATAGATAAGATTAAAGTCAAATTATATATATTCTCTTCAAATACAATAAAAATTAATTGAATACTCACACAATTGCTTGTATTTAGTGAAAATAACTTATTATGTAATGAAACGTACTCTAAATGCTTGTACTCCACTTGAATTCAACGTAATGCAATGAATAGCTACAAAAACATCACTTATTCAACTCAAATTCATTCATATATCATAAATCAGACAGTAAAAGAGTCTATTCTCTTACAATTGATCGATATACTGACAAATAGATGTTTAATTATAGGTATTACATTAAAATCCAATCAAATGTCCCTAATAGATCGTCACATATCAATTTTCGATTGAAATACATAAAAATAGCAAACATTAGGTGTGTAATCAGAGTATTATGTTAAAGAACCTTTATATAGATAAGATTAAAGTTAAATTACATATATTCTCTTCAAATACAACAAAAACTCATTTAATACTCGCACAATTGCTTGTATTCAGTTAAAATAACTTATTATGCATTGAATCGTAGTCTAAATGCTCATACTCCACTTAAATTCAACGTAATGCAATGAATAGTTGCAAAAACGTTACTCTTCAACTCAAATTCATTGATATATCATAAATCAGTCCATACAAGTGTCTATTCTCTTAAAATTTATCGATATACTAACAAAAAGATGTATAATTATAGGTATTACATTAAAATACAATCAAATGTCCCTAATAGATCGCCACATATCATTTTTCTTTGAAATACATCATATAAATAAGAGCAAGGTCAAATTACATATATTCTCTTTAAATACAATAAAAACTAATTGAATACTCTCAAAATTGCTTGTATTTAGTAAAAATAACTTATTATGTAATGAATCGTACTCTAAATGCTCGTACTCCACTTGAATTCAACGTAATGCAATGAATAGCTGACAAAACATCACTATTCAACTCAAATTCATTCATATGTCATAAATCAGACCGTAAATGAGCTTATTCTCTTTAATTTGATCGATATACTGACAAATAGATGTATAATTATAGGTATTACATTAAAACACAATCAAATGTCCCTAACAGATCGCCACATATCAATTTTTGATTGAAATACGTCAATATAGCAAACATTAGGTGTGCAATCAGAGTATTATGTAAAAAACTTTCATATAGACAAGATTAAAGTCAAATTACTTATATTCTCTTCAAATACAACAAAACCTAATTTAATACTCGCACAATTGCTTGTATTCAGTTAAAATAACTTATTATGTAATGAAACGTACTCTAAATGCTTGTACTCCACTTAATTCAACGTAATGCAATGAATAGCTGCAAAAACATCACTATTCAACTTAAATTCATTCATATATCATAAATCAGACCGTAAAAGAGACTACTCTCTTAAAATTGATCGATATACTGATAAATAGATGTGTAATTAAAAGTATTAAGTTAAAACACAATCAAATGTCCCTAATAGATGTCAAATATCGATTTTCGATTAAATTTTATCAATATAGCAAATATTAGTTGTGTAATCTGAGTATTATGTCAAAATACCTTTATATAGATAATATCAAAGTCAAATTGCATATATTCTCTTCAAATATAATAAAAACTAATTGAATACTCACACAATTGCTTGTATTCAGTTAAAATTACTTATTATACAATGAACCGTACTCTAAATGCTTGTACTCCACTTGAATTCAATGTAATGCAATGAATAGTTGCAAAAACATCAGTATTCAACTCAAATTCATTGATATGTCATAAATCAGACCCTAAAAGAGCATATTCTCTCAAAATTAATCGATATACTGACAAATAGATGTGTAATTATAGGTATTACATTAAAACACAATCAAATGTCCCTAATAGATCGTCAAATATTTATTTTCAATTAAAATACATCAATATAGCAAACATTAGGTTTGTAATCAGAGTATTATGTTAAAAAGCCATCATATAGATAAGATTAAAGTCAAATTGCATATATGCTCTTCAGTTAAAATAACTTATTATGCAATGAATAAAACTCTAAATGCACTGAATAGATGCAAAAACATCACTTTTCAACTTAAAATCTTTGATATGTCATAAGTCAGACCCTAAAAGAGCCTATTCTCTTAAAATTGATCGATATACTAACACAAAGATGTATAATTATAGGGTTTACCCTAAAACGCAATCAAATATCCCTAATAGATCATCAAATTTTAATTTTCGATTAAAATACATCAATATAGCAAACATTAGGTTTGTAATCATAGTATTATGTTAAAAAACCTTCATATAGATAAGATTAAAGTCAAATTACATACATTCTCTTCAAATATAATAAAAACTAATTGAATACTCACACAATTGCTTGTATTCTGTTAAAATAACTAATTATGCAACGAATCGTACTCCAAATACTTGTACTCCACTTGAATTCAACGTAATGCAATGAATAGCTGCAAAAACATTGCTCTTCAACTCAAATTCATTGATATGTCATAAATCAGATCCTAAAAGTGTCTATTCTCCTAAAATTGATTGATATACTGACAAAAAGATTTGTATTTATAGTTATTACGTTAAACCACGATCAAAAGTCCCTAATCGATGTCAAATATCGATTTTCGATTAAAATTCATCAATATAGCAAATATTAGTCGTTAAATCCGTGTATTATGTTAAAATATCTTCATTTTGAAACTATCACAAAGTCAAATTACATATATTCTCTTCAAATATAATAAAAACTAATTGAATACTCACACAATTGCTTGTATTTAGTGAAAATAACTTATTATATAATGAATCGTATTCTAAATGCTTGTACTCCTCTTGAATTCAACATAATGCAATGAATAGCTCTAAAAACATCACTATTCAACTCAAATTCATTCATATGTCATAAATCAGACCGTAAAAGAGTCTATTCTCTTAAAATTGAATGATATACTGACAAAGAGATGTTTAATTATAGGTATTATGTTAAAACGCAATCAAATGTCCCTAATAGATCACCAAATATTAATTTTCGATTGAAATACATCAATTTAGCAAACATTAGGTGTGTAATCAGAGTATTATGTTAAAAAACCATCTTATAGACTAGATTAAAGTCAAATTATATATATTCTCTTCAAATACATTAAGAACTAATTGAATACTTACACAATTGCTTGTATTCCTTTAAAATAACTTATTATACAAAGAATCGTACTCTAAATGCTCGTACTCCACTTGAATTCAACGTAATGCATTGAATAGCTGCAAATACATCACTATTCAACTCAAATTCACTGATATGTCTGAAATCAGACCCTAAAAGAGCCTATTCTCTTAAAATTAATAGATATTCTGACAAATAGATGTGTAATTATAGGTATTATATTAAAACGCAATAAAATATCTCTAATAGATCTCTAAATATCAATTTTCGATTGAAATACATCAATATAGCAAACATTAGGTGTGTAATCAGAGTATTATGTTAAAAAACCTTCATATAGACAAGATTAAAGTCAAATTGCATATATTCTCTTCAAATACATTAAAAACTAATTGTATACACACACAATTACTTGTATTCAGTTATAATAAATTATTATGTAATGAATCGTACTCTAAATGCTTGTAGTCCACCTGAATTCAACGTAATGCAATAAATAGCTTCAAAAACATCACTATTCAACTCAAATTCATTTATATATCATAAATCATACCTTAAAATTGTTCGATATACTGACAAATAGATGTGTAATTATAGGTACTATATTAAAACGCAATTAAATGTCTCAAATTGATCTCCAAATATTAATTTTCGATTGAAATACATCAATATAGCAAAAATTAGGTGTGTAATCAGAGTATTATGTTAAAAAAACCTTCATATAGACTAGATTAAAGTCAAATTATATATATTCTCTTCAAATACAATAAAAACTTATTTAATACTCGCACAATTACTTGTATTCAGTAAAAATAACTTATTATGCATTGAATCGTAGTCTAAATGCTCGTACTCCACTTGAATTCAACGTAATGAAATGAATAGTTGCAAAAATGTTACTCTTCAACTCAAATTCATTGATATGTCATAAATCAGACCCTAAAAGAGCCTGTTCTCTTAAAATTGATCGATATACTGATAAATAGATGTGTAATTATAGGTATTACACTAAAACGCAATCAAATATTCCTAATAGATTCTCAAATATTAATTTTCGATTAAAATACATCGATATAGCAAACAGTAGGTGTATAATTATAGTATTATGTTAAAAAACCTTCATACGGACAAGATTAAAGTCAAATTGCATATATTCTCTTCAAATACATTAAAAACTAATTGTAATTTATTCGCAGTATGTAATTTTGACTTAAGTATTATCCCGTTGAAACTCAATCTTCCAATGGTTTGCGAGCCGTTAGATTGGGAACACCCAACGGAAATTGAATTCTATTATGACTTTGAAATAAGGAAGCCTTTAGTGTTATCGGATATGAAAGGTGGTTACTTAAGCTGTCCTACCTTAGATATATATAATAGGGTTGGTCTTCTATCATCCCATAACCTAAGCAATTTCAATATAGAATTAAATGATTCTAAGTATAAGGAAATGAGCTCCATATTGAATGGACTTCAGAAACAAGGATTTAAGATAAATAAAAAGGTATTGGAGTTCATTAAGAAGAATCGTCCAACTTTAGAAAAAGTAGGTCTTCTTATGCCTGGAATACTAGCACGCGTGAATATGAAAGAAGCCTTCGATCTTCTGAGGACATCTTATTACCTGAATAAGGCCATAAAGGGAGCTTGTAGCTTTAGTGCTCTATTTAAGGAATTAGCTATTAGGGCACAAAAAACTAGGTATGAGGATTTTATAATCAGGCTAGTGTCCGCATAAGAAGACCTATTCGTGCTGCCAGACACTGGATAGGGTTAGCTCCGTAAATGTGTAGGCCCCTTCCCGGCCACTATTCAACTCAACTTCATTTATATATCATAAATCAGACCCTAAAAGAGCTTATTCTCTTAAAATTGATCGATATACTGACAAATAGAAGTGTAATTATAGGTATTACGTTAAAACACAATCAAATGTCCCTAATAGATCACCAAATATTAATTTTCGATTGAAATACATCAATATCGCAAATATTAGGTACGTAATCAGAGTATTATGTTAAAAAGCCATCTTATAGACTAGATTAAAGTCAAATTACATATATTCTTTTCAAATACATTAAGAACAAATTGAATACTCACACAATTGCTTGTATTCCGTTAAAATAACTTATTATGCAATGAATCGTACTCTAAATGCTCGTACTCCATTTGAATTCTACGTAATGCATTGAATAGCTGCAAAAACGTCACTATTCAACTCAAATTCACTGATATGTCAGAAATCAGACCCTAAAAGAGCCTATTCTCTTAAAATTGATCGATATACTGACAAATAGATGTGTAATTATAGGTATTATATTAAAACGCAATTAAATGTTTCTAATTGATCTCCAAATATCAATTTTCGATTGGAATACATCAATATAGTAAATATTAGGTGTGTAATCAGAGTATTATGTTAAAAAAACCTTCATATAGACTAGATTAAAGTGAAATTACATATATTCTCTTCAAATACAACAAAAACTAATTTAATACTCGCACAATTACTTGTATTCAATTAAAAATAACTTATTATGCATTGAATCATAGTCTAAATGCTCGTACTTCACTTGAATTCAACGTAAAGCAATGAATAGTTGCAAAAATATTACTCTTCAACTCAAATTCATTGATATGCCATAAATCAGACCCTAAAAGAGTCTGTTCTCTTAAAATTGATCGATATACTGATAAATAGATGTGTACTTATAGGTATTACACTAAGACGCAATCAAATGTTTCTAATAGATTGTCAAATATTAATTTTCGATTGAAATACATCAATATAGCAAACATTAGGTGTATAATTACAGTATTATGTTAAAAAACCTTCATATGGACAAGATTAAAGTCAAATTGTATACATTAAAAACTAATTGAATACTCACACAATTGCTTGTATTCAGTTAAAATAACTTATTATGTAATGAATCGTACTCTAAATGCTTGTACTCTACCAGAATTCAATGCAATGCAATAAATAACTGCAAAAATATTACTATTCAACCCAAATTCATTCATATATCATAAATCATACTCTAAAAGAGCCTACTTTTTTAAATTTGATCGATATACTGATAAATAGATATGTAATTATAGGTATTACGTTAAAACACAATCAAATGTCCCTAATAGATCACCAAATATTAATTTTCGATTGACTTCTCGGTTCGTGTATGGTTCACGAGTTGGTTATATATATTGTCGCCTTTACACAATTTATTCCATCTTTTAGAAGCTATGGAAATCAAGGGCCCCAAGCCCTCGGCTTATCAAAAATAGAAGGTTAGAGTGATTGTTGTCAAGAATGAAGACATCATCTCTCTTCAAAACAAGACAAAGGGCTTGTGAAACCATCGTAGGCACGGATATCAATATAGCAAATATTAGGTGTGTAATCAGAGTATTATGTTAAAAAACCTTCATATAGAATAGATTAAAGTCAAATTACATATATTCTCTTCAAATACATTAAGAACTAATTGAATACTCACACAATTGCTTGTATTCAGTGAAAATAACTTATTATATAATGAATCGTACTCTAAATGCTTGTACTCCACTTGAATTCAACGTAATGCAATAAATAGCTGCAAAAAACATCACTATTCAACTCAAATTCATTCATATGTCATAAATCAGACCGTAAATGAGCCTATTCTCTTAAATTTGATCGATATACTGATAAATAGATGTTTAATTATAGGTATTACATTAAAACAGAATCAAATGTCCCTAACAGATCGCCACATATCAATTTTCGATTGAAATATGTCAATATAGCAAATATTAGGTGTGTAATCAAAGTATTATGTTAAAAAACCTTCATATAGATAAGATTAAGATCAAATTGCATATATTCTCTTCAAATACAATAAAAACTAACTGAATACTCACACAATTGCTTGTATTTAGTGAAAATAACTTATTATGTAATGAATAGTACTCTAAATGCTTGTACTTCACTTGAATTCAACGTAATACAATGAATAGCTGCAAAAACATCACTATTCAACTCAAATTCATTCATATGTCATAAATCAGACCGTAAATGAGCCTATTCTCTTAAATTTGATCGATATACTGTTAAATAGATGTTTAATTATAGGTATTACATTAAAACACAATCAAATGTCTCTAACAGATCGCCACATATCAATTTTCGATTGAAATACGTCAATATAGCAAACATTAGGTGTGTAATCAGGGTATTATGTTAAAAAACTTCATGTAGATAAGATTAAGGTCAAATTGTATGTATTCTCTTCAAATACAATAAAAACTAATTGAATACTCACACAATTGCTTGTATTTAGTGAAAATAACTTATTATGTAATAGATCGTACTCTAAATGCTTATACTCCACTTGAATTCAACGTAATGCAATGAATAGCTGCAAAAACATCGCTATTCAACTCAAATTTATTCATATGTCATAAATCCGACCGTAAAAGAGTCTATTCTCTTAAAATTGATCGACATACTGACAAATAGATGTTTAATTAAAGGTATTACATTAAAACTCAATCAAATGTCCCTAATAGATCGCCACATATCAATTTTTGATTGAAATACATCAATATAGCAAACATTAGGTGTGTAATCAGAGTATTATGTTAAAAAATCTTGATATAGACAGGATTAAAGTCAAATTACATATATTCTCTTCAAATACAATAAAAACTAATTTAATACTCGCACAATTGCTTGTATTCAGTTAAAATATCTTATTATGCATTGAATCGTAGTCTAAATGCTCGTACTCCACTTGAATTCAACGTAATGCATTGAATAGCAGTAAAAATATTACTTTTCAACTCAAATTCATTGATATGTCATAAATCAGACTCTAAAAGAGCCTATTCTCTTAAAATTGATCGATATACTGATAAATAGATGTGTAATTATAGGTATTACACTAAAACGCAATTAAATGCTCCTAATAGATTGTCAAATATCAATTTTCGATTGAAATATATCGATATAGCAAATATTAGGTGTGTAATTATAGTATTATGTTAAAAATCCTTCATATAGACAAGATTAAAGTCAAATTGCATATATTCTTCAATGAATTTTAATAGAAAACACATATTTGGTATTCAATTTGATGTATATCATGGTATCTTAACGTAGCATCATTAATTTTACAACTACTTGATAGTATTTCTATATGTTTCAATTTAATGGATTTTTTTAGAGGTTAATTCGTTACATATGAATGTATTTGAAGAGAGTAGTGGTAATTATACAATTTTTTATTGTTTTATTTAAAATTTGAATTGAATATATGTAGCCCTGTTTGGCGCGATGACTAAAAAACAACAACAATAATAATAATAATAATAAATAATTGTTTTAATCATTTTACATAAATTCTAATATAAGATAATATTATTTTACTTCACATATTCAATAATTTTTAATAAAAATATCTACTTTATTTCAAATTCTAGATCAAAATATTAGAATCGACTATTTTGGTCTAGAATATGAAATAAAATAGAATTTTTATTGAAAATTATTGAGTATGTGAGGTAAAATGATATTTCTTTTTTAGAATTTGTATAGAATAATTAAAAAAATTTATTTATTATTATTGTTGTTTTTTTTTAAATTAGTACTATTTTGGTCCTCGCGCCAAACAGGGAGGTCTGATTCATTGCTTATAGGTAACTTAGTACTCGCAATTACACAACTTTGATCTGTTACATCGATGAATTTTAATAGAAGATATATATTTAATGATTGATTCCATATATATCTAGGCATTCTGACATAATAACAATAATTATATATATCATAATAGTATGTCGATGTATTTCAATTTAATAAATATTTTTGGAGAATAATTTTTTAGACATCAATGCAGTTGGATAGAACAATAACTATTTACTGTTATATTGATGTATTTAACTTGAATACACATATTTAAAAAATAATTCGATGCATGTCATATTATTTGTACTGAATACTCTCAATTATACGACTATACAATGAGTTTTCTTCATATTTGAACAAAATAATTTTATTTGGACATCGCAATTCACAATTTATATTTATTATATCGGTATATTTTAACTTAACAAATATATTTAATAGTCGATTAGATGTATATCATAGTATTTTAGATTAATATCTTAAATTTTATAACTATTTGATAGTATATCAATGTATTTCAAACTAATGGATGCCTTAACAGGCTAATTTATTGCATATTAATATATTTGAATTGAACAATGATAATTATACAATTATTCTTTGTTATATCGACGAATTTAAGCTAAATACATGTATTTTGTAGCGAATTCATTGCATATTAAGAAATTCAAACTTAATAATAGCAATTATATGATTATTCGATAACTTTTCAATATATTTGAATAGAATACTTTTTTTTGATAAAATATTTAAATAAAACAGTTGCTTTTAAATATTGATTTACTACAAATTAAGATATTTTAGCCTACTAATTCCAATTAAATAACTCATATTTGTTGTATCAATGTATTTAAATTAAATATTCAGGTTTAGAGATTGATTCAATGTATATCGTAGTATTTAATCAAAATAGTTGTATTTATATAATAATTTGACAGTATATCAATATATTTCAATTTAATATATACTTTTAGAGACAAATTTGTTATATATTGATGCCTCTAAAATGAAGAGTAGCAATTATACTACTATCTATTACTATATAGCTAACTTTCGATTTAATGCACGGATTTTGATTTGAATTTGCAGCATATCAAGTTATTTTAATGTAATACAAACAACTATATTGCTATTTGATTATTTTTTAATGTATTTGCTTGAAATACTAGTATTTACATATAAATTTATAACATGTTATGACATTTTAACTTAGTACATACAATTACACAATTCATATTTATTATATTGATGTATTTAAGTTTAATAACCATGTTTAGAGAATGATTTGATGCATATCAAGATATATTACTTTAATACTGATAATTATACAATTATTTGGTAGTATACTGATATATATCAACTTAACAAATGCTTTAGACAACCAATTTGGTAGATATATATGCATTTGAGCTGAGAATTGATAATTACACAACTATTTATAGCTATATCGATAAATTTATACATGACACTTGCTCTTAAAAAGTGATTCATTTCATATCATGTTATTTTAACTTAATTCTATTAATTACACTACGGTTAGACAATTTTTTAATATATTTAAAAAAATACTAGTATTTAAATATTAATTTATTACATGTTAAGGTATTGTAACTTACTATTCATAATTATATAACTTATATTTGCTATATCAATGTGTTTAAACTAAATACACATGTTTAGAACTGATTTAATATATATTCTAGTAACTTATTCTGATACTAGAAGTTATACAATAATTTGATAGTATATTAATGTATTCTAACTTAATAGACGCTTCTAAAGACCAAATTGTTACATTTCAATGCATTTTAGTTGAAGAATGATAATTATATAACTATTAATTATTATATCGATGAATTTAAGTAAAATAGACACATTTGGAGATCGATTCGGTGCATATCTTGCTATTTTTATAGAATACAAGCAATTATACAACTATTCGATGATATTTTATTATATATAAATAGTATATTAGTTTTATACATCAATTTGTTACATATAATTAAAGACATTTTAAATTAGAACTCATAATTATATAACTTGAATATGTTATGTCGATGTATTATAATTGAATACACATATTTACAATCTAATTTGATGCATATCAAGGCATTTTAGTATAACTTCAACAATTATACATCTGTCTTATAGCATATTATTGTATTTCAACTTAATATATACTTTTAAAAACTTATTGTATATGAATATATTTGAACTGAAGAGTGACAAATATTAGCTTACTTAGAAGTTATTGTGATGATAATCGATTCATTGAAATAAAACTAACAACATTTATCTAGAGTCAAACTACATGATCTCAATAATTGAATAATAAATTCATCAATTATGATTTAAATTTTAGATTCTTGGAATACTTTAAAAAATTAAGTTATAATATATTAGATAATTCAATGATTAAAATTTTATGATCTGATCATTTATTTAAAATTACAACATTTTTCATTCATTTATAGATTATAATTCGTTGCTTTTTTTATATATAATATAGTATGTTATATACAAAATACACATGAAAAAAATAGCATAAATGTTTGCATATGTAAATTTAATTATCAACCATTTTAATATAATATTTATTAATCTGGCTGCCGGATTAAATTTAAATAATAACTTTAATAATTCTGAGCTATTTATGGCATTATTACAATTTTTTGATTGAAGACAATATTATAATTTGGTTGTTAAAAATGAAAATATTTTTTAGTTTGTTTGAGTAATTTTTTTATGATGTTTTTTGTCTTTACACTTTATTCTAAGCTAAAAATTTTAATGGTAACTAATATAAATTAGGATTTATTTTTTTGATAAAATAAATTAGGGTTTACTTGTTTAATGTTATGATCACTATTTGGGACCGATAATGAATAATAAAACAAAATTTCAGTTAAAAATTTAATTTAAATTAGGAGTAATAATTTATATTCATACCGATCTGAACGGAATAGATATAAATTTTAAATTTATTGAAAGAATATAAGTATATTTACTTTGAATAGAATGAATATTCAATTTCATTTATATTCTTTATAAATTAGTTATTTTCATATTTATTTTATAAAATAATTATTTCATATAATTTTCTCTATTTCATATGCATGAAATGATTATTCCTTCTCTCCACCTAAGAAATAAATATTCCTTTATTATTTTTTATACGCTAAAAATAGTATTATAAAATTATCTTTTTTAACATATATGCACAAATACATATATGTATACATATATATATATATATATGTACATATTATTATACACATATTATATTTATATGCATATATATTATTTCTGTTACATTCATTTAATTATTTGTTTAAAATTAAATTTAATAATAATAAATAATATAAAATTTTGTTAAATTATATTTATGAATATTTTTTTTTTATTCGTCTATTATATTATATTCTATTCCATCTAAATAAATAAGAAAATTATTATTCTATTTTCTTTTAACTGATAATTTATTTTAATATTATTTTATTTTATTGAGATAAACATATCATAAGTTAACTTTTTCTTTATACATAATTATATATACATGTATGTGATAATTTATTATGAATTCAAATACTTAACTCTACTAGTTTTGCCACTTTTCAAAAAACTCTACTAGTTTTGAGAATATAACCATAATTTAAATTTTTGTGTATATATATTTTTCAATCTATCTTTTATCAAATTTTTAAGCATTACATGAATTATGAGAACATTACAAACTAATCAACTTGAAAGTGGTTATAATTGTAGTTCCATATCAAACAGGAGAAATAATTTTATGGGGCATTTAGTTCTTTGTTATCTTATTATTATATTATGTAATCTAAATGCCATGACATCTATATGTTATTTTTTGATTAATAATTTTATAATCTAATATAAAATTATTTATAGATGTCATTAAATCAAACTATTATTTTTTTTAAATAACATAACATAATATCAAAATAACATTGAACCAAACGGCACCTTAGTATATTAAAGAAAACAAATTCATATAAATTGCTTCCAAGCTCCTGTAGCTAGAAGGGTGTCGTAAATTAGTTTCAACATTTATAAAAACTTGATTTAATTTCTAAAGTTATGAAAGTATTGTAATTTTGGCCCTGCTTTTAGAATTTTTTTATCAGTTTTGGAATTAAAATAGGAAATTTAAGTATTTTTTTAACTTATTTAAACTATTTAAATATTTGAAATTAAAGGTTATTATATTATTCTATTATTATTTTTTAAAAAAAAATTAATAAAAATTTAAAATTTTTATTTTTTAT
>JAEMOT010002146.1:335682-367971 GCA_019297695.1 Apostasia ramifera
TATATATTATAAAAAAAAAGATACCAAGGCTGTGACACACATTGCTGACCTCAAAAAATAGATTTTAAAAATCATTATCATAGAATTTCAAATTTTTTTTGATTTATTTTATAAATTTAATTTATTAAATAATTCAGTTCATTAAATCTAAATTTAGAGCTACTTTTGATCTATTTATTTGAAACAGCAAATCCTTTTTCTAGTGAAAAAATAATACTATATTTTAATTTTATAATTCTAGTATTTTAGAATTTTAGGTTTAAAAATAAAATTCAGGACAGATTTATTTGATAAATTAAAATTAATCTGATATAATTTTAAAAAATGCTAAAGAGAAAAGGTGGGTATAAGATATAAAGGGAAAAAGGTTAAAAGGGTAAAAACAGTGCTACCTGGGGCTGGGGATCTAGTTTCAGAACTTTGAAAAGTTAGGACTAACTAGATTACAATGAGTGCCTAAAATGAGGGTCCCAATGGCAATTTATCCATTCATAAAATATTTTTTTACAAATGATGCCAAAGTTCACATGACCCCATGCAATAAAACCCAAATCAAAAATCAAATTTGCAATTTAAAATATTTAGTATTCAACGCATGGTTCTGCAACAAGAGCAAGAGGACAACCGCATTATTTACAATCATGACATCCCCTTATTATCTACATAAATATTAAATCTTTCATTAATTGTTTTAATTCAATCTTTTCTGCACAGGTCTATTTTTTAAAATGAAATTTTATTTGAGTCCCTCAGAAATTTTAATCCTCTCAAGCCAGCAATTCTGCAAAATATTGTCATTAAGGTCCTATTTAGCTCGAAGACCAAAATGATACTACTTTAAATAATAATAATAATAATAGTAAATAAATTTTTCTGAATATTTTGATTTAGGATGTGAAATAAAGTTGATATTTTTATTAAAAATTATTGAGTATTTGAAATAAAATAATATTTTTAATATTAAAATTCATATAAAATAATTAAAAAAGTGTATTTATTATTATTATTATTATTATTATTTAAATTAGTACTATTTTAGTCCTGATTTTGATCTTCACATCAAACGAGACCTAAAATGAGAAATCAAGATGGATTACTAGTAACTAAGATGTCATAGCTAATTTTGAGCGAGTTAAAGACAACTTAAAATTTTCAATTCCGAGCTCGACTTAGTTCGAAATCGATTTGAAATCAAAATTAGATATGATTCTAACTGACTTGACTCAAATTTTGATTCACATCAACTAATTATGTTAGAAAATATAAAAATATTATAAATTCAAGAAGATTTGATCTTCAGTTCTTAAGGAAAACAAGCTCTAATCTTTCTACATTCTACCTATACTTTCAAACGAGTTAGATTTAATTTGAAATTGACTTGAAATAAACTTTGAGTTAAAGGTTGTAGCCTATGAATTGATTTAAAAATTTTGAATTAATTATAAATTGATTTTAAAATTAAATAAATTTCAAGCGAGTAATGAGTTTTAAATACCCTTAACACTCCTATCATGAACGCAATGAGTTTGACGAACTCTCAACTAACCTTGTTAACTATATACTAATTTTTTATGCTCGCCCCAAACCTATTAGCATTTAAGCATAAAACCTATACCTATCTCGTTTGATAGTAATAAGAGTAATTTTTAATCTTCTTCAAACTCTTAAGTTTCGTATAGTTAGGAAAATTTTTAATTATAACTAAATTTTTCACTAATTAAAATCTTACTTTATTTAAAAAATAAAAAAATATTTTACATCTTATAATATATAAATTTTAATATTAAATAATTACTTTATTTCAAATCCAACACAATTTTTAATACAACATACTTTATTTTATATCATACTTATTTTTAAAATTTTTTATAATTTATTTAAATCATTTTTTCCTCTATTTAAAGAGAATTTTTTTTTTGATATACATGCTAATTACTTTCTACACATCATAACTTTATTTTATACCTGCAATGGCCCACTATTGTAAACTTTAGATTTAAACAATTTGTTATAGATTAATTTCATGAATATTTTTTCTTAAAAAGCAAATTTCATGAATATCCAGGTTGGATTTTAATTCAAATCTAGTCAAAATTACCCATCGATTGACATGGATTCAGGTCAGTTGAGTTGAGCCTAAGAGCTCGTTTAGTTCGAGACTTTTTTTATTTTAATATAAATTTTAATTATAAAAATCAAATTTTTTTTACATTCAATACAATACAAATATTAGAATTAATTTTATTTCATATTTTATATTCAATATTAAATTAAAATGACGTTTAATTTGTTGTTATTTTAGTATTATATTGAATAATTTAGATGTTATCTATTAACTAATAATTTTATGATCTAATAAAAAATTATTTATAAATATTAATAAATTAAATAATTATTTTCTCTAATAGTATTTTTTTTTCATTAAATCAATAAAATAAAATACTTTTTTTCTGCTATCCAAATTTAATTCTAGAACCACATAAAGCCTAAATTTAACAATCAAAAATTTTTTCTCGCATTATCTAATTTAAGTCATAAAAATAATTAATAATAATTTATCAAAATATTCTAGATGAGCAGCTATCCAAAATAATGTTTGCGCATTCATAAATTTTTTTAGAAAATTAAAATATGAAAAGTTCAAATCTAGATTAAATAACATCTTTTCCTACAATCTAAGAAAATAATCTACTTTTATAAAAAAAAAATATAATCTACAAATTTTCATGTAAATAAAAAGAAAACATATAAATGGGTAGGTACAAAAAGAGTAAAAATTATATTTTATAAATACAATAACATATTAGCTTCTAGAATCAAAATATAAAGCTGAAGATTCAAATAATATTTTTTGAACAAAAAAAAATTAAGAATAGGATAATTAAGAAGGTGAAGTATAAATTAAAATTATTTATCATATATATATATATATATATATATTATACTTGTGCTGATCAGTAACTCAGTATGAATGATATATATATATATATATAAGCAACCAAACTCTCTTAAATTAAAAAATATTACAAAGAAAACAAAATGGGAGAAAAAAAATAAAAAGATAATAATATTTTAGTAAATTTCTCAACTTTAATTGTCAAGTATTTATTTTGCAATTAAAGTTACCTTAGTTAAATTTAATTAATGAATTATGTCAAAATGAATTTCAAATTTATATTTTAATTATTTTTATATAATACATATATTTAAAAAATGTACACTTTTTATATTATATATAAATATATCAAAATAATAATTAATTAATTTCACGTTTATATACATTTTATAAAATTATCTTTTGTTTGATTAGAGTTAACCTGCCTCAACAAATGCACATTAGATTATGAACGAAATAGTTTGAATATATCACATTAAAATAAAAGAAAAACATAGGGACTTAGAAATAATTAAAATGAAATTTATGTGAAAGATAAGCCACATCTCAGGAAGCCAAATGTAATTTACCCCTATTAATATGATTGCCACTGCATGAACCTCCTCGCAGCTCCAGCGTACTGCGGAAACAGCCATGGCATCTGCCCGCGTGCGGCGCCGGGCGTAAATGGAAGCATGAAAATGAGAGAAATATGTGCAGCTGGCGGAGGCCTCGCCTTCTTGAAATCGCCAATGCAGATCACTCTTTTAATTCCTTCCCCTGCATTGTTTGCCCTCTTAGGTTTAGGAGTTCCAATGAGGTGAGAAATGGGCCGTTTTTTCCGACTTCCGCCGAGAATCGCTGATCATGATCTGCCGAATGTGTTAATCCTCTGAATTCTTCTTCTTCAATTGAGCATGGCGTCGCTATCTGAGAGGTTTGATTTTACTTGCATCGTGGGTTTTAAGGGGTTTTTAGAGATGGCGACGGTTTTCGGGTTTGGATTATGAATCTACGGTTTTGGGTATTGCCGGTGAAGCTTTTTATCTCTGAATTCCTCTTTTTGCCCTAATGTAAGTGTTTTGTTTCATGCAGCTTTATCTTTTTGAGTTTTTGATGATTTTACAATGAAGATTTTCAAAGTGCAGATAAGTAAGCTACAGGAAGATTTTCACGTTTTTCTTTTCTGTAGAGTGGAGTTGTTATACAGTATATTATTTTGCAGGTTGAAAAGTGGTAGTTGGGTGAGGTTCATATTTTAGAATATGGATGCACTGACACTTGACAAGGAGAGCTGGAGGGAAAATCAGGAAAATACCATGGAAATCTTGTTTGGGGGAGAAATCAGAGGCCTTGTGGGTGATGGGTTTGACTGCTTAAAGGAGGTGCGCCGGATTTGCATTGATGTACTTTATGGAAGTAGGATGGGCAGTTTAGATCAGATGAATGCATCATCTGAGAAGATGAACTTTCATGAGGAAGAAGGCAGTTTCAGAGAACAATTAGGAGATGTAAATGGTGAAAGCATAGTTCTTATAGATCCTTCTTCCTTGAAACGCTCATTTAGAGATTGTTCGCCCCATGTTAATAGCAGTTATTCAAAGCATTTGAAGTCATCACCAACTTATCCCGCAAATGTGAAAGAGAATGTCAATGTTTTGCCTAATGCCCACATTGACTTGGTTAATCATCTTCCATTGAGAAATGCTATGAGTTCATGGACAGCAGATGTTGTTAACCCAAATCAAAAATTCTATACTGTCGAAACATTAGGTCATGATCTCACGTCTAATTGCTATTTCGGTAGTTGTCAAAGTATGATGGGTAGTTCTGACAACACTTATCTTGCTTCTCTTTTAAAGAATGAACAAAGAAACCAAGGGCGAAGCAACCACAATGGACTTATAGATGCCACATCCAGCACTTCTCCTAATTCGAAGGCAACTCACGGTTCGTTGCCGTCAATGCCTGACAGATCCCTTTCTGTTCGAGGGGTTCAAAATGCTTTCGATTGCATTGATCAAGGAGCTCAAGAAGTTCCTTCTACTATGGGTTTCTCTGCTAACACCGCTTCTTTTGCTGTCAAGAATGAGAGATCTAAAGAGGCAAATATTCAAGAAACCGTCATTTCAAGTTATTCTGGGATGATTTCTGTGATGAAGGATCTAAAAGCATGTTGTGATTGCCATGCGGTAAACAAACCCAGGTATACAGATTTGAAAATTCTGGATTCTGGCAGTGTTAGTTTGGTTGAACAGAATTCTTCTGTTAAGTGTGTTTCTTCATGCTCTATCACACAAGCTCTCCAAAGTCAACAATCCATAGAGCCATGCGGCCCACTTTCTGGCATTATTGAATGTTCATTGGAAGCATCCTTCTCCAAGAATTTTATTATTCGCCTTCGATCACTTGCGCTGCAGCTTCTTAAAGATGCTGGTTGGAGTGTTGAGGCTCGTAATCGGAAGTTTGATACAGAAAGAACAGATTCATACTATAAACCTCCTGAAGGACCTGTTCAGAGCTCACTCTCCAAAGCCTGGATGGTGTGTGGATTAAGGTTAGCTGCCAGCAATCCACATGCAGGAGCTGACAGCGAACTTGGAAGAGTGTGGACTAGTATTGATGCGTTTTGCTGTGAGTTGAAAAATGTTCTGGCTTTCATCAAAAAGGAGTTACACTGCTTGGATGTTTCTTCTGCTCTTCTATGCCGATGGCGGCTTCTTGATCCTTTTGTGGCTGTGGTGTGCATTGATAAGAAAGTTAAAGCCTTGAGGCTTGGAATGGTAGTAAAAGCTGTGAAAAGTCATGCATCCATTTTAAGTAACAGTGAGAATTTGTTCCTGGGATCAAATGAATTTGACAAATTCAGGTGCCCTTATTCAGATGGAATTCAGCCAATTTTATCTGTTAGAAGAACTGAGCTGACGGGGAGTTCAAGCAGCAAGCAAGGTTCATCTTCACATGATTCTCAGTTTCGTAAAAGAAAACAAAGGCATAGGCATTTGGTTCCGCGAGTATGCCAGGTTGCCATAACTTGCAGCAGAAACCATGAAAGCTTATTAGGGCGTTCAACAGAAGGGTACTCTGTTGCTGAAGTTGCACATGGACAAGGTCACATATTGTTACCAGGTAAAGTTGATTTGTAAGATAAATATTGAAATGTTTTGTAGGGGCATCAAAGTTAGATCCAATCTGTACTAGTATGTATGCATGTATGCATACATACATACATACATGTGTGTGTGTGTATTCGGGAAACCCTTTTTGGAAGAGGAAGAATCTTGATCTAAAAATTTCCATTTTGGTCTTGTGTTGACTAAGATTCTTAATGGATTGGTTCCATTCCGAGCCTGTTTGGGACTGAATTAGTAACATCGACACTGCACCAAAACTGGTAAAGCCATCACGACACTAGAACAGGTCCAATCAAATTGTTCACAATGGGTTTAGGTCTTGGCTGGACTTGTTCCCGTCACAGTGAACACATCAGTTTAGTAGTTTTCTTTCATTATTTTTTTTGTGTATTCTAAGCTAAGTTCAAATATATCGAGTTTGTAGGGCTCTGAAATCTTGTTGATTTGGAATTCGATATAAAGGTATTATCTGCTTTGGCTTTAGGGAACTCTGTCAGTTGAGGAATACCTAGGAGGATATCCATCTCAGGATTACTACAGCTCATGTATGCTTAATTATGAAATTCTTTTTGTTAGTATTATAGTTTTGCCCCAAAAGACGACTCTATATGTTAAGGTCATATTATTATTTATATAGTTTAGGAAATATATTCATTTCTATACCCTTCTCACTACTCACTAGGTTTAGAATTTTGCTAAGAGCCGACGAGTACTCTCCGCCATCTTTATCCACAAGTCGTTGTAGTTGAATAATAAAAATGCAACCTAAATTTTAGAGATTAGTAGATGGAATGACAACTAATCATCAAGGATCACAAGAATATGTTCTGAAATTTAATGCATGATAATCAATAAATATTAACCTCACAAGTGATGGATTTAAAAAATGAAGATGGTGACTTTGACCATCACGTCCAACATGATAATCTAGGCGTGGATCGTTAAATGGTATTTCACAAATTTCTTATTGATGGCGTGATTGACTACGTACATTTGCTAAACCATCTTTTCTGCGTGTAAGATGCGGTGGGACAAAGCACATAATGCCTTTTCTAATATATTGTGTCTTCAACTATTCATCAACTCGCCTCTTCAAATCCACATGCTCAATGGGATTCAAATGGTAAGAAGGCAAATTTAGTAGGATGATGCTAGGACAAGATCGATGGTGTGCTGAATATCACGTATAAAGGGTAGACTATAAGCTAGGCCCTCAGGGAAAATATTTACAAACTTAATAAAGGATTCACTTAGGCAGGTGCTTATTAGTAAGGGGGCCTTTCTAACTTCATGGATAGTAACAATTGAAACACTTTATCCTTCGTGATCTCTTTGTCAATTTCACCAGCACTAATCAAGTGAAGCTCCTTCTTTCCTTTAGACTTCTTAGGAGATACAGTCGTATATTTTGGGATCATCTAGGGTGGTGGAGAAGGGTCGATCACAATTTGTTCACCCTTGTACATAAACACACAAGAGTTCGAACGACCGAACAGAGTGACATCCCTATCAAATAACTAGAACCTATCTACTAATCTCTTTCGGTAGTACATAACACTAAATCTTATTTAATAGGGGTTGAAACAAATGGGGGCTTACCAACAATGATAAACTTCTATAGAAGAGGCATTAGCGGGAGTCAACCCAATGCGAGACATGGTGTTAGTAGAAACTGTATTAATGCAACTCCTACTTTCAATAAGAATCTTGCAATTCTTCTCATTTTGATAAAAATTTGAAAGATCAAAGTCCTTGGTGCAACTAACCACTCTTAAATGGATGGAGTCAACATAAGGACCAACATATCCAACAACTTTCCTTTGTAATCATTAATCTTATGCATAAGAGAAACAACATAAGTTAGCCTTTTCATTTGTAGTGGGTGGAGACGTGTCTTTAAAAACCTACTCTATTATCAGTTGACATCAATGTGGCCATATCCTTAACAGTGAAAATAATGCAAAGAATGTCTTGTGTTGTCACATGAAGATTCACCGATAATATCCTTTTTTATCTTTATCCTCCATCAAGAAAGGTTGGCGACTGACAAAAATGATAATTGTAGTTTGTCTTACTCCTATAAGAGTGGATCTAATTAGAGTTATTCCATATATCAGTACATCAGGGAGCAAGGTGCCTTTGGAATTTCTCGTAATCCTGGGCCATCTAATAAGCCCCCTAATAAGCCCCCTAAAGCATGGTGATATGACATTACCGCAGTTCTTGTTTTATGCCTCTCCTTTAGCCTGAAACCTCGATAAGACCATCATTGGTCTCTTAGTTTCACTGCATCACATGAGGTACGCATTAAACTATGAGTTGTATTTGGTCACAACGCATGTCCCTGAGCCAAACACTGCCACAAGAGATGGTTGCGATAAGTAGTAGGAACATATTTTTTCTTCATAATCATCTTAAAGTCGTCCCAATACTCAATCAAGTCCAGTCCATGTTGCTTGCATCAATATTTTTAGTGAAGAGTCTAGCTTGCATGATAAATTTTAGCGAATAAGACTTTCTTCTTGTCACCTATAAAATACCATTTGTAATTGTCGTTTGTTATCCTCCTATTCTAAGTATGCCTTTTGATCTAGTGTCCTATCAAAACTTAATGTTTTCACCTTAATGCTATGATCGTAGTTCTCATCAGGATCTCGATTCTCACGAAAATGGACAACAATTGGTGGAAAGACCTTTTAACAGTGGCTTCTCTTCTAAGCCGGTCTACGTTAACCTCTAAGGTAAAAGTATGCCATCCATCTTCAAGGTGGAACTCTATCTCCTATATCATCCAACATGTCACTGTTTGGCGCGAGGACCAAAACAGGACCAAAACAGGACCAAAATGGTACTAATTTAAAAAAAAAAAATAATAATAATAAATAAATATTTTAAACCATTTTACACAAATTCAAATATAAAAAATATTATTTTACTTTATATACTCAACAATTTAAAGTAAAAATATCAACTTTATTTAACATTCAAGACCAAAATATTCAAATCGAGTATTTTGATCTAAGATGTGAAATAAAGTTTATATTTTTGTTAAAAATTATTGAGTATGTGAAGTAAAATATTATTTTTTATATTAAAATTTGTGTAGTAATTAAAATAATTTATTTATTATTATTATTGTTATTTTTTAAAGTAGTACTATTTTAGTCCTGTTTTGGTCCTCTCGCCAAACAGGGATAGGAAGGCTTCCAACTTGGGATCCATGGAGTGGTGGAATTAGACTTAGTGTATTCCAAAATAGACCTATTGGGCATATGAGATGTATATCAATAAAAGTCTAATAATGCACTATAATCAACCATACTCTGACACGTGATAATACAAAACAATATAAATGCAACATAAATTTCACAACTAGTCACAAAGGATCACAAAAATTATGTTCCGACAATAAATACATGATAATCAAGAAAAATTAATCTCTCAAGTATTTTGATTTAAAAATAACTAAAACATGATAAAAGTAAAATAAAAATCCACCATATAGATTAGGATCTGCTATTCTTGATCAATCGGAGACATGGCGTGGAGTAATGAGATATTCTCAGAAATTAATAACCTAATATGAATGACTGCCTGCAATAATGATCAAGGTCATATAGGCGAACAAATTGAGCATTCATGACTACAACATTATCAATAGAATCTCGAGAAATAAAAGAGATACAACTCTAAGGTTTGAGTTAGTGGACTAAGACTAATAGCGAATCACAACAGTGAAGTAATCCCCTAGGAGACAATGACGCTTCAAGGATAATGGGTGGTGAATAGTAGGGCTGAGCGACTGACTAGCAATTCAGCCGTATCAGGTGGCAGTAGTAGTATTGGACTGGGCATAGGTGTCGGCGAGGAACAAAGCAGATCTTGTGGGCTGGTGCATGCAGGAGGTCAGTGGAGTTGGGTGAGCGGGAGATCCATAGGAGCCAATTGTGTGAGAGGTTTTGCTAGGCGGGCATGCGGAAGGCTGTTTGATAGAGGACACATAGGACCTCCGTTAAAGTCTACGTGCAGCCATTGCAACCTTGGAGTTGGCCTTTGCAATGTTGAGCTTCTGCATGGAGATCAGGCAGGTTCGGCGAGCTCACATGTTGAGCGCTATGAAAGATGAAGGAAGTAGGGCTTAGGAGATGGGGTGGTCTTGCAGTGGAGAGGCGTGCATTAAATGTTTTTGTAGTGAATGTAATTGATTCTAAAACTTGATTGAAAGAACATGGAATAATAAAGAGGAAGAAGAGTGGGAAAATATCTTGAAATTAATTCAAAGTATGAAGGAATTTGTACCCAAGGGCCTAAACCTTCCATTCACTAGGATGTAACACACTAATCTCAAGCTCAAAGTTTATTTCATTCCAGAATACTCATTATTATAGTTTGAGGCCCTTTATATAGACCTCATTATGTTTGTAATTCAAATTATAAAATAATAATAATAATAATATGCCAAAAGGCATACAATAAATGATAAATAAGAGCATCCCAAAACTTGAATATTCTTGCTTAAAATATGATAGCCAAATGTCTGGAAATCTCCAATACTACTAATCAACCATCAATAATGCCAATCTACCAAATCTATGGCTACTCATCCATCCAGCCACTTCGAGGCCGCCTTTTGAGATCTCGGTTTTTGGGTACAGAACTTGTTAGGGATGAATCGACCGTCCAATGGTATGATGTTCCCACCACCCGAATGAAGTTGAATCAGATTTGCGTTGGTGATTCTACACTCATTCTAAGTTTTGGGTTGACTTTTTTGGTCAAGGGAAAGTGGGGTCAGATCCGAAACTAACTCATGATACATGAATTGAATTGACAACCCTATTGTTACTTCAATAAAAACATACTCATGCATCTCCGTTTGTGTAGGTTCTCCAGCAAACGATGTGCTATGCCTACAGGCCATGACACCAGCAGGACCTTCAAATCTTGAAACAGCCAATCTGAAGAGAAAATTGGGCTCTTGCAATATTAAGGGAGACATCATTAGAAAGTCACTTTCTTTTGAAGAATGTGATGACCTTAGCAGTAATGATGGAGCTTGCAAATCGACCAATGTTTGTAATAATGCAAATCGGAGGAATGAGCAGCTTAATGAAATGAGACAACATAGAAAGACTCAGGGAGATTTAGGTAGTTATTGCATGTTAAATTCAAAGCATGAACACTCAATGACAGGGCAAGAAATAATTCTATTTTCTCCACAAAAGAATACCATCTGTTTTAGCAAGGATGGCTATTGCAGGCAAGAGCTTTGTGGCCATTTTATCTCACCTTATGGCCTAGAAGCTACCATGAAGCAGGAATTGCAGTCATCTATTGATCAATCATGTAGCATGGACATCGTTCACCATCCTTGCCTAGCTGTCGAGTCGACTAACAGCACTGGTTTTTCTACCCATGGTGGTATTATTAGATTCGACCATCAAGGCGACCATTGTTTGGTTGACAAATTATCACTGGAAGGAATCTTGGGAAGGTTTCAACATATCAAAGATGGAACGGCCAGGTCTTCAAAACCTGCAATGAGAAAAGTAACTGAAGAAAAACCACACAGCAGTTCAGTGAAACAGATTCCAAAGAAGAGTAAGAAGACTACAGAGGTTGCCTTGGTAAGAAAAATTGCTAAGAAAAAGGTTTGTAATGAAAACAAAGTTATGGGAAAAGTCTCAAAAAGGATGAAAAAGACACCTGAAAGCAATATGACTACAGTAAATGCTACAAATTTGAAGTCTAAATTACCAGTCAAAACAGTCTTCGGGCAGTGCAGCACTGATGATGGGCTACATTGCAAAACCCTCCAGGATGAGGCATTTACTATGAGAGGGGATTCTTTTGCGAAAGGGAGTAATAAATCTGTTTTTCATGAAGAAACGATTGTTGCGTCTTCAAATTTGGATAAAGAACATGCTAGATTTAGAGAAACTCTGGATCACTATCTTGATTTTGGTTTTGGAAATTCTTTGAATCCCTATTCTGATAAAATGTCTGCTGTTGTCTCTTATGGTCCTCACAACAAGGAAAAAGTCTGGGACATGGACAAAGCTAAAATCTGCAAAAAAAGGAAGAGAAAGAACAGTTACAAGATTATGAAAAGCAGCCTTCAGTTGCTAGTTAATGATGAAATTTCATCCCTGCATGCCAAGAGTTATGATGATACTCCGATTTGCGATCCTCATAGCACCACAGGACATGATGAGGCAGATACTATTAGACTGTCTAAACAAAGAGGAAGGAGGAAAAAACTTGGCTGCCAGATTGAGAATCATAACCTTTTGATTTTTGCCGGAATAAAAAGTGAAGACAACAATTCATTTTGCAAGTCTTTCTGTAGGAGAGGATGGAATTCTGAATTAAAAGCACTGGGGATACCTCAAACTCAGAAGAGTGATTGTGAGATGGTTGTTCGACATGCTAGAAGCAATGTGAAAGGCTCCAAAGGCAGGAAAGAGGCTGACACAAGTTCAAGGACTGTTCTGAGCTGGCTAGTCAAGATGGATGTGATTTCCGTTAATGACACCATACAATGTCATAACCCAAGAAATAACAAAGTAGCAAAGGAAGGCCGGGTTATTAATGGTGGAATTCTCTGCAATTGCTGCCAAAAGATCTTTTGTGTGACCAAGTTTAGACAACATGCTGGATTCAGGGTACAAAATCCTTCCCTGAATCTGTTCCTGGAGTCTGGAAAACCATACATATTGTGCCAGCTGCAAGCCTGGTCTGCTGAGTACAAGCTTAGAAAAGATGCTGAGAAAACTATGGAAGTTCAGGACACAGACGAGAATGATGATACTTGTAGGCATTGTGGTGATGGTGGCGAGCTAATATGCTGTGATGGTTGCCCATCCTCTTATCATCAAGCATGTTTGTATTTAAAGGTATGCATATTTAAGTTGAACTTCCCTCTTTGTGCGGCTAACCTTTACTGGAATATTTAACTTCATTTATCAGATTCAGTCAAATACCTCTCCATGCTCGTTCATGGAAAAGTAGCAAAACTGGAGAAGAATAGTCGAAAATGAAAATTATTTTTATTATATCATGTTTATCTGCTTCATTCCATGGTGAAATGCAATGCTATAATATAGTAATAAAAAATTGTTTAGGGGAACTGGAATAAATATATTTGCTTGCGTATCTTTTGAAATCAGCCATCTATTTATGTCCAAAAACTGTGAATGTAAGAATGGCTAATGTGTTGAAAGTTGACAATGGCCCAACAGCAATTGATACCGACCAAGTTTGAAAGAAAATTTAACCTTTGGGTATATTTGTCCTGTTTGCTATAACAATATAAGCTCACTCCTCTAGTTTGATAGATTGGTTTCAGTAAAATTGTTCAGTCTTTTCTGTGCTGCTTCTGTTGAGCAATAATTGGGAAATTTTAATTCATCAAACCTGTACTCATATCGTTAGTCACTAGCTGGGCAAATGTTTCAAAATTTTCAGCTTCCTTGCGTAAATGTGAACCACTATTTTTCTAAGTTATTGATGGTATCTTCTGTATCATTCAGGAGATTTCTGAAGGTTGCTGGTACTGCCCTAATTGCACTTGTTCTATTTGTCAATGTGGCCTTAATCTGCCGCAGGAGTCCGGTTCCTTTGTAACCATGGAATGCTCACAGTGTGAACAGCAATGTACTTTTTCCAACCTTAAAATATATTTTGTCACAGTTCCTGTAGCAATTATCACCTTAACTGCTATCCATTTATGTGATCTTCTTAGTACTAGGAAAGGAAATTACAAGGTTCCATTTTCTTAATAATTTGACACAGTATTCAATAGTTTTTTAAATCATTTACTGTTCGTTGTCTTTTATTTGTTAATCCTACCAAGGGCCCCTTTTGTTGATTCAATCTCATTTTACGAGCTAAATTTAAGTTGAATAAAAATAAAAAGTTATATTTAACCAAAACCTAAGTGCTTAGACTTTTAGATTTGTTGACCATCAGAAATTAACATGCTAATCGAGCTGTAGGTTTCGAGTTCAAGCTCTAGTGTTGACTGTTGCCCCCCAATCATTTATAGCACATGTTTAATATAAAAACCTATGTTGTGTTGAATCCACACTACAAATGGGAAGGGACATGTAAGAATGTTCGTTTTACTCAGCATAACATCAATATTTAAAGCATTTATTTTGTTAGAATATAAAATTATTCTTGAATTATAACCTACAAGCTTAAACTTTTAAGTGAGTTCGTTGTTATTAGTATTCATAGAGCTACTAACTCTTCTAAAAGCTTAAACTATTAGGAAAAGTGCAATCAATTCACTTATTATTCTGCACACCCGGTGCCTATGGATCAAACCCAAACTTTATTTTGACAGTAGCACACCCACTCAGAGTTAAGTCAAGCAAGGTGATGGTACTAAGCTAGTGACAGCTACATCCAGGTCATCTAGTCATTGCTTTTCCCAACAATTTATCCTTCAACGTATTGTCAGGTTTAAACCTAAGACTTGCTCTAATACCAGTTGCTAAGATTCTTGGTGCTACCAACTCTCCTAAAAATTTAAGCTGATAAAAAAGGTGCAATCAATTCACTTATTATACTACACACTCAGCGCCTACAGATCGAACACAACTTTCATTTTGACAGTAACACACCCACTCAGAGTTATGATAGACAGGACGATAGTACTAAGCCAGCGATAGCCACACCTAAGCTTTTCAATCATTGCTTTTTCCAACATTGGTATCCAGAAATTTAATATGGTATTAGAGCCAAAAGACTCATGTTCGAATTTTGGTGATACTCCATTTATCTCTAGCATAAGCTATAAAAAAAATACTATACTAAACTTCATGCAGTAAAGTAAATAAGCTTGCTCGTAAGGGTGTGTTAGATTATAAAATTTTGCTCGGGCCATAACCCACAAACTTAAATTTTTAGGTCAGTTGGTAACTAGAGATTTAACATATTTCAATTGTCTCTAGAAATTAAACAAGTTAAAGCCCAGATTAGGGAATAAGGAAAGCAAACCACTTTAGTGCTTCAAAAAAAAAAGAAAATCCATGTAATGCAAGAGTTCAAGTAATCACTATATTGTTCTGATTTCTTGTACAGAGATCTAGGTGTTCTAGCTTATTTCTTTAGCACATCTTGGCATGTTTAAAAGCTAATCAGAGTCTAGGTTGATCTCTAACTGGGCATGCTTAAATATGCTGCTCAGTTTGTTATCCCTGAGCAACTAATCTCCTAGTCTGTAGATTCTAGGCTTTATTCGTCAAGACTACTCTGCAGCTTCTAGAAAGCTAAATTTGAAATAGCTCTAGCTGCCCAATATCCCGGTCTATTTCACTTCAGCTAGAAAATATGAATAATTATTCTGGAGATATTAATGAAAACTTTATAAGAGGCTCATATATATACATGTTGAGAAAATTTAGATCTTGCTGACTCAATTTGCAGCTCTCACTCTTTTCCACCTAAGCATAGTTCTAAAGGATGGACCTTATTAATCACTCAACGATACAACTAGAATGAACTTTTGAAAATATTGTTTTTCAAGATAGATTATATATGCGATAACAACAGTGCAATCTTATTATACCAGATCATGAAGATTGCATGAAGGAAAGGATTAAATGTGATGCAGTTGGATCTAATATATGGTTTTGTGGACAAAATTGTCTGGAGGTATTTCCTTGTTTGTTTTTTGTGTGCCATGTTTGTAGCACAATCAATACTTTTTGATCATCTTTCAAGCTTCTTGATTTTGTGTTCAGTAGTCTTTTTCTGACAAGGATACTATGGTGTTAAGCAAATGGATGTGTACTGCATTTGTGGCACATATATACGGATGTTTTCATGAATTATTGTACATTTCTGTCAAAAATCTTTAAGTAGTTATGTCACACCCCACTCTAATAAACCAAATTTATAGAAAATTTCGGCAGCATCTCAAATAAGCGGGGGCGACGGAAACAAATAACAAACAAAAATACAAAAAAAAAAAAAGAATCACAAATTCTAATTACTATACAATCTGTCACACTAAAATACACATCTCTGCAAATATATCAATTCCTTATACATTCACACTAAACTACTATTTACAATAACATTACAAATCCAATAGTTCACAAAAAAAAGTATATTATTCAAAAAAATACAACAAAAACTAAGTCTTTCCGAGAACACCACATTCAGCTCAACGATAATCTGAAACAAAATATTAATAATAATGGGGTGAGAATATATTACTCAGTGGATAGTCCATACTTAAATGAATAAGTAAATTCGAAGGCAAAACAAACATACACTATTGATCAGAATTTAAATGACTAGTATATAAAAGCAGAGAAATTATATACACGTCAATAGATAAATGATGATGTAAATAGTAGAGATTAAGATAACAAAGTGAAGCGTATTTAAAACATGCAATAGTAAAGTTTCTAATAGATCACAACAGAAAATATCAAATAATTTTACTGGAATTGCATCAAGGTATTGAGTAGAAGCTGACAAATATATAGAGCAAGATGATAGATAATCACACCATGACATTCACACATATATTCATATCTATACTGATCGATGCTACAACAATCCACTGAGGTACTTGGCCGAAGCCTAACAAAGTGAACCCGTCGGTTCCTATGGGGACTCGTCAATCCCAAACTGTGGGGACTCGTCAGTCCCGCTCATGAGCTGCATCAGACAAAAGTACCCAGTTGCGCATATCGATCTATCATATCTCAAGCTTGCATAACAGTCATGTGCTCCAAACATCACAAATTATATATACGCATTATCGAATATACATGGATATCAAGTGAGCACATGATAAAGCAAATAAGATGTGAATTTGCAATAGTAACAAACAAATCAAATAATCAGATATCAAAGGGTATTTAGAGCATTTGTATTTCTATGATCACCTCTTTTAAGATGCCATACAAATACGATAAAATATATACGTTTGGAGGACGTATATACAAATATAGGAATGTCACTTATTTAATTAAGTAAGAACTACCCACCTTGAATAAGTCCAAAATGATCTAAGATTCACCTTGAATCTCCTGCCTCCTCAGCATCAGTCAAACCTAAAGTCAAATATGTATTTAATTATTCACCCCAAAAATTACTCAAATCAATTTATAATATACTGTTTCAATATCTCAAATTAATCTAGATAATATACACAAAATTATGTGTATATACAAATTAAATTTAAATACAGAAGAATATTTCAAGAAATAATTAGAAATATGTCTTTAATCTAAGATTTACGAAAAATATTTCAACATATAATGAAAATATAAAACTTTTCTCAAATTAATAACTTAGTCTTAATTATACCTTTCCTTTTGAGTTTTTGATTGAAAAACTGTAAAGTCGAACGGCTTGATTTTGGCTTTGGCGTGGGGTCGGCTGAGAATAAAAACATGAGAGAGGGCAGAGATAGAGAGAGGCGGTGGCGAGAGAAAGAGAGGGCTGAGAGAGAGGCGCTGGAGATATAAATGTATATATATTATTACATATATAATAACATATATGCTATGCAAAGGGAGGGCAGTGAAAGGCGGTGCAAAGCAGGTGGAGGAGAGAGAAAACAGCAGCTTAATTCATTCTTATCTCATTTTTTATTAAAAAAATGGTAAGATTGCATTTTAGTCTCAATTTTCTCCCCTCCTGAAAAATAGGTCCAACCTATTTAATAATTTTTTTTTTTTTTTTTAGGTTATGACAAGTTATGTATGTAAATTGTAGATACTTGACACCATATGAAAGTGCAAGGAAAAAACGTGTAAGTTCTAAATAAGAACCTAAAGTGTAAGAAAAAATTATACATGGTCAGATTGGAACTCACACGATTAGTATAATGAAAATATTGTTTTACAAATGTAGTATTTTTGTTTATGACTTCCAATATTTTAATTCATCTATTAAGAACATACTTCTTAGAAGTTATGAATAAGTGTCAGGCAGAATTTGTGCTACCCTGTAATGTAATTCTACTTGTTGCTGGTTATTCTGAAAGGTTTGTTCCTTATTGGGATGATCAGGTTTTCTACAACTAGCCTGAATACTGTCAGTTTGTTATTGTGTTGTCACAGATCTACATTGGACTGCGCACAATTGTAGGTTTAACAAACAAAATGAGTAATGGATTTTCATGGACAGTTTTGAGATGCTTTCATGATGATCAAAAAGTTCACTCTGCAAAGAAGACAGCACTGATGGCTGAGTGCAACACAAAGTTAGCAATTGCTTTGTCCATAATGGAGGAAAGCTTTCTTCCAATGCTGGATCCTAGTACAGGCCACAACATGATTCCTCATATCCTGTATAATTGGGGGTGAGGCTTCTTTTTAGAGAGAACCATTATACAAAAAAGTTCAATATTACATACTAGATACCCAAAAGGCATAATTTACATACATTGCAACATTTTGGTTAACTTCAATGGTAGATGCTAAGAATATTTTGTTTGAACTCTTGTATTTCATCTTGTATGTTTAATCCGTTTTCTTGTTTAATCCTAATGTATTTTTTATGAGCAATTGATTTTGTACTAATAATACATTTACTTAAGTTTTTAGAATTAATTGCTTGATAAGCGTAACATCATGGCATCTTTAGTTGAAATCAAATGCAGTGTTATTTTTGTGGTTCTTCAAATTTGTTTATGTTATACATGTAAATATTAGGATTTGAGCATTAAATAATAATATTGAGCATACTCTTTTGTTCATGTATCTAATTGCCTCTTCTTTTATCTTGTTCAACTATACAATTTCCGTATATTCTGCTTCACCAACATTTCACTTGCTAGATTTTCAGCATTTCACATTCATGCACCTAGAACTGCTTTGCCCTATTTTTACAGACATGAGCAGTTATATCTACTGTAATATCTATATTATCAATAATTATTCATTCCCAACTATTTCAGGTCAAACTGCTTGCGAATGAATTATCAAGGATTTTATACTGTAGCCTTGGAGAAGGAAGATGAAATTATTTCTCTTGCAGCAATAAGGTATGCTAAGAGTTTAAGGTTCATTCGTCAATTAAATTGTTCGTCATAGTTTTCCTGTTAATTTGATGTCCACAAGGTATTGCATCATTTCAAGTATCTCAAGATTAAGTTCTTTGATGTGAATCTTATCTACATAATTTGGCAGATCGTTTTCTCATCCACTATTGTGAGTTCACTCTTATCGTATTTGTCACCTTCTACCAAGTTAGGTTCTGCCATTCAAAGAACTTGATGAAAAACAGGAAATTTCTTGAGCTTATCTGCATGTTAATTGGGACATTAGGTTTCCAAATGGTAATTTAAATTGCTCTAGAGTAATACTTGTAATGTTCTAACTACTTGATGAAATCAATAGTCAGTATTGATAAAACCAGTGCATCATCAAATGCAGTTGTTAAGCTAGCTCCATGCCTAAAATGTCATTAAAAAAAATTAGGCTCGCCAAATCTGAAATGCACCCTTTACATCTACAGGTGCTTTTTTCGCATGTTGGGAGGAAAGTAGGTCTATTGGAGTCTATTTCTCTTCATTTTACGGGGTTTACTAGATATCTGTAGGATAGATTTGAATCTTAAAAGTGAAAGGCATCAAAGAAGATGATGTCCGGTAAAAGCTTAGGGACTTGATGGGATTGCTGTCAAAACGTAGAACTGTACTGGTGATAGATGCTAAGTAGATTATGAGACTCTTTAATAAGATACTTAAGACTAAGGGTGTGCTTACTTCAATAAAATGTCTATTCATTTCCACCCATATTTCTTATGGAATGGCTACTCTTATGTTTATTTTGGTGGAATAATTATTTTATAAGAATTTCTACTTCACATTTCATGGAACAAGCATTCCTTCTCTTACCAAAGGAATAGTTATTCCTCGGCTATTTCTTATGAGTTAAAAATATTATTTCAAAATTACTCTTGTTCACACACATACACGTACATATGCATATGCGTATACATATACACATTTTTATATTTATTACATGTATATACATTTATATGAGTTACATTCATCTAATTGTTTGTACAAAATCAAATAATAAATAACCTAAAATTTCATTAAGTTATATTATGGGTAGTACTTTTCTTTTTTATTCACTTCATATTCTATATTTTATTCTATTTAAGTAAAAAAAGAATTGTCAGAGTTCTCTTTAGAATGACAATTCCATTTCTATGAAATGATAATTTAATTTCAATCTTATTCTGTTCCATTAAAGTAAGTGTATCGTAAGAGAATGTCTAGTGAATGAAGTGTATTCTTATCTCTATTTTAGGAATTAGGGCATAGCTAAAATTGCAGTAATCTAGAAAGAGCAAGTTGATAAGCCATCTAACGAAGCTAAGAGTTATTGAATTGGGGTTGAGAAGCGATACTACAATTACAAGCAATAAACTTATTTTATGTTTGGAAGATCAATAATGGCAGCTATTTCTTGCTAGAAAATAAAAAAGTATAGAGATGCCAAAAAAGATCTTTTGCATTGATTGATCTTTAAAAGCTGCATCTGATATACTATTGGAGAAGTTTCTTTTCTAAGTGTTGAAAGAGAAATGTGTGTTTATTAGAGATATTAATGTCATTAAGGACATATATGTTGGAGTAACTACTAGTATGAGGGCAATTAACAGTAATTTTGAAGGGGCTACCTATTATTATTGTACTATAATAAGTTTTCGTTATGTCTTTATCTTTTCACTTAGGTAATAAATGAGTTGGCCAAACATATTTCAAGCGAGCTTTCATAATGCTTGTCTTTTGTGGGCAATATGTTTTGAATGGATGACATTCATTTAGTGTATAGGATATAGTAAATGCATTATAGTTGTAAGAGTGAAATTTTTCCTAAGTCATAGCCTACAATCTTAACTTTTAGATCAATTGATTATTAGAGGTTTAACATTATCAAAAGGCAGGAATCTCAAGTTTGATCCTTGGTGTATCTCAATTATGCCTAGCACAAACTTAAAAAGGATCAAGTTAAATTGAATCCATTGTAACAAATTAAATAATTTTGTGCATGAGGGGGCATGTAAAAATAGAATAAATTTGTGATGATCTTAAAAAAAAATGAATACTATGAGATAATTACTCCTAGGCTATAACCTACGAGCTTAATTGTTGTACAATTGTGATTTTAACATGTGAGTTATAGATCAACGATCAATTACAAATTTCAATGAAACTCAAATTTTTCCAAATTTAATTACTCAGTGAATTGAAAATTTTTAAATCCCGTACTTTAAACCAATTTAAAACTTAAATAAATTGGAACAACAATAAATTAAAACTTATCGACTTACATTAGGACAATCTATTAAATTTCAATAAATTAGATATGCATTTAGTAATTAAATAGGGCTCTTTAAGAATTAGATTTTAACAAGAATGTCTCTCAAGTGAAGCTTTTTTTTTTGTTTTCTATATTTTATCTTTTAGATAAATAATTCCAAATTAAAATCAATTAACAAAGAATCATGTGAACTCGGAGAAGAAATTATACCTTAATCACATAATCTAGGGCGTTAGTGACCATGCATTGGTAGGAAGCATGTGTGCGTTAGTGAACATTGAAACGTGCGTGCGTTTTATCAAAGGGGAATGGAAGGTCATGAACATGAGGGGAATGCTACCCACTTACTGGGGGAAGAATGCTTACTGCTCTAATGATTTGACTTTGATAAACTGTTGAGATTACGTAGTTGCTTCCATTCTGTGTGCATATAACTGACAGACCTTATCCTACTTGAAAGAGCAGAGCATTCAAACTTTGCCTTCTTACAATAATGCGTAACTTGGTGATGCAATACGGAAAATAAAACTATAATTTAAAATTTAAATCAGCAATAGTGAATAGTAAACTATTTCAATTAAGTTCAAGATATTTTTTAAAATATAATAGTATGACAAATAAAATTTATAAATTCTACAAATAAACTATTTTAAAATTTAAATTGAATTGAATCACGATAAATAAGAATTTATTAATTAGAATAGGGCGATCTTCTTAAATTCAACAAATCAAATCCAATGTTTAGAATTAATGACAAATATCTCACATTAAATTCAATCGTAATCCCTACCGAATAACTATAGTCACACAATTAGAATCAAATACATAACCTAATTGAACAAATAATTTCAAGCGATAATTGGAATTGAGAAAAAATTATACCGATGCAAGAGGGGTATACAGAGGGGTGTAGAGGGGTGAGGCAAATAATGTGATCCACAGGTATATAGATGATGAGCTATAGAGTAGGCAGCTTGTGTCAGATCAGTGTTGATGGCAAGAGGCAGGATGATGGTGCAAAACTCAGCGTGAGAGAATCAAAGGACGCTGGCGAAGATTTTGGGTACACAAGTGGGAAAGTGGTCTCATGCGAGATGTGTAAGAGGTGCTAGAGTGGCCGAGCGTGAGGCGCGCAAGTTGGCGGCCTAACATATATACTGGCGGTGTGGTTGAGGATTTTAGTTTTTTCTTTTTAATAAAAAAAGATAATCGGACTATTTTAATGATCCTCACTCAAGACTAATCCTATCCTTCCTTATTCAGGATATTGATCCCTCAACTCAAATGTAGGTGTTCATTCAACCACAAGACTTCATTTATTATTGACAACCAACTATTACAAGATTAGGCGATCCTTAGTCATAAAGGTCCCATAATATGAAATTGAAAATACAAAAATAAATGCTGAAAATAACATGTCAAATAAACTTACACAAATAAAATCAGTATAATATTAAATCAACACCAATTCTGTCAAGTTTTTCAATCATCCATGAATTTGGGCCATCAAATCAAGCTAATATGGTAATTAAAAATCAAGTAAAACCAATCCATATTAATTCTTGAATTAGCATTAGACGAATATGAAAGTAACCATAAGCATGCTATTAGGTGTCCCTACCACTTGGTCATTAGCTATGAAAGATATTATGAAAGTTCCTAATTTTGGGGATTTTGAAAAATAATAATATTAGGGGTTTGGGGATCTTCACCTTTGACCTTAGTCATTTTCTTTTGGAATATAGAACTATTTAATTCTTTGAACTAATATCCAATTCCATAAATCAAAAAGAATAATTTTATTTCATTTATATATTCCTATAATAAGAAAGTTACTAATGTCATAAGTCTAATTATTTGACATGGGACTAAACCAAAATTATTAAATAAATAAATACCCAAATTAAACCTAATTAACTTAGTTAAATAATATCGAATCATCATAATTAAATTGACTCTGCCCAAATTTAAATACACATTTGAATATGCTCGATCAATAAAATAACTCTATTATTAATAACTAGAAGAAAATAGAAATAATATTTCGATGACATCATGATGCCTAGTCTAATTTAAGTCATTAATTATATAGATGTCCACATCAATTCTCCTCGGGGTCATAAGAACTCGACTTTATTGAGTATGAGCTAACTTTGCTCTGATGTAACTTTATAAAATCTAATGAAACTGCAATGACTCTTCTCTAAATATCTCTAAATTACCTAAAGAAGGTGCATATCGTCATCGAATAAATTATCATTAGTATCTTGGTTTCAAATCGATATTATTTATTCATCAAGAATTATTTGATTTGCTCTTTATTTAGGGTGGATTTAAGTAGTGGACACTGAGGTGTAATTCACTTCAAAGGGACTAAAAAGCTCAAATCTCATTAGGTATTATTGCTAAGTTTCAACTAACTATCAAATTTATAGTATTTAAAGTATGATTATTCTGCAAACTTGTTGTAATTACAAAATTCATACAATTGATAATTTGATTTACATTTTAAAATTTGTCTTCTTCACAAGTTTGTAACAAATTAAAATTATCACATTATTAATCTTAGAAATTTTTTTCTCATATGTAATTTTTAATTGAATTCACAAATCTCTTTATATCATGAATGCCAATAAAAATGCATACATAAGCTCTTAACATGCAAAAAAAAAAGGCTAATGAAATTATAAAACAACAAATTCAACACAAACTTCACTTGAAACGAAGATTCTGTAATCTCTGAAAGTGTAACTTGATCTAGCCATCAGTGTGATAGTGGTAAAAATATGTAGTTCCTAATAGTTGCTAGTGTGTTCTCTAGAAGTTACTGGCAAACTCCATAGACCAATTGTTAGTTATTTCACCATTTTCCTATGGTTGATAACAGCCTCTAATAAATCATTATCTCGGCTACTTGTGCAAAAATATGGATAACAAGGTTGAGTTGAGTCTCATTATGATGCTCAATGCTAATAACCATCTTAGTATGTTTTATATCCTTAACATCACCGTTATCATGCTCTTCAATAATTCAATAATTATTTACATGCATAGGTTTTTTATCAATAAGTCTGTTTGTTTGTAAGGTTAAATTTAAGAAGGTTAAAATTAAACTTGGATAGAGATATTTTTTTTATTAAAAATTGTGAATGATGTGATACAAAATTAGTTATTATGTTGGGATATGTGAGGGATGTGATGTAGGTTAGTTATTATTTTAGTAATATGTGTAGGATGTGAAATAAAGTTAATTTTTAATATTAAATTTTATGTGTGATGTGATATGGCTGGTTAAAATTAAACCAGGTTAATTTTAAACTTTCAGACAAACAGGGCTAAGTAATGGAACAATATGTAATTAAGTATTCACTGCAAAATATCCAATTATAGGTTTGGTAGAGATATAATTTCATCTTTATAGTCGGGAGTTTTAGTTTCATGTATTAGCTCTATACTCTCTTTTTCAATATGTTTTTCAATTTATTCATATTTATGTCATATTCTTCTTCTACGATAAGGTCTGCTATGTATATTGAGATAGATAAATAAGGTGTCCTCTCCTCATTAGGAATCATGAAGTGTCAGTAGAAAAAATTTCACTAAATTTTTTTCCCCTTTCGAAAGAGAACCAGCAATGATATATGGTGCTTCAATCTCAACTCGGGAGTAGGTGTCTTGGAGGTAGGAAAGCCAAGAACGCATAGTGGTGATTAGGCTTCAATCATTAGTAGAAAGAAAAAGTTAAAGTCATCATCGACAATGAGAAGGGTTCCTTATTTTCTTTTTCTTCTCAAATTCTTTTATAAGGAGCAGCTTATTTCTTATTTTTTACTGAAAATAAAACTATTAAAATTGTTAGTTTGTAGTCTTTCTTGGACAAAGGGAAACTATTATGCTCTGGGAAATATTGCATTTGGTAGGACCAAATGGTGTTGAATTAATGAAGTTGATCCATAGTGAGGATAAAGATGATGGAATGAGTAATGATACGAACGTTAGGGCACAATCATGAATGTGGAGCTTTTCCTTTTTCAAGAATAGAAAATGATATGCAATTCATTATAGCTGCATTTTGGCTTTGAGGTCTATTGCCTTATGCACTACTATTCGATAAATGAAATCAAAAGTAATTCTTTAGTACTTTGTACTAATTTTATGCAGGGTGCATGGAGTCACTTTAGCAGAGATGCCTTTCATAGCAACTTGTAGTGAACATCGTCGTAAAGGAATGTGCCGACGCCTTGTGCATGTGATCGAAGAGGTTGGTTTTTGCAAAATCGTGGCTTTTTTTGTCTCCCAAATGTCCTAGTTTCAAAAGTGCTCTAGTTAATGGGCTAACTTTACAATTTGTGAATAATGATAACACTTGTAGGGAAAATCTTGAAATAATTTTCATTTTTCATTTTTCTTATGCAATTCAATAGGGTTTTGAATGGTCAAGAATTTTTTTATCCTTTTTAACCAAAAGTATTTAGTAATTTTATTTCTTTCTTTCTCATTAGCATTTGTAAGTTAAAGGTTGATAATTCAAAGATAAATTTTTATTCTTTATAAAAAAAGGATAAATTTTTATCCAAACAATAGGGATAAAATATAACATGCATTGTTTGTATAAGTCTTATTTTATAATTAGGACTCAGATCTGAGACATAGATTTCAAGTATGTGTAGATTAATTTCACAAATACAGTGCTTATATGAAAACAACTAGATTTGTTTGAAATATTATTCAAAATAAATTCCTGTGCCTGACAAAAATAACAAATTGGAATAAATTGAAATTTTCTCTTATGTACATTTGTTTGCATGTTTGTCATAAAGTAATCCTTCCATTGTTATTTTGAGGCTCAGTGCTGAATTGATGCAATTAAGCCCAACCTTTTGCATATCACATCATTTCACAAATTGCTTTTCAAGCAAACTACTAACAGTAGCAAGGACTATGAAGTAGCATCAATATTCTTAACGGTAGCAAGGACTAACGCATTGGAGGTTTTCTCCTCAGACGGCTTGAGAAAAAATGATTTTAACTTTATTATTTATATTGTATAAATATAAAAGATATGGTTTATATATGATATATTATTATGATAACAAATGGATACATTTAGCCTATAATTTGACTATTTTTCTTCTTCTTTATAGAAAAAGAATCTAATTCATACTCATAACTCAAGTTGGGTATTTTTGAAACAATTGGAAAGAAAATTCTTAGAATTTCTTGAGTTGTCTCTAATCTCTTTTTTGTCTCATTCCAAATCTATTTTTTACTTATTTTGATCCATTCCTTTTGAACTTGATGCTTTGGTTCATTTAAAATTCTTTTATTTGTTCATGCCAATGAAGTGCCTGCATTAGATTATTTAGTAGACATAGTGTAACATCCCGTTATCTCATTGTAGAGGTATTGTTCGCTTTGACTTTAGGAAAACTGCGTGACTTGAGCACTTTCCAGGAGGCCACTCATCCCAGTGCTATTCCAGTTCAAGCACGCTTAACTATGGAGTTTTCCATCATTAGTCTTACGGTTTTACCCCAAAAGGCACCTCTATCATTTGAGATCACGTACAGCTCAAGATCTCCCTCCCTTTTCGATATGGGATGATTCATTCCTGTGCCCATCTCACCACTTATTATTCGGCCTAGAAGCAAGTCAGGAGCCGCACTTTGCCTCAGTAATTCCTTTCTCTTAGAACATCACCCGGCGATCACTCCCTGCCCTCTTCGGCCATGGGCATCACAGGCCCACCAGCTTCCGCTTGGTTCGTTCTCGAACCACGATTCATTCCTGTGCCCCTCTCACCACTCATTACTCGGCCTAGAAGCCTGTCAGGGGCCGCACTTTGCCTCAATAATTCCTTTCTCTTAGGACATCACCCGGCGATCAGTCCCCACCCTCTTTGGCCACAGGCGTCACACACAGAACCCATGTTGCTAGGTTCTATACAGTTTAGTGTGTGTGATGTATAACTCGTGCTCCCAAATGGCATGTTCATTTCTACTCCACAAACAATGAATCAATGGAGTTATTCTTTCTTTTGCTAAAATGGAGTCCATGTCCTTTCGGTATTTAACATGTGATGTAGAAGGAAAGGGGAGGATGTAGAATGAGAAGGAAGAAGATCAAGAAAAATAAGAAAGGAAGGGGAAGGTTTTGGGAAAGAGGAAGAAGAAGAAGAAGAAGAAGAAGAAGAAGAAGAAGAAGAAGAAGAAGTTTTATTTCTACTACTACTAGTACTACTAAAACAACAAAGCTCTAAAGTCCCAAATTAGTTGGTGTTGGCTACACTTCTCTATTCAAGTTTTTCAAAAATTCACTTGTTTTTATGACCTTACCTCCAAAATTACACTTGTTTTTTTAAAAAAAGACCTCTATGTCAAGCAACTCTCCTTGTGAATGCTGGTGATGCAAGGTCACTTTTTATGACCTTACCTCAATTCATTTGTGGTTTATCCCTTATCTTCAATGACATGATTTGGATCTCCTCACATCTACATAGGGGTTTCTATAGGTTGACAATGGACATAATCAAGCTATCTTAAACATCATTCCCTTGTTTTATCCTCAATAGGTGTCATGCTCATTTTCTTTTTGATACTGTTATTTCTAATGTGGTTTACTTTAGTATGACTATTTATCTGTACTTCATTGATTTTAGCAGCACTGATTTTATTAGTATCTTATTACACTAATCTACGCTCAATATTCACTCCTATATTATATAGATGGTTGGATAATAGTTTTATGAACAATAATAAATACTAAATAAGAACTTACTAAACCAATACTGCATTTTTCAAAAAATAATCTATCAACCTTTATTTATAATAATCAGATTCATCCTCAGCATTAGGAATCTGCATTTTGTAGCCCACACATGCACATCCATTCATCCATATACATATATACACATTGATGGTGCATTGAAGGTAACATGTGCTTCTCCCTGAAAGTGAAATGTTTACAAATTTTTATTATTTTGTAGAACACCTAACAGTCTCACGTGTACTTTCAATACTCAGTCTTTTCTTTTTAAATAGATTCTGAAATCGCTAAAGGTTGAAATGCTAATTTTGCCGGCTGTATCGAGTTTTGTCGATAGCTGGATATCAGCTTTTGGGTTTGAGCCCATTGATGACAACGACAAGCAGAGGTTAAGTACTATGTGCGTAATATCATTTCCTGGAACAATACTCTTGAAAAAGAAACTGTATCCAAGCCCAGAAAATGAATCAGGTATTCATCATTTCTATCCATTTTTATGTCCCTTGAATTTTATATGTTTAGATTTTCACTGCAAGCAAATGATAAGCTAAATAATTTAAATAATCTTCTTAGAAAATGTTGGAAATGACAATAATTTGGTCTCCAGCAAACATGTATCTTGGCAATGTAGTTCAACAAATGATAAAAATGCGGTAATATCCACCCAAATTAAAGAAGGTAGTGCTACCAGCAATGCTTGGGCACAGAGTGATCCTTACTCTGAAGCTCTTTAGTTTTGACAAGCTGAATCTGAGGGAGCTTAATAATATCTTCATTTCAAAAGCTACCTCCATGCCCTCCAAGGATGTTCTGCATAGTTCTTCAAGTGAGAGTTCTTGAATTCGGGTTTATCAGCAAAACTGTTGATTCCGGTGAAAAATCTCAATCACAAAATGCTGAATGATCAGGTCGAAGCTGCTGCCGTAAAGACTTATTAGTAAAAGCTGCATAGGAGAATTAGACAAAAAAGTTCATGGTATGGAGCTTGTGCAGGCTCCTCTCAGTATAAACTATTGATTTTCTTCATCCTCTCATATTGCAGAATTTACTGTACTTCTGATTACAGGAAAACATTCTGTAGTTGTATTCTGCTTCTGATAGATCATAGAATGAAAAATGTAGTTGGGAGGCGGTTGGTTCAATGGTTTTGCAGTGCGATGTTATATTGAAGAAATGAGTTCTTTAACTTGATATATTTAGATGACATTGTAAAACTTTACCCTTGAACATCACAATTTCTCCCACGTCACTTAGGAATTGCAGTGGTGTGGTTTGCGCCTGAGACCTTTCGGTAAGCTCCTTTGTCACTGAGCCACGAGGGTACTATAGGAGTAGAGTACTTAGTAAAGCTTAGAACAATAAAATAAAAAGTTGATAGTATTGTCATCGTTCAACATAATGATTTTGATTAAATAAATAATAATTTATAAACAACACATACATGAAGGTAATTTGAAAATTGAAATAACTTTTAACATTTAAATTGCACTGAGCCAAATGTTTTTTTTTTTTGTGAAGATTGTTGCTTTCATTTATCATCTAAATTTTTTTGTTGTGGTCTTTAGAGCTTAATTTTTTGATGTATTTATTTGGTCATAGAAATACGTGAATACTAGTGTTTCTGTTATAGTCGAAAATGCTCGTGTTTTAGACTTGTCAATATCTTGTTAAGCCACACATGCAGATTTTGAACTCTCTTATTTGTAAGCAAAAAATTGTAAAAAGCTATAATTTTGGAAATTTTGGATAATAGAATAAAAAAATTTGTCCTTATAATGTAATTTTCTCCTCGCGTAAATTTATTAATGAAATATCTTTTATATAATATATATGTTTTTTTTTTTCAAAAAGTAACAAGAAAGGAAAAACTCGTTAAATCGGGCCGGGCAAAGGAAGCGGCCAACGCGATAGGGATTGGGTGGGGAGAGAAGTGGAAGGAGAGGATCAGTCCATGGCGACGATTGCTTCTCCCCGTCCGCTTGCCCTTAATGGATCCGGATCACGTGGATTCATCCTCGAGCTCAGCGGTTTCCCCTTTTCTCTCGTCCGCGTTCCCCACGACGACCTCCTCATCTTCCCCTTCTTGGAAACCCTAGCCGCAATTCCAGTAGTTCGAGGCCGGAAAGACTTGGACTTGAGGGAGAGAGGGGATTACGGCGGCGGTTCATGGAGCCCTACACTGATCGCTCCAATCTGGCGCTTAAGCAGAAGAGCCCCGCCGTCCGATGGGTCAGAGAGTGGTGCTCCCGCTTCCCAACCCGATCTTTTGATTTCTCATTGTTTTTTCCGTTTTCATTGGAGTATTGGTGTTAATTTTTCGAGGTGATTAATAGGGTTCCGCAAGATATAGTGGCAACTGGCGGGAAATGCTATCTACTCAAGTGGGTTACAGGCAAGTTGGGCAGCTTATAGATACTAATGCATATTATTAGAAGTTCTCTTATCAGATATCCCCAAGAAGGATTGCTTTTCTATCAAAAGTCCCGTTTCTTGTTCTCATATAATGTAGCTACAGTTCTTGACAGTCTAGCATTTATTTTGTGCTCCAGTAAATCTTGTTATGAGTCATTTTGATTAGTTTCTCCAATGGGCAATGGGTAGGTGGTAAACTTAGAATGGATATCTTAAAATTTATTTCTCAGGTTTTATTAAGAAGGATTGGTTTTCAATTAGAAATTCTACCTTCTTGTCCCAATAGTTTGTTTTCCTATGTGTCTTTTATTCTGTTATTCAGTACACAGTTTATATTTTTTTTTATGGGTAAGCATTTATGTGTGAATATTTTTTAAGTTTATTAATTAGATGTCCTTTAAAGGTTTATTTTCTACCGTAATCCTCTTTCCTCATGCCCATAGTTTATTATAATTCTGGATGATATGCCATTCTAACATTGACTGGATGCATTATTATATTTTGCAAGTGTATTTTTGATGAAATTGTTTTTCATGATAAAATGAACTGTTGTAAATACTTCTCACTGAATTTCAAAAAGAATGTGGTTGGTGGTGACAATGAGTTGGATTAAGGAAGTAAATTGAACTTTTCCGTGAGATAGGCTCTTTTAATTTTTTTCCTGAGTTATGTACTGCTACATTGTCATTTTTACTACTGATAGAGTTTTCTTTTTTGTTTTTTGGCATTAATAACATTTTTTTAAATTGAAACATAAAGCCTTCAATCTCTCCTTTAGTTTGTCGGGATTTGGAGATTAAATATACTACCACCTGCTTGTTGGCTATAATAGCTGGCGTCGTCTCCTCCTTGAGCCGTTTGAAGAAATTGCCTCTACTGTTGTTTTTATAATTTTTTTGCCAATAATCTAGAGAACTGGGATTTTGACATTTTAGTTTCATGAGGGATTTCCTTTTAACTTTTTCATTTGGACATTGATTTGAAAAGTTGGTCAGGATCTCTGTTGAAATGGATTAAAAAGTAAACTAAAATGATTTGGCATCAAGATTTTTTTAATCTTGAGATTGATGAAGCTTGTCCTTTTTTGTTCCTGTTGTATATGTAAAGAGGATATGTTGAATACTATAAGGGAGAAGTCCAGAGAGGTTGAGCTAGAAGAGAAAAGGTCTGAGCCAGCTACTGAGATGCTTTTCCTGTGCACTTATGAAGGCTGTGGAAAAACCTTTGATCAAGCAGCTGCTTTGAAAAAGCACACCCATGTCCATGGAGAGAGGCAATATGTTTGTCCTGTTGAAGGCTGCGGGAAGGTAAACGTCTCATGGCCTGTTGTGTCTCGTGGTTCTGATTATAGATCTGGTCATTTTTAAGAGTCTTCAATGCTTCTTATTACTTCAATGAAATCCAGAATTTTGATTTTTTTTTGAAATACTTCTTTGATGGGAAATAAGTTAGTTATACAAGATGCGAAATAAAATTTAATTAATGTATTGAGAATTGTATAGGATGTTATGTAAAATGAATTTTTATATTAGAGTTTATGTATCATGCAATAAAATAATTTAGGGTAAATTTCACCCAGGTCCCTGAGTTTAAGGGTTATTATCACACAGGTCCACGTTTTTAAATTTATATTATCAGGGTCCCTAGGTTTTCAAAAAATATCATCTGGGTGCTTTTTTATTTTTTTATTATTAAAAAATATACAAAATTACCATTATACCCTTACCCTCCCTCTCTCCACCAGATCGGCAGCCGCGCCGCCTCCGGCGGCCTCGCGCGACCGCACGACACC
>JAEMOT010002146.1:376665-393690 GCA_019297695.1 Apostasia ramifera
GGTAATTTTAAAAAATTTTAATAATAAAAAAATAAAAAAAAACTCATTTGATAATTTATTAAAACTCAGGACTCGATATTATAAATTTAAAAACGTGGACCTGTGCGATATTAGCGTTAAACTCAGGGACCTGGGTATAATTTGCCCTTTTAGATATTTTAAAAAATTATAATATTAAAATTTTAAAATAAATTTAATTAATATATATATATTAGAGGTATTAAATTTTTTTAAAATATTAAAATATTGAATCTATTATACTTTAAAGGCATAGATGTAATTTATCCTATTTTTATTCATATGATTATATCAAAAGCTGGGAGCAGCGCAGCCGAATAGCAGTCTTCTTGAGCTTGATTCCTCCCAATGTTTAACTAAAATAAAGTCTAATAATAATATAATTTTTCATTAAATTAATTCATATTAAAAAATATTGTAATAATAAATTTTCATTAATTTAAAGCTAACTCAAAATGTAATTCAAGTTGACTCGACTCGAACTTGATTTATTTCGAGTCAAGTTTACTCGAACTCAAATTAATTCGAGTTCAAGCTGAGATCGAGTTTGTACAAACTCGCTCAAACTTGACTTGTTAACATTCCTAACTCAAAAATTTCGAAAATTTTGCATTTATTAATTTTAATAAAATAAAAATTAAATTTAAATGAATATATTTTTTAAAAGTTATGTATAATATGAAATAAGATTTGTTATTATATTAAGATATATGAAAATTGTAATATAAATTATTATTTTAGTATGCATATAATATGTGAAATAAAATTAATTTTTAAATTTTAAATTATGTGTATGATTAAAATATAATTAAATTTTATATATGATGTAATATATCTGATTAAAATTAATATAGCTAAATAGACGAGGTTTGAAATCATATGAAAATTTAATACATGCGTTGTTGCAGTGATGAAATTGTATGAGCATCATATAAACGGTTCACAAACATTAACAAATTGAACGTTAGTGTGTTAAGACTCGTTCATTTACTACTTATCGAGCTTTTAAAATTACGTTCAAACTTATTTGATCATTGTCTGATTTAGTGCTTAATCGTATTATTTTTGCTGGTAGGTGAAGGAAGTTTAACTAATTAGAATGTTTACAATTTTTGTGTTGATTACATGAGGGAGAAATTAAGTTTGCTACAATAAGTCATTACTTAGATCAAATTCATTTGAAAGACAAATTTTGATCCATTGTTGAAATAAGAATGACTAAAAAATCAATTTTAATATAAAACTATATATATAATTCTTTTTTAAAATTTTTAATATTTTTTGTAATTATGATTATTGCAATCATGAACCAAATAGAGTCCAAAACTAATTTATTTTAATTTGGGTTATAACCTTCATGTTATATCTTGAGCCAAACATTTATTAAATATTTACTTATACATTAAAATCTAGGGATAATTACCTACATGCCACACAATTTAGTTTTATTTATGCCTTACCCATCCCTTCTTAGTTAATTACGCTATGCACACTCAAAATATTATAAAATCTTACGTATACATATTTTAACTTATTTTTATTATAATGAGTAATTATAATTTTTCAATAACCTAACTATAGTTAGATTACAAAAAATCAGAGTCGTTCATCATATTTTTTTAAGGATATTTAAATATATTTTGAGTGAAAATCCTAAAACCTTAATATTTAGGTGACGGCAAATGAAGGAGACATCCGCGAGTGAATTAATTTTAGGACAAATCAGCGCTTTAGTGTAGTACTGAGGAAGAGAAAAATATGTACTATTAAGAGTAAAAATATAATTTTAAACTATTAACAGAATATTTTTTTTCAAATAGATTTTGATTAAGTTTTAACTCAAATGTGTGTATGTAAGATTTTGTAAGGTTTTGAGTGTGCATAGCGTAATTAACTAAGAATGGATAGGTAAGGCATAAATAAAACTAAATTATGTAGTATGTAGGTAATTATCCCTAAAATCTATATAGAGACAAACATACCAATAAATATTTTATAAATAATATTAAGGAGAAATAATATTTGCATTAAAGAGAGGTTTTGTAGAGGTATTGTCCGCTTTGGCTTTAAGAAAACTGCGTGCTTGAGTACTTCCTAGGAGGTCACCCATCCCAGTTTATGGCTGCACTTCAAGACAATATCAGATTTAAGGGGGAACCATAGCCCATCTATAGCAAAAGGACATCTTTTGGCCCCCAGTGCACTGAATGCCTTCAAAAACCTTTTCTATTATGCCAATTTATTTTTCGGTTTTCATCTCGTTAATTGGCAACACCGTCGAAGTGCTAAAAGCGCATCTACTGAAAAAAATTTGCGAATCGATGGATCCATGTGAGACTCTTCACCTTGAACTGGAACTGTTGCGCTTGTGCCGCTTGTATCTGCAATGATAAATTACTTAATTGATCCACCAATATAATGAGAAGGGGGTCGTGACTTGTGGACTTTAAATAAGAGAGGTATTTCTATTAGATTCTTAATTTTGATTCGAGTTGCTTAATTAGATCTCTACTCATTTTTCGAAATAAATTTCCAAATTTGTTAGGCCGTGCTTAAACCTAGTTATTTCAAATCTATAGAAACATCTTTTTATAGATACCTCACTTGTATGTGCTAGAAAAAGCTATTTATTCAAAAAGTATTCCGACAGTTCATTAAAAAACCCAAAATTTAATTTAAGTCATAAAAGATAAGTCGTTATAAATAATAGGGTGACACATCTATTTATAGCTAACTGTTAACATGTGGCTCCAACGTACACGTGTTTCCTAAGAAGCTCTCTAATTCTGATTACCAGTCATCGGTGATGAGATTTAGTACCGTCGAGCACGAGGATTGGCTAATCTAAACATCATTTACCCTTCTAGAAGATTTTTACCTTAGGATCCGAAGATTAGCTCTTGCAATAGCATCGGTACCAGCATATGACACAAGCTGTAGTTGTCAAACCCTTCCAGACTGACAATCGTACAATTCGTACAGGCCAGGCAACTATACCCTATGCACCCTCCATACCTAGAGTGCGCTGCCACAGATAAAGTCAAATCACCAGAGAGGGAAGCCATTTTCCTGACAAGACAGCTCCAGCTTGCCTATACTCACAGTCTGCAGACTGTCATTGGCTAACTATAAATACTCTTGAACAAGGCTTTAAGGAGGACTTTTTCGGCTGAACTCACGGCTGAAATATTTTGCTAAAATTTTATTTTTCTTTCCGTGTTTTATACAGTTCTGTACTAGGCCTTAGCGGGCTCTCTTTTGAGTTATAGTGAAAGATTTAGAGCTCGCCAGGTGGACGTAGGGGATAAACTGTTCCTGAACTACCTTAAATCCCTGTGTACCACTAACTTTTTGTATAATATTTCATGATCTAAATATAGAGGTATCGTCCACTTTGACTCTAAGAAACTGCTTATGTACTTATTAAGAAATCACTTATCTTAATACTATTCTAACTCAGGCATATTTAATTATGGAGTTTTCTATCATTAGCTTCATGATTTACTTTAGAAAAAATATTTACTATTTAGAATTATGCTATTTACTTATAAAGCTCAAAACTACTCTCCTTTTTAGATGTGATACAATACTATTTATTATTCAGCTAAGAGCTTTTAACGAACTATATTTTGCCTTAGTGATTCTATTCTTTTGGGATGTCGGCCACTTAACAATCATTCTCCGCCTTATTCCACCACAGTTTATCACATTATATGCTTAATCTTTATAATTCTAGAATATTATTTAAGTTTAAATTCTTCTAACAAAACTATCATGAGTTTCTTTCAGTTCATCAATCAAATACTTTTATTTTTAATCTTTTTATAAATTTTAATCCAATTGATCACTATAAAGATTTTTTCCCTCAATTGTTCTATTGAAAAATTTGATTAAAAATAAAATAAAAATGGAGTATCAAATTTTCAAAAAATTGCAATTCTTTCTATTATAAAGAATTACATATTGATGACCATTAATTAACAAAGGTGTTTACAGTTATATGTGTTGAACCTCTCAATTTTGATGATTATAATTAATTTAGCATTATAAGACATAATTATAAGCATACATAATTAAGTGTGCTATCAGGTTATTTATGTCATAATTAAGGTGAAGGTCCAAATTCAAGTTCAAGAAAAGAAGTATACTACATGGTTCATTTTTATTTTCTTTTCTAAGATATAATTATAAGCATGCATATTTTTGCCAAGGATTTAACTTGTACTCAGTTTTAGTCAGCCTAAGGTCTATCCATTCCTTGATAATCTTTATTGTGAAATTCATCTCTACAGCTACAGGAAAAATCGGTCGATTTTCAAAATCAACCGGATTTCTCTAGACTGGCCCAAACACACCTGCCTAGCTGACCGTTTGGCCCATCCAAATCTCCAAAAATTGAGAATATCTTATTTCCACTACTTTGTTCCTAGCAGCCCACTTTAAAAATATATTTTAATTTGAAACATCACTCAAAAATTATTTCTTTACTCCTTGTTCATTCTAAAATAAAAAAATATTTGTATTTCTCATTCCACTTATTTTTTTCTGCAGTTTTTGAGTTTTGTGCTGAATATATTGTCTACCTAAGCTCTCTAATATATCAAAATCTATCCTAAGTGGCACTCTCTCTTTGTTTTAGCCCTTGGGTGAAAGTTTGGGTATTTTAGCCTTCTTTTAACTATTTTTAAATTATCTTTTCTTGTTGAAAATACTCCAACATATTTTATTATGAGAAATAGACAAAACTATTATTCTATGCTTATTCACATCAGCCTTTTTTCCTAGATTTTATTTTTAAAGTATTTTCCTTGTTCCAAGCATGGTTGGACTTGACATTTATCCTTAAAATACAAATCCAGCTGAACCCAATCTGCCTCCAACGTTCCAATGGATACATCATCACCCAGAAATATCCGAAATGCCCTCTGCTTGCTGTTTTCTCATTAGTCCACTTGTATGATATGTCAAAATAATTATCTACAATTGACTAATTCAAATAAAAGATAAATATTTCAAGCTTCATGCTTACCACCTGCTGTAAGAAAATAAAAGCATATATTTTCTACTGTTCAATACTTTTCTTCCTGCTCAAAAAAATCTTTCAAGCTCTCTTTCAAGCTTCTACTTGCAAACAAACCTCCTCAAGGAGAAGCAAAAGGAAGAAAGAGTGCTGTGCTTTTCACGGTTCTGAAGCCAAGACTAGTAATCCTCATTGTTCACATTCATTCTTGGCTTTTCAATTTTATCGTAGTTTCAAGATTTTCACAATCTGAACCTTCACTATTTTTGTTTTTATTGCACAATAAAAGCAAGACTGTGTAGCTAATAGTTTCATATCTTAAAGCTTGCTTTTTTCTTGAATATTTTGAAAAGTTTATTTTTGCTTAACCATTATACTTTCTCCTTTTCTTTTACCCCAAGATTATAGAATTTAATCTCGGACTTCTACGAGTTTTTATCCTTGGCAAGTTGTTGTATGCATAAAGCTCTTCACTATAATTTTTTTTTTTTGTGCTTAAGTTGTAATTGAACTAGCAAGGCTAGCAAAACCTTGTACATTTTTCTATTTTCTCCTAAGTTTGTTTTGTTGGTTTGCTCGGCTTTGGTACTTACAAAAAGTCGTGGTGTATAGATTTTCTTGGCTTTGGTTCCTGTAAAGAGCCATAGGATTGTATCGGATTTATTCGGCTTTGGTTCTAGTAAAAAGCCGGAGAGATTTAGTGAAAATTTCCATTTTAGGAGCGTGGGGAGTGGACTAGGCGGTAAGCCGAACCACTATAAATTTATTGTGTTCTTTTCACTTTTGCTCTCAAATTCTCTTGAACCAAATTGATATAACATATCTAAATTCAAGTATTTTAAAGTTATAGAAAATCTGCAATATTTTCATTCAAAGCAGATATATGATTAGTAAACTCTAAATTTATTATTTCTGGTCTCTTTTGAATTCATTTCTGCACTACTCTGCGAACCTTGGTCAATTCTCAAAGTCGACCGGATTGTTCGGGTAAAATTTTCTGCACTGCTCTGCGAACCTTGGTCAATTCTCAAAATCGACCGGATTGTTCGGGTAAAATTTTTTGCACTGCTCTGCGATCCTTGGTCAATTCTCAAAATCGACCGGACTGTTCGGGTAAAATTTTCTGCACAGTTTTTCTTTGTTCAGGTGATCTCAGAATTTAGTGTACTTGGTTAATTTAAAAAACTTAAGTATACTACTTCTTATTCCTCTAATTTCTGAATTAAAAGTAATCAATTAATTTTTTTAAATCCCAATTCACCCTCTCTTGGGAAGTCTCTGGGCCAACAAGTGGTATAAGAGCAAGTCTATGTAATTGTTTACTTATTATTTCAGAATTAACCTCCTAGAGATGATCTATGAAACTTTCCACTCATATTCCGGATGATACAATATGCGAGAAACTCTTAGCGAATCGTCCACCTCTCTTCAAAGGTCAACACTATAACTTTTGGAAGAGAAGAATAATGATCTACCTCCAAGGCATAGACATAGAACTATGAGAGATAACTAGAAAGCCATTTGTCTCTCCTATGAAGGAAAACAAAGTAACACTAAGGAGTTCTGTGATTTGGAACTGAAAGAGAAGAGATTGGCACAACTCAATGCCAAAGCTCTCAATCATCTATAATGTGGTCTTTCTCCAAGTGAGTTTAATAGAATATGTAATCTCAATACAGCTCATGAGGTATGGTATAAACTTGAGCTCACTTATGAAGGTACCAACCAAGTCAAAGAATCCAAAATAAATATATTGATTCATGATTATGAGCTATTTGAAATGAATCCTTATGAATCTATTAAAGATGTGTTTACCTATTTTACTAACATAACTAATGGTTTGATTTTTCTTAGAAAAATTTTTACTAACAAAGAACTTATCAGAAAAATTTTAAGATGTCTTCCTAGGGAATACGATGCCAAGGCAACAACCATTGTAGAAGCTCGAGATCTTTCAACTCTTGAACTTGATATGTTGTTAGGTTCCTTAACAGCATATGAGTTGGAGATAAAAAAAAAAAGAAAAAAAATGATGAAGAAGGTGCTAGAAAGAAGAAGACTTTAGCTCTAAGAGCCTCCCCTCCACCAACAACTGAAAGTGAGGGTGATTCAAGTAAAGATGATGAAGAAAAGCTTGAAGATGAAATTGTCTTAGTCTCAAGGTGTTTCAACTCTCTTATGAAGAAAAAGAAGCAACTATTTCGTCGTTCACAAAGAAAACCATTCAAAGCTAAAGATACTAAGGAGAACACATCAAAGATCAAAGAAAATGAAGTAACTTGCTACAATTGCAACCAACCAGGACATATCAAACCGAATTGTCCTATTCTCAAAAGAAAGAAAATAAAAAAGAAGAAAGCCTTTGTAGCTACTTGGAATGATTCAGATGAAAACCCAAGCAATGATGAAAAAAAGGAAGAAATTGCTAACCTTTGCTTGATGGCCGATGTTGAAAGTGATGATGAAGCGTTTACAAATTCGGTAAATGACTCCTCACTTTCTTATGATGAGTTAGAAGAAAATTTAGTTGATCTCATTTAAGAATATGAAAGCTAAAAAAAAAATATTTTTCTCTAAAGAAAGCTTATCTTACTTGTGATTCTCTTGCAAATGAATTAAGAAAGAAAATCAGTGATCTTACTGATATGAATAAAGTTCTCTGCATGCGGATTGATGTAATTATTAAGGAGAATGAATTGCTTAAGATAAAAAATAAGTTACATGATTCTAAGGTTATGCTTAGAAAAAGAAGCACTCTACATCCTAAGACTAAGAAGCATGCAGGAAATAATAGTGAAAATTTTTATTTGAATATCATGCCCTACATTACTTGTAATTTTTATCAAAAGCATGGATATATTGCACGTACTTGTAGAATAAAAAAATTCATGCTTACATCCAAATGTACTTCTTATGTATGAATTTCAAAAAGCATATCTCATGATAATCATATTACATTGACTAACTCCTTAAGACTCAAATATATTCGGACTCCTAAAATCAAGACTTGAGAGTTCATGTTGCAGGTATGTCTCTACTCTGGGACTAGTGGAGGCATGTGGGTCTTGGATAGCGGGTGCTTACATCACATGACAGGAGACAAAATAAAATTTACCTCGATAAAACCAAGAAATGGAGGACTTATAACTTTTGGTGACAATACCAAAAAATGTATAATCAAAATTGGTAAAGTCGATAAAAATTCTACAACCTTCATAGATAAAGTCTTATTAGTCGATGGTCTTGCATATAACTTGCTTAGCATTTCTTAGTTTTGTGATAATAGTTATGAAGTTTCATTCAATATTTCTCATTGTCTCATTAAGCATGTTAGTATGACTATATTTGTAGAAAATAAACATAACAATGTTTATCAAGTTGATCTATATTCTATTGATTATAATAATGTAAAATATCTTGCATCTCATATTAATGACTCATGGCTATGGCATAGAAGGTTAGGACATGCTAACATGCATATCATACATAAGATCTCTAAGTTAGACTTAATTAATGGCTTACCTAAACTTATTTATGAGAAGGATAGACTTTGTGGTGCATGTCAACTAAGAAAGCAAATTAAAAGTTCTTTTAAGTCTAAGAATGTTATTACCTCTTTCGAACCCTTTGAAATCGTGCACATAAATTTATTTGGACCCAATAGAACTCTTAGTCTAGGAGGTAAGAAATATTATTTTATATTAGTTGATGATTATTCTAGATTTACTTGGACTTTATTTCTTGCTCATAAACGCGATGCTTTTGATATTTTTAAATCTTTTTATAAGCGTATATACAACCAAAAGGGTTTTGAAGTACTTTCAATTCGTAGCGATCATGGCGGTGAGTTTGAGAATGAGTTCTTTGAATCTTTTTGCGATGAGCATGGTATCTCACATAATTTTTCGGCACCTCGAACTTCTCAATAAAATGGGCTTGTTGAGAGGAAGAACCGAACTCTTATTGAGATGGCTAGATCCATGCTTCATGAGCGTGGACTTTCAAAGTATTTTTGGGCCGAAGCAGTAAATACGACTTGCTACATAGTAAACCGTGTGACTGTTCGATCCATACTTAGGAAGACCCCTTATGAATTATGAAAAGAGTGTAAATCAAATATTTCTCATCTTCATATTTTTGGCTATAATTATTTTGTTCTGAATAATGGTAAAGATAATTTGAAAAAATTTGATCTTAAAGTGGATGAAGCCATCTTCTTAGGATATTCTTTAACTAGCAAAGCATATCATGTTTATAATACAAGAACTATGCTAGTGTAAGAATCTATTCATGTTCAATTTGATGAATATAACCCAAACTCTTCAAGGAGAGATGATGACCTTTTTGAAGGTACAGATTTCGAGAAGCAAAGCATAGAAGGTGGAGAAGCATACGCCAAGGAAGAACCTCATGAAGATGTTAGATGTGCCACCACAGTTAAAATTTAATGGTAAAGATGAAACCAAGATGAATCTTCTTAAAGAATGAAAATACAAGGAGGCTCATCCACCAGAATAAATTATTGGTGACCCATCACAAGGGATAAAAACGTGATCATCTCTTCAAAATGAGATAAATCACTCCGCCTTTATCTCTTAAATCGAGCCAAAGTCATTTGAGGAATCCAAAAATGATGATTTCTGGATTTTAGCTATACAAGAAGAGCTTGATCAATTAAAAAGGAATGATGTTTGGAAACTAGTTCCAAGACTCGAGGATCATTCTATCATTGATACAAAATAGATTTTCCATAATAAGTTGAATAATTCCGGAACTAGTATTCGCAATAAAATTCTATTAGTTGCCAAAGGTTTTACTCAAATCGAAGGCATCGATTTTGAGGAAACATTTGCGCCTGTTGCACGTTTGGAAGTCATTTGTCTCTTACTTTTATTTGCTTGCCTTAAAGAATTTAAGTTATTTCAAATAGATATAAAAAGTGCTTTTCTTAATGGTTTTATTGTCGAAGAAGTGTATGTTGAGCAACCTCCTAGTTTTATTAACTAGTGTTTTCTGGATCATGTTTTCAAGCTCAAAAAGGCTCTATATGGATTGAAACAAGCACCACATGCTTGGTATGAGAAATTGAGTAAATTCCTTATAGATAACAGTTTTGTCAAAGGACAAGTTAATACAACACTATTTACAAGAAAACATAATAATAATTTCATAGTAGTGCAAATATACATTGATGATATCATTTTTGGTGCTACTAATGAATCATTATGTGAAAAATTCTCTAAGTGCATGTCTAGGGAATTTGAAATGAGCATGATGGAAAAACTCAACTTCTTTCTTAGATTGCAAATAAAGCAACTTCCTAAAGGCATATTCATCTGTCAAAGCAAATACATAAAGAACTTCTCAAAAAGTTTGGGATAGATAACATGAAATAAATTGGAACCCCAATGAGTCTATCTACTAAGCTCGACAAAAATGAGAAAGATAAAAAGGTAGATAAAAAATTATATAGAGGTATGATTGGTTCTTTTTTATATCTTACAACTAGTCACCCTAATATTGTTTTTAGTGTTTGCATGTATGCTCAATTTTAATCTAATCCTAAAGAATCTCATTTAGTAGTAGTTAAGAGAATTTTTAGATATTTGATTGGCATACACTCACAGGCTTATGGTATCCCAAAGGCACTACACCAAATCTAATAGAATTTTTCGATGCTGACTTTACCGGGTGCAAGGTTGATCAGAAAAGTACATCAGGCACTTGTCAATTCTTTGGCAATGCTCTTGTATCATGGTCTAGTCGAAAGTAAAACTCTATTGCCTTATCGACTGCAGAAGCAGAATATATTGCCTTTGGTAGTTGTTGTGCACAACTTCTTTGGTTAAAACAACAACTAGGTAATTATGGCATTATTCTAGATCAAATTCCTATTAGATGCGATAATACGAGTGCTATTTGCTTAACAAAAAATTTGATTCAACACTCACATACTAAACACAGAAATTCGCCATCATTTCATTCGAGATAATGTAGAAAATGGTAAAATTATCCTAGAATTGTGATGTCTTGCCATGAAATTGCATGTTACATTTTGCATAATATTTTACTCTCTTTGAAATACTTTTACTCATATATTTTTATAAATTTAAAAATTCATCTATAAATAACTTAAAGCATATTCTTACTAATTTTCTATTCTCACCTCACTAATTTTGATGATTCTTTTTCAGAAATCTCGCTTACTACATGTGTCCTCAATAACCATGAAATTTGGTCGATTTCAGAAATCGATCGGATCTGTCGAATTGGTGATTTTTCTGGGTTACCCGAGAAAATCGGCTGATTGTCAAAATCAACCAGATCTCTCAGGAAAACCAGCCCATCGGGTTTGCGCGACCCGCCCATTCCTTCCAGCGGGCCAACCTTCTGGCCCATCCTTGTGCACAAACGGTGCGCTTGGGAAGCGAGCCAACACGTCTTTTCATCTATCGCACGTATCTCCCTCTCTCTCTCTCTCTCCAACTCCTCACCTTCTCGCCTTACCGAAAACCCTAACTCCACTTCAGCGCTCCTCCTCTTCCTTTTTCGCTTCAACCCTAACAAGTAATGGCTCGCAGCAAAAGGAACGCTCCGCCTCCTTCCTCTACCTCCTCTGCGATTGAAGATGATCAATCAAATGAGGAGATTCCGTCTACCGAAGAGGAAGCTACACTTGAAGAAGAACAGATTTCAGGGGAGGATGAGACATCAGAAAATAAAGCAACATTTGCCGACTCCTCCTCTCTCTCATCTAATTCTAGCAAGGAAGACAGAATCAGAACCCTTGCCACCATTGTCATTGACTCAACTCCACCTCGTCCTGGTTTCAAGAAAAAGGCACTAGTGGTCAGGACCTCTCTCTCCTCTACTATTCCCTCATCTTCTATTGCTCCTTCTTCCTCTGCCCAGTCTCTATCTACTGTGAAAAATGAAGCAGCAAAATTGAAGAAACCCTCTGTCGCCAAACCTGAGAAAGCTGCAGCAGAACCCAAGAAGCCTGCAGCAGAACTAAAGAGATATGTAGCCAAGCCTAAGATTGCTGCAGTGGAGGCAAAGAAATCCACCACAAAATAGAGAAGCCCACAACAAAAATAAAAAGTACCTCTGCACAATCGAAGAAGAAGAAGACAGGCCTAGAACCTCATCCTGTCTTCCACTCAAATCACAGGGATCGACTCAGACCAAGATTTGGCACAAAAGTTTGCACGCATCATTCCTCAAAACCTACTATTCCTCCTCCAGTTGTAGAGATCTCTGAAGAAGAAAAAAAATCGAAGACCTCAAGAAGGAAAAAAAAGAACCAGTTGAACAATCTATTCCTTTACCCAAATCTCATCGGTCCTACATCAAGAAATTCATGAAGGCAATCAAGGAAACACCTATACTGAATGTGAGACCAATCAAGAGGGAAGGGGTCTCTTCTTTCATCAACCAAGTTATTGATCGATATGGATGGGAGAAATAGTTATCCTGTTATTATTCATATTATCCTGATGTAGTGAAACTCTTTTATGCCAATCTAGAAATTGACTTAGAGGCTAGGACTCTCACCTCTTCTGTTCTAAACATCCCTATTAGAATTTCAGCTCAAGATCTCATCAACCACTATAGTTTTCTGATTCCTGATAACCCTATTACTCTAGAAGACCTCAAGGTTGATCCCAGCACATTCTTAGATATTGAAATAATTCTAGGTTATAGTCCTGAATATAATCCACCTGGAGTTAAGAAGCATGTGGTTAGAAAGATCAAACATTTAGCTTCTTGTAGTGATCAAGCAAAAACACTTGGCAGAATACTATAAGAATGCTTCCTTCAAATTCATAGCCACAAAGATGAGTGAACTCATATGCATCAAACTGCAGTCTACTATCTGCTTCAGGGAAGAACTCTAGACACTATAGGGATCATCTTTCATAGCCTAAAAAATTATTGCAATATTGCTCAAAAGAGCAAATATATGCAAAATTTTTACTATGACAACATTATTTGTGACTTTCTTGTCATTCATCATGATGTAAATCTGTCCTTTTTATCAAAGGAGTCAGATATTATGATTTTTCCCAAGACAGCTTCAAACTATACCAACCCAAGCCTTCCTTCAAGAATGTTACTGCCAAACTTGATCAAGAAGCCTCAACATCTTCTTCTTCCTCCTCTCATAAATCTGCCCATCCTTCCACTTCATCTCCCTTTACATCCCAATTTGCTAAATTTATTATTGACTCAATTGAGACTATTGGAGAGCTAGTTGAATCCAATAGCCAAAAACTCCTTAGTCTCCAAGCTCATATGAACACTCTTAGTAGTTTCACTGTTGAAATTGCTAAACTTGCAAGTTACAACAGTGAAATGCTAGAGAAGTTGAGTTGAAAAATTGACCACTTAGATAAAAAGCTAATCCCCGCTTCTTCTGGCAAGAAATGATGGTTTGGAATTATTTATGTAATAATTATATGGATAAACTCTTTAAACTCAACACTGTTTTTATATTACTGTTCTATATTGTTATGTCTGAATATTGTAAACAATATCAGATACTTTTTCTCCTATCTTGATCATCTTTTTGATGATGCCAAAGAGGGAGAAAAGAATATGTTATTATATAGTGTGCTATTTGTATTTTTATGATCAATATTTATTCACTCTGATCTACAATACAATATTTTTATTTGTTCTGATCTGCAATGTCAATTTATGATCTTTTTCTTCCGTGTGCTACAATTGAGGGGGAGCATGCCATAATGTATAGTATTTTGTTAATTTATCTCATATTTCTTATGTCTCTATCTCATATTTCAAGCATTCAATTTATTAGTGTTTTGTTAAGGGGGAGCAACTCATACTGCTATCTTTTTTATTTTCTCTAGCACTCTAAATTAATTATCATCATTAAAAAGGGGGAGATTGTTGAACCTCTCAATTTTGATGATTATAATTAATTTAATATTATAGACTAATTATCTTATTAAGTGTGTTATCAGGTTATTTATATCATAATTGAGGTGAATGTCCAAATTTAAGTTTAAGAAAAAAAGTATACTACATGGTTCATTTTTCTTTTCTTTTCTAAGACATAATTATAAGCATGCATATTTTTGCCAAGGATTTAACTTGTACTCAGTTTTAGTCAGCCTAAGGTCTATCCATTCCTTGATAATCTTTATTGTGAAATTCATCTCTACAGCTACAGGAAAAATCGGTCGATTTGCAAAATCAACCGGATTTCTCTAGACTGGCCCAAACACACCTGCCTAGCTGACCGTTTGGCCCATCCAAATTTCCAAAAACTGAGAATATCTTATTTCCACTACTTTGTTCCTAGCAGCCCACTTTAAAAATATATTTTAATTTGAAACATCACTCAAAAATTATTTCTTTACTCCTTATTCATTCTAAAATAAAAAAATATTTGTATTTCTCATTCCACTTATTTTTTCTGCAGTTTTTGAGTTTTGTGCTGAATATATTGTCTATCTAAGCTCTCTAATATATCAAAATCTATCCTAAGTGGCACTCTCTCTTTGTTTTAGCCCTTGGGTGAAAGTTTGGGTATTTTAGCCTTCTTTTAACCATTTTTAAATTATCTTTTCTTGTTGAAAATACTCCAACATATTTTATTATGAGAAATAGACAAAACTATTATTCTATGCTTATTCACATCAGCCTTTTTTCCTAGATTTTATTTTTAAAGTATTTTTCTTGTTCCAAGCATGGTTGGACTTGACATTTATCCTTAAAATACAAACCCAGCTGAATCCAATCTGCCTCTAACGTTCCAATGGACACATCATCACCCAAAAATGTCTGAAATGCCCTTTGCCTGCTGTTTTCTTATTGGTTCACTCGTATGACATGTCAAAATAGTTGTCTATAATTGACTAATTCAAATAAAGGACAAATATTTCAAGCTTCATGCTTACCACCTGCTATAGGAAAATAAAAGTATATATTTCCTGCTGTTCAATACTTTTCTTCCTGCTCAAAAAGAAGAAAAAGTAATGTGCTTTTGACTATTCTAAAGTCAAGACTAGTAATCCTTTGTTCACATTCCTTCTTGGTTTTTCGATTTTATCGTAGTCTCAAGTTTTTCATAATCTGAACCTTCACTATTTTTGTTTTTATTGCACAATAAAAGCAAGACTGTGTAGCTAATAGTTTCATATCTTAGCCCTATTTGGCGCGAGGACCAAAATAGGACCAAAATAGTACTAATTTAAAAAATAACAATAATANTGGTCCTATTTTAGTCCTGTTTTGGTCCTCGCGCCAAACAGGGCTTTAAAGCTTATTTTTTTTCTGAATATTTTGACCATTATACTTTCTCCTGTTCTTTTATCCCAAGATTACAGAATTTGATCTTGGACTTCTACGAGTATTTACCCTTGGCAAGTTGTTATATGCATAGAGCACTTCACTGTAATTTAAATTTTTTTGTGCTTAAGTTGTAATTGAGCTAGCAAGGCTAGCAAAATCTTGTACCTTTCTCTATTTTCTCCTGAGTTTGTTTTGTAGGTTTGTTTGACTTTGGTACCTGCAAAAAGCCGTGGTGTATAGGTTTTCTTGGCTTTGGTTCCTGTAAAAAATCATAGAATTGTATCGGGTTTATTCGGCTTTGGTTCCCGTAAAAAAACGGGGAGATTTAGTGGAAATTCCCATTTGAGGAGCGTGGGGAGTGGACTAGGCGGTAAGCCGAACCATTATAAATTTATTGTGTTCTTTTCACTTTTGCTCCCAAATTCTCTTGAACTAAATTGATATAACATATCTAAATTCAAGTATTTTAAAGTTATAGAAAACCTGCAATATTTTCATTCAAAACAGATATATAATTAGTAAACTCTAAATTTATTATTTCTGGTTTTTTTTGGATTCATTTCTACACTGCTCTGCGAACCTTGGTCAGTTCTCAAAATCGACCGGATTGTTCAGGTAAAATTTTCTGCACTACTCTGCGAACCTTGGTCAATTCTCAAAATCGATCGGATTGTTCAGGTAAAATTTTCTGCACAATTTTTCTTTGTCCAGGTGATCTCAGAATTCAGTGTACTTAGTCAATTTGAAAAACTTAAGTATACTAGTTCTTATTCCTCTCATTTCTAGATTAAAAATAATCAATTAATTTTTTTAAAATTCCAATTCACCCTCCTCTTGGGAAGTTTTTAGGCCAACAATATGAACCTCATCAACAATAACAACAATAATTAAGTCTTAATCCCACTAAGTCGGTTATATAAATCTTTTATTTTCGTTGCACTTTATCAATTAATAAATCCTTATATAGGTCTAAATGAGTAAGATCACTGCTTATAGTTTCTTGTCATATCTTTTTTGGTCTTCTTTTTTCTTTTTATAAATGAGTAACATTCAATAACTCAATTTTTCTAACTGGAGCTTCAATCTGCCTACGATTTACATGTCTAAACCATATAAGTCGACTTTTTCTAAATTTATCCTCAATTAGTGTAACTTCAACTTTCTCATAGATATACTCATTTCTCATTTTATTCTTTTATGTATACTCACATCTAATTTAACATATTTATTTCTATAACACTTATTTTATTTGTCTGTTTTATCTTTGTAGGCTAGCATTTAGCATCATATATCATCGATGATCTTACAACAGTTTTATAAAATTTATTCTTAAATGTAAATAATTTTTTTTATTGCATAATACAATAGAAGTATTTTTTCATTTTACTTATCTTATTTGAATCCTGCTAATGACATTATTATTTAATTATATGAGCCTCAAGTGAAACCCAAGTTTTTTTGTCATACAATTTCTAACATGTAAAAAAATAAGTTTAACAAACAAAATATTTAATCAATTCAAATCAAATAAAATACGATACAAATACAATTTTCAATTTATAATTCAACTCGACTCAACTCGACTCAACTCGACTCAACTCGACTCAACTCGACTCAACTCGACTCAACTCGACTCAACTCGACTCAACTCGACTCAACTCGACTCA
>JAEMOT010002146.1:393774-404225 GCA_019297695.1 Apostasia ramifera
CTCGACTCAACTCGACTCAACTCGACTCAACTCGACTCGACTCAACCCCAGCAGTCACATTACTCATTGCTTCCACCCAAATTACGAAAGATAAAATGTCTTTAAAGCCAAGAGTCAATAATTTGTAGACCGTAATTATTATTTAAGAAATATATTTTTACTGCTTTTTCACCTTTTGACTGCTCCTCTAATATTTTCATAATTATATTTTAATCGAAAAGGCACAGTAGCATAATTGATTATTATTAACCAAAAATTAATATTAAAAGGCATCGTGCCCTATGCTGCACAAAAGAAGCCTCACGACTCTTTAATTTAATAAAGAGGATTACATGAAAAATCTTTTATTTTAAAGTAACCGACACCTCAAAAGAAAAAAATAATAATAATTACACCCAGTTCGTTGAGTTTAACGCTTAATAATGCACAGATTCACATTTTTAACATCGAGTCCTGAATTTTAATAAATTATTAAATGAGTTTTTTTTTAATTTTTTATTATTAAATTAAATTTTTTAAAATTACTATTATACCCCTGGGCTTCTCTCTCTCCTCCCGATCGGCCCACACGGGCAACGGCCGGTGGTCGCGCGGCGTTGCCTGTGCATGCTGATCGGGAGGAGAGAGAGAGGCCCAGGGGTATAACGATAATTTTAAAAAATTTTAATAAAAAAAAACTCATTTAATAATTTATTAAAATTCAGGGGCCTCGATGTTATGATTTTAAAAACGTGAATCTATACGTTATTAAGCGTTAAACTCAAAGACCTGATTGTAATTAATGATAGGTTCTTATTATTTATTTATAATTATACTTTAGTCTACATATTTTAAAATTTTATATATTTTGTTACATATACTTCTAAAAACTTGTAATTTAGTTATTTTAGTAGCATGTGAAACAAAATATTTTTTAGCGTTTTATATAAAGCAACAATTTTTTTACGAATTTTTATAAAAATGAAAGATTCCTACAGCTCAAGATTCCCTCGACTCGTGCTGTCATTGAGGCACGTTTAAGACATTCAACCTCAATTCGACAACAAGTTTTCAATGTCGATTTGAGTTCAATTGAAGTTTGATGTTTTTTTCGATTTTTATTTTAAAGGTGAATTGAGTTATTTTTTTGATATTAAAATTGAGCTTAGCTGACGAACTTACGAATAAATAGCAACTAAATTTCTCTAATTTACTCTTATCGATAACTAGATCTTACTGTTTAAAAGCAGCAATTGGTCCTTCTAATTTGAAGTTGTAAAATTATATCAAATAAATTTATAATTTTTAAAACTATCATTTAAGTCCTTAAGATTAAATGATAATATTAAAAACACCATTAAATGCAAATAAAAAAACAATTATACCTTTCTGCTTTTGTGCAATTCTTTTAAGGGTATTTTAATATTTTTAAAAGTAAAAAAATTAAAAATTCCCTTTTTTAGTCATATGGTATAAAAGACTACATAAAATATTTTAATCAAAGTTATGAACCGATTTGAAATATTTAACAAATCTCTGAGATTTAAATAATATTTTTAAAAAATATAAATTCATTTAATATTACCACCTAATTTTAAAGATCTATATAAAGATTAAATCACACATTAAGGGTAAGAACTGTCCAAGTTTGAGCAGAGCCAAATTCTACTCATTTTAATTCAATTTAAATTTAAGCTAACTCATTTCAGTTTTAAATTGACTCAAACTATAATCAAACTAACTCAAGTCCTTCAAGAATTAAAGTTTATACTTGATAGAGTTTAAAATTGGATAAACTATATCCTAATTATAACTAACACGTACCCATTTATAGATAATAAATAATTATAATATATGATAGAAAATATTATTTATATTTAAAAAAATAGTCAATTTAATACAACCATAGCTCGTGACTTTGCTCAAAAATTCAAGCTGAACTCGATTCAAACTAAATATCAATCCGAACATTGAGCGAATATTAATCTTCGAGCAAAACTCTAACCCCTGTCATAGGAGAACTTATTGCAGTCGGACAGCCTAACACGTAGATTTTGCGGCAACCATTCGACGTACGACACCTGCGTGTGGGTCCCACCATCACGGCTCGGCATACGTAATAATTTTTATTACATATGTATTATAAAATATCTCATATGTAGCAGATTTTATCATATATATATTATAATATATCTCATACGTAACAAGTTTGCTCACATATGTATCATAATATATCTCATGAGTAGTAATTTTTATCATATATATTATAAAATATCTCATATATAGCAATTTTGGTAGACTATTATGATACATATGTGATAAAAATTATTACGCATGAAATATATTATGATACATATATGAGCAAACTTGCTACGTATGAGATATATTATGATACATATATGTTAAAATCTGCTACGTATGAGATATTTTATAATACATATGTGATAAAAATTACTACGTATGCCGAGCCGTGATGATGGGACCCGCACGCAGGTGTCGCACGCTGAATGACTGCTGCAAAATCTACGTGTTAGACTGTCTGACTGCAATAATTTTTCCTGTCACAGATACTCTAGACTTTGCAGCAAACAATATGCATATTAAATATTAAACTTATGGAACAGATTTTTGAATCAACTTTTATTTGAAAGTTTGAATCTGAATAAAAAAAGTAGAATTTAAATCTTACTACATAATAAATTTAAATTCCACCACATTCCAAGTTTCAACTATGAAAAAGTGGAATCTAAAAAGTTGAAATTACTCTCTGAATTTTATTTGCATTTGCAATAACCCATATGCATTAAATGATTAAAATTTAAAAATCAAATCAAACCAATTAGTTTTAAGCGGTTTAGTACAATTTAACATTTATCAATTTAATTAACAGTTTGATAAAATTTCAAATATAATTATTTAATTTTCGATTTAATTTTATGCCTGTAAAATTACAAACCAAACTGACCGATTAACTGAAAAAATTTAAAACTTATTTTTTTTTATTTAAATCATATCAATTAACTTAAATCTATTTATAATTTATTAATAGACTTCATCAAACTAATTAACTCAATTATATAACAGATTATCAATTGAAGTTATTAACATATAATAGTTATCTTTTGAAATAAAACCTGACCATCACGTTGCTCGAAGGCTCAATTGCTGAAGTCTTCAGAGAGATTAGGATTTTTTATCGCAAAAAACGACTCGGTGAGCAACACGAGTCGACGAGGTTGTGCTATGCTTCCATTATTTGGTTTTAACCAAACCAACCTGAACCGACTGAAATTTACTTGGTTGATTTAGTTTGCGGTTTCTAATTTTATTTGGTTAATTTGGTTTCTTAAAATCTAAAATCGAAACTCATTTTTATTTTCGATCAGGTTAACCAAACCAATCAAACCAACCGAATGCACACCCCTGCTTTTGGGGAAAGAAATTACTCTTTTAAAACTACCAAAAGCAAAAAAAACTATATTCGATGAAACTGAGAAAAAAAAAATCAATCGTCCAAAAAAAGGACAATTATGACAAAAAAACCTGTAATCAACATGATAAGTGCAAAAAATGTCGAGTAACAAAAGCTACGAGCAAATAAGACAGAATAACCAACTTGAAATAAAACCATAAACCCAAGAACTAAAGAAAAATAATTTAAAATTTGTGAACCAATATGAAATACACTTAGACCTCAGGAACATGCAAGTAATTAATCCTTTTTAATTAATCTGTAGTAAGAGTAAAGTCAAACATGTCACCAAACAACCACACATTTAGGATTTTGACAATTTAGGTACCAATGAAAACTAAATATTACAATAAAACAAAGAATAAAGTCATTGGTAATGCAGATGAGATAATGAGGCAATAGTTAGTTGTGCTTCACTTAATGGTGTAACCTACTAAGTTAATTTTAACTCAAGTTAAAGTTAACCTGAACAAACAAACATCTCTATATAAAAAGTGAAGAACATTTTGTTGCATTTAACTGGCACGAATATAGTTTTCAAGTACCAAATAAAAACTCAGATCCTCATGATAAATTTCAGATTATTTATAAGTAGCAGAAACAAAAGGAAAGCTTGAAGAAAGTTTGAGATTACAGTTGAAGATCTGCTTGCAGAAGCTTTAGTACCTGTGGGCAAGCTTCTCCTTCTCCTTGTAATGCTGAACAAATCTGAAACAGTGGGCAATAGAACATTTCAACGCTCAAAATAAAAAGCATAATTCTTCATAACTTGAACGTCACACTTTCAATAATCACTTTGATAAGCAAATATTTCCACAAACTTAAATCCCCCATATCGCTTACTGCATCGATTGCTCATAAGAAACAAATAAGCATGAAATATGACAAAAATCATTCAGAAAGAACAAATTAGGCATCATTGACAATTTGATAAAAGTTAGCCAAAGATTATATTGTGGTACCTGATATTTCTATTTTACGAACAAATAATGCCAATTTGGATGTTAAAAAGGTAATATTTCTTTAGTTTGTGTTATGTTATGGGTATAATCATTCCAAAACAACAAAGCAGAAGAAAATACGAATACGATTTAAACACTGGTGAGCCCAAATAGCCGTTGATGCAACAAAAATGTTGGGACTTGGATGAACCCAACCATGTGCATAGCCCTACATCATAGACCAAATCTCACAGAGATATAAATCCTCAAGCTGTGAGCTTCCTCAAGAACTCAGAATGGTCCAATAATTATCTGAACAATCAAATATAGCCATTAATTGTGAATGCTAAATCGGGATTCCAAATAGCAGTTCATGGATGATATTAATAACGGAGTCGTGCTAAGCACAACTGCGAGCAGAGCCAATCCTGTGCATGTGCCACCCAACCCAACTAAATTCGCAGAAGTCCGGGCTTGGTCATATAAGTAGACCCAATTCATGTTGACATAACCCAATTTGAACCAATTCGGATTACCAGGATGAGGTTTGCCCGCCAAACCTGACTTTGTATCTTTTAAACTAAACTCAGCCCTAATACATGCATGCTCTCGTACTCTTCTGAACTTTTAGGTTCTTAGTAGACTAGATTTAAGTCTTTTAAGATTATAATTTTATGTATTTATATGCAAAAATCTGAAAAAACAAGCATCTCCCGAATTTTAACAAGATAGATTGGGCCAAACAACTAGGCCTGAAGGTTGGTCTGAGCTGGGCTCGGGCAAGGCTGAAAAAATTTGTAAACCCTATCTGACTGGCAGTGAACAGACCCAGCTCCACCGATACCCATGTCGTGTATGTTGATCTCCAAAATGCTATCTACAGCGTCAAGGTCAACCGCTGAAGCAGTATGCTTGAGAAGGGATTAGAAAATACCAATTTGCAACATGAAGATCAAAGAATTCACTTGAAGAAATGGTGGGAAATTTTTTTGATGCAACATATTAATATATGGACTTATAGATTATATATCTTCATTTATTAAACGTTAGAACTTGAATTTTGTAGCAAGCATAGAGTTCAATATCCCCTTCCACTATCAAAGGTATTTATCTCGAAAGTATTTGAAAATATAATCGCTTTTCTATGACATTATTCCATTTTGCTAAATTAGGATCTAGCCTACTTAAAAAATACTTATTTTCATAAAATCAATAATTTATACAATAATCACATCACTGGCATTGTACAGAATAACAAAATTTCAACTGGACTAAAGGTCTCATTATAATTAATTCCAACTTTTTGATCAACTAATTGTGCAACAACTTAAGCCTTGTGTCGAGCAATTGTGCCATTAGGATTGCACTTTAACTTAAGTAATCATTTGCAACTGTCTATTTTCATGTGCAGATCCTAAGGAACTAAAACACAAGTTTTATTGAATACAATATTTCCAACACAATGCTCAATATAATAAAATAACTTCATATTATATCACAATATTAAAATATTCTTTATCTCACTAGATGGGGTATGCTACACGAATCCTTTATTTTTATTACACTTTGTCAAATAATAAATCTCTATTTAACTCCAAATATGTAAGATCACTCCTTATAGTTTCTGGCCACATCTTTTTTGGCATTCATCTTCCTCTTTTTACATTAATAAGATTCAATGATTCAACTGTCCTTCCAAGAGCTTCTATCGGCCTATGACTTATATGTTTTAACCATCTAAACCGATTCTCTCTGAGCTTATCTTCAATTGAGGTTACTCCAACATTTTCACGGATATACTCATTTTTCATCTTTTCAATCTCTCACTGTCTCACGCAATGTAATTTTGTTATTATATCTTTTTGTTTCATGAAGTATTATATATTTTGTTTCAAAAAGAGTTCCATCTACAAGTGTTAAGTTGTTCGCCCAAAAACAACAAGAAAATGAATAAGCAATCTAACATAAAATTGAGTCCATCATTCAACATAGTTTAAGGTGCCATAAAATCAACAACACAGGACAACCACTTCCTTCACAACACTAGTATCATCTGTGAAAGAAAAACCTCGATAAAGATGAAAATCTATGTTAGTCTAAGAACCATGACATACTTGTGCCTTTTTCGTGAAAGCGTATTGCTTAAAATATTGCCAACCACACCCACCTAGGCCCAATGCGGAACAAAATAAATCACACACAAAGGGTGTGAAGAGAACCAAGCGCCAATTATGACAATAATGCCTTCAAAAAGTTTCAAGCTTTTAGCATGCTGGATTTTTTTTTTATTAATCTAACATGTTAGAGTTTATCATTCATAAAATTGTATTATTCAAATGGTCGACCAGTTTTATCAAGGAAAGAGTCCACAACATGGCTCGATGCAAACTAAATGCAACAACTTCCAATGAAACCAAACACCACAAAAGTGAATTATGCTAAATTTCTTTACTTTGGACCTCCTTAGAATGAAATTAAATAGCGTTGGCTCATTTGGTTTGGGAGTAGACCAAGTAAGTTTAGGTTTTAACTTAATGTTGCAGCTAATTCTTGGCTGTAACCTGGAAAGGTTGTTTGGCTGTCAATGAAATTACAACTACCCTAATACCAAAGTTGTTTGGTTACAAGATTAAATCTGAATTAAACTCATTTCAGTGATAAAAATTTCATACTGCATTATGGATTTCATGACAGATCGGGATTAGAATCTCCAAGCTCTCGAAACTCATAGTTATAATTTAGAGAAATTTACATCTATCACCCCTAAGGAAATCTTTTTTCTTAGTCAAATATTTATAGGTGACACCACGTAAGTCCAATATTTGCAAATAACATCGTTAAACAGAAGTTAGAGTGTGAGAGTTGCCTATAAATTCACATTTAAAATAGAGAGTACCGTCTATAAATATTGGACTTAGGGGGTGCCACTTGTAAACATTTGATTTAAGGGGTGATGCCTGTAAAAAATATTTTTTTGAGGATAACGATGTAAATTTCCCTATAATTTATCTTTGGTGGATTCCCCAAACGTAGAAACTAATGCAATCCATATTAAGGGGAATAAGTCTTGCACAGCATTCTTGAAAGTTAATATAATAATCCTGTTTGTTTCAACTTTCAAGTTCAGGGATTAAACCCATGGTTATAATCTATGTCAGCATTATGGGGTTAGATTACAAGACTAATAATTGATTGGTTAATAAGACTAAATTTAAGATTATAGTGCGAATAGAATCCCCAAACTCGAAACAAATAGGGCGACAAGATGTTTCTTTTCTAGAATGCTGCAAAAAAAAAAAAACTACAAGCCCCATGCCACCAAACATAGATTGCATTAGAAAATACAAAAAAAATCATATACAACCCTGAAATCACTTCTTGCATCGTGTAAATTTTTTTAAACAGTAGAACCGAGAGAAATCCAACACGAGCAATGCCCAAAGACGATGTGGTTTGCAGTTCAAATTAAAAACAAAATTTTCAGTTACCTTGAAAAACTTTTGGGCAACAATTCTCCATCCTACAACAAGGTCACTCAAATTAAGCAAAAGGCTCATCAAGCAAACCCAAACATATTAAAACAGCGTCAACACTCAGACAGAAACTAGAAAGAGTGTAAAAACTTGGAATTCGTATCATTTCAGAACTAACGCCTTGAAAGCAATCAACACTAGGCATCCAGCTAAAGAAAAGGGGTCCAGAGATTACGCATAAGTTCCGATGAGCGGGCTTAGGAGGAGGGTGGCGCTGATCCAATTCTCAGACACTTTGTGGTGGATCTTGCCCGGCAGATCCTTCCACAGCCCCGGCATCACCTTCTGCTGGAACGGCGACAGAGCGTACACCACTGCCTTCATTCTCACCGGCGTCTTCCCCATCCTTCCAACACCTGATTTCTCTGTCAAGAATCAATATCTCCTCCCGAACGCCTCAGCCGCCTCTCCGGGTCTATGCAATTCGCTTATTCTTCGATCCCCAGCGGAGGACGCGACGGACTCGTCCTGGGTCGTTTTGTTGATCCGCCGGAATAGTGGATCCCAATAAGAATGCTTCGCCGGCCCGCCCAATTAGGCCCGTATAGAAAATTGAAACAGGCCCACAAAGTTTTGGGCTTTTCCAATTTACAATTTAGACGGCCCATTTCGAAGAAAATTAAAATAGGCCCACAACAATTTGGGCCTTGCCAAATTTGACCATTTAGACGGCCCATTTACTTCCAGGTAATTTTAGTTAGATTACCACTATTATTAGTCCTTCATAATTTTAGTTTATTTTTTAAAAAAGTATAGCACTTACGATAATTTTATGATTACATTGCCTTCCACCACTAATTAAATTTATTCAGTTATTCTCACTTTAAAAATGATGATGAGATTAAAATTATGAACTTAATAATTCTACTAGTAGAAGAGAAAGAAACAAAAAGGAGAAAAAAAAAGGGATAACAAAGAAGATCTAGAAGAGAAGTAGAAAAAATAAGAGAGGATGAAGAAAGGAAAATAATATAAGAAAAAATTAAAAAAATTAAGGTTTTAAATTATCAGTATGAGGCATTTATTTCAATTTTAAATATAAAAGTACTTCAAAATCTAGTTTTATGACATTGCAAATTTATTTTAGCAATAAAATAAAATAATTTTTTAAAAAAATAAAGTTCAGATTAATTTCTAGCTGAATTGAAACCAAATAAATGTTAATGTCTATTTGGGAGAGTTTTATCACAAATGGAAAACAATATCATTATTTCTATTAAAAATTATTTGATAATACATTTACTTTTCTTATTCCATAATACATTTACTATATTATTAAAAACTTAGTCAAAATATGAAAAAAATAACTTTTTGCTATTATTATTGTCATAAAAATTGTAGTAAATCATAAGTGAATTATTATTGAACATTTTACATGCATACATTCTTTAGTAAAGTTCTAAGTTTATAAAAAAAATGATATAGATAATATTGTCCCTTGTTATATTGTCTCAAATAAGGAGATCAAAATCTCAATTTTTTTTTCTTGAAACTTAGAAGATCAAGAACTTTAATAAACAATGTATGCATGCAAAAAATATGCACCTAAACAAATTTTTTTTAAAAAAATGTCAAATTTAGAAGTGCTTGGCATCATAAGGAACCTACCATAATTAAATCTTCTCCTCTTTAAATATTTTTTAAAACGTGGGGGTAAATTGCATGAAGGTCTTTGAGATCTTAGATTTTTTTTTTTTACATATTAACTAACAAATTTTGAATCATAGCACTTGGGCCTCTAAAATCTCTAAGATCTCAAGTTTTCTGAACGACGACAAACTTATTTTAAGTACAAATTGAATGTAATATTAAAAGCGATGGAAGAACTGTACGACAATAAATTGTCAACCTCATGGATAATGTGCAAAAATTTCTTGAAAGACTTAAATGTTATTATTCAAAATTTGTAAATTGATACGAAATTTAGCGATTAAACAAGCACTTCAAAACTTTAGTTTATTTATTGTGAAGTATTTGCAAAGACGCCACAACTTGACATTGTGATTTTCAGTTCCCATAATTTTCACATAAACTTTAGTGGTTTTTTTTTTCTTTTTTATTTTTAATAAGATCTGATTGTGAGTTTTACACATCAAGTTATATAATCTGGTTATATTCTTATACATTCTTAATATATAATAATATTAATATATATATATATATATATATAATAATGATAATGTTTTGCTTAAATTTCAGTATTTTTGTATCAATACCTAAAAGTTTATTGAAATTTTCTATGAAAATGCATATGCCTACTTATATTATGTATTGTGTGAAGGATGTATTATAAATTAAAGTGATAAGATATGAGGATTATAAAATCATGTGTTATTCCTTCACTAATATTTGATAAATTATATAAAAATAAAATTAAAATTTACTTAAAATCCTAATTTTTGTTTTTCAAGTTACAGCTGACTCCATCAATTTAGATTCCTTACCAAACATAATCATGACCCTCAAACTAAGGTATATATAATGCATTTCAAATAAAATCATTTGTGGAAGAATAGAAATATATAT
>JAEMOT010002146.1:404317-416482 GCA_019297695.1 Apostasia ramifera
TAATAAGCTAAATAAGATTTTGATAAATCTATTCAAATTCCCTTATTAGACGTGTGATAAAAGACTTAGATTGAGTTCGAATTAAAGATCAGCTAAAATTTAATTTGATTTGTAAATTTTGGTGACCCAAATTCTATTTGGTCCAGCCTAAAGAACTCGTGATGTGATAATTTTGAAAAAAAAAATAATATAAAAAATTAAAATTTATGATACTGATCCCATGAGGGCCTCGTGGTGAAGCCCCCATAGTACGAAACTATTTTATCTTAATTCGATCTTGATTATTTTATTGACTCTAAAATTATTACTATATTTTTATTAAAACTGTTGTATTTAATATATATTATAATTATTATTTTTTATTTTGTACATATTTTATTTTGATATAGTGATGTTTTTTATCCTTAATTTTTTTCTACTTTTTCTATTTTTAATATAAATTGTGTTATTGAATTTATATTTTTCATTATTTAGTGCAGCATAGTCAGTAGCAGAGGGCATTTCTCTGTCATTGATGTACAAATTAGAGGTTTGATGAAGTGTCACATCAAAGGCTTCCCAATGAATTTTTTTTTTTTGGTTTTTTGAAGAGAGATGAGATTCTTAATCAATAGCATTGGATTCTTGTAATTAACTAAATTATTCTTTCATTAACAACAAAAACAATCTTATTTTCCTATTAATGAAAGTCAAAATTGAAGTCATCAAGAACTCTATACTAATATTCCTAAAATGTATATCAAAAGATTTCATAAAAAAAAAATGTCTGTCTTGTTAAAATTCTAGAGAAATATTTTACAAAATTATTCATACTAACGACATAATGATTTATTAGAATGAATATTTTTTCTCAAGTTAATTCCATCATATGTTCATAGTACATGTGAAAATGAACTGAATGAGCTATTCACGCAAACGTAAAATAAAAAACAAGTGAAGACTAAATCTTTAGCATTAGTATTCGACTACAAATACTTGATATCAAGCCTAGACTATCACTTCTGTGGCTTTCAGAAATCCTTCGTCAAGTCTTCTTAAAGACCTAGATCTTCACCTGCGACATAACTACAACATATCTTCATTTACATCGTAGCAGGCACAATTCAACAGTTAATTAACAATCTTCTCTACAGCATTGCAATAAGTGGCAATTATCTTATACATACAATGGCGCCGCTTTCTTAAATTACCCATGACCTAAGTAACTCGTAAATATAATTTTTACATATCATAAATCTTTATCAGGTTACAAACTTATATATGCAAAAAATTTAGCGCATATCCAATATCATTAAATGATATTTTGGTATTCATTTTCAATTCTAAAAATTTTAATTTCCACTTCTTTCTCTTAATTTCCAAGCTCAAATCATCTAATCGCAAATCTCATCACCAGTAAATTAAATGTTAACAAATATTTACTTCAAACTCGCATATCTTCTTTAATTGCCAGCACATTTAAGCCGTCATCAAGATGCAAAATGAATGGCAAAAATGCAACAACTATGAATATTTTTACAAGAAAAATCTAAAAAATTGGTTAATGTCCACGTGGATTAATTTTGGCCGTTACATGAAAATAACTGTGAATTATTTTAAGAAATTATATTCAGATTTGCTCAATTTATTTTATTATTATTATTTTTAAAGAATTTGAATCGTGCTCACGGAAGCATGGAAGAAAACAATAATAAATAAAGAAAAAGAAAATTAAAGAAAATGATTGCTGAACCAATAAATCATTTTGGCACCACAGCAAATTCATCAGCCGACTGTCAAAAAATAAAATAAAATAAAATATCGGCCACTTGTCAAATTTTATATTACCAAAAAAAATTTTAAATGATTTTTTTTTATTTAAATCAATTTGTGTTATTTCTTTATTTTTATGCATGATTTATGGTCCTCGCATAAAATATTATAAATAAATTTTATGCATATTATATAAACCTATATATATATATAATATCTATGTATTGAAAAAATATAAAATCATATTTAGGGCAAATTACGCCCAAGTCCCTGAGTTTAACCTTTAATATTGCACAAGTCCACGTTTTTAAAATTATAACATCGGGTACCTAATTTTTAATAAATTATCAAATAGATCTTTTTTTAATAATTAAAATTTTTAAAAATTATCATTTTAGCCATTCTCTCTCTCCTCCTGATCCGGTGCACGCACGCAGTCGCCGGCGGTCCGGCTGCCTCGAGGTGTCAAAAGGTAATTTTAAAATTTTTTAATTATAAAGAAATAAAAAAAAATCTATTTGATAATTTATTAAAACTCAGGGACTCTATGTTATAATTTTAAAAAAATGTGAATTTATACTATATTAAATATTAAACTCAAAGACTTGGGCGTAATTTGCCTTTATATTTAGCCGAGCAAGCGATCACGTGATGATTAGTCTGTGCACGCGCAAAGCGCTACAGGTATGGCTACACGGCTTTAGACTTTGGGATGCGGCCAATGTGACTTCGGTCGCACACCAGGCTCGGATCCCCGAGAACCCCAGGTTTGAGGTTTCACAGTAAAATACCTGTTTTTTTCATAATTGCAAATAGTTATCATGTATTTGCGCTTTCAATGAATTATTCAGAGCTAATTTATATTTAGTTTATCAATATTAATAAATAAAAATAACTTAATTTTAAAAGCTTAATTTGAATATTGTAGTATTCGATTTGTTAATAACTTTTTATATAAAGTTGATAAATATGCTCGATAATAAAGTTTGATGAATACTTTTTTAGAGTTCAATTAATTACTCTTTTAGAGATTTTAGTATTTTTTATTTATTAATGATTGTGAAAACTCGAAATAAAAAGTGAGTGGAAGTGAATTAGAGAGATAATTTTATGAATGAGAAAAAAGAAGAATAGTAAAATTATTTATTTAAGTAGCAATCTTAGAGATATTATCTTAGATTATTTATATGTTTGGAATATTTGAGTAAGATGCCAGAAATGGCATTCATGTTGCATCTGTTAATACGTGGCTGCAGCGCTGTATCTCATCTATACACGTGGCATCCAGAGGGAGCCTCTCAAAACTTCTCTGTCATTATCAATAATAATTAACTCAGTCTCTCTTTTGTAAACCTCGGGCCTTGATCCCGCTAGTTCGACCTTCCGCCAACATCGGCCACGATGATTAGTGCAACAACATCCATTCTATCGGATACAATGCTTAAGCTTATCCCCACAACAGTGGACACAATATTTCGCCGGCTCTTAATTCTTATGCATCGCAAAAATCAAAACGTTGCATGCTCCAGCCACCACAGGTTCCCATGAGACGTGGAGAACAAGAGGTCGCGTGCTTCACCCACTGCTTTCGGCTTCTCTGAAGGCCAACAGTGGTGTGACCATCAGTGTAGGTTCAGCAAAAATGCAACATCCCCTTCTAGAAAATTCACTAAACTCCACTACAATCCACTTATAAATGCCTCTGGATGAGACGAGACAAAGGGACACACATGTAATAGCAAAGATACAAGAGCTCTATTTGATAAACCCATTCTGTACTGGTCTTTCGATCAAATTCCTCTGTTTTTAGTGAAATCTTCCTCACTGATATTCCAGTGGACATAGAAAAATTTCGCCCTGAACCACTTTAAATTCCTGCATGCTTTCTGGATACTTTTCATTCTCAATTAAGCTTTAACTACCAGGCTTAGCTCTCTACGTACCGCTATCTCTTGGAACTCCTTCTTCTTATGTCAACAGTATCATAATCAATTCCCCTCAAAGCAAGGCCCCATATTTTTGATGTGATTCGAGATCAAATTCTATTGGATGATAGTAATACTAAATGCTTTTGCTCTTGTAAAGTGTCAAAGTGTCCCTCATAATCTTGCAAGTCATTCTTTTTCTTTTTCAAAAGCAAGCCATTCTTTCAATATTGCTAATGATATTATTTAGGTGATATTCGATTCAATGCCATCCTGATATTTTATCATGTTGTGTATAGCATTTGGCTATCATTTTTTTGTTAATAATTTTACAGTTTTTTAAAAAAGTATCTAAAAATATCGTCAAACTAAATAATTAAATTCTCTAGATAATATGATATAGTATCAACTTAATATCGAATTAAATGCCTCCTTAGAGAAATGTTTTGCTTTTATTTCTTAAACTTTTGATTTGAACTGATCTATATTATTGAGGTTTTATGAATGCTAATAAAATGTTACATCAAAATAAATAAAAAAAATCTCAAATGAATTTCTCTCAAAGTTTTTTTTTTGTTTTGATGATTTGAAGGATCTAAATCGAGTTTAATAACTTACATACAATTAATTTGAAATTGGTAACATTAAATTTCTATATATGTCAAACTTGCTCTTGACTCTAATTTGATCATATGACTAAAAAATGTTGAAGAGGCATTTTTAAAGATAAATTAAAAATTATTAAATTACTTGACAGCTTGTTGTGGTTGTCATTGTCATTATTTTGCCTCGAAAATCCCCACTGTTAAAATTTAAAAAATAAAAATTAAATAACTAATTAAAAACTCAACACATGTACCTACAAATCACTTAAAATTATTTGGGATAATTAACTACATTTCACACAATTTACTTTTATTTATGCCTTACCCATTCATTCTTAGTTAATTACGCTATGCACACTCAAAACATTATAAAATCTTACATACACACATTTGAGTTAAAATTTAATCAAAATCTATTTGAAAAAAAATATTCTGTTAGTAAATAATTAAAATTATATTTTTTGCTCTTAATGGTATATATTTTTCTCTTTCTCAATACTACACTAAAGCGCTGATTTGTCCTAATATTAATTCACGTCGCGGATGTCTCCTTCCTTTGCCGCCACCTAAACATTAAGGTTTTAGAATTTTCACTCAAAATATATTTAAATATCCTTAAAATAATATGATGAACGGCTCAGATTTTTTGTAATCTAACTATAGTTAGGTTATTGAAAAATTATGATTACTCATTATAATAAAAATAAGTTAAAACGTGTGTATATAAGATTTTATAATATTTTGAGTGTGTATAGCGTAATTAATTAAGAATGGATAGGTAAGGTATAAATAAAATTAAATTGTGTGACATGTAGTTAATTATCCCAAATTATTTTTATTTTGCATTAAATTCCAAGGTCTTCAGCTTCTTTTTTCTCTAATTCAAAAATATGTGTTACATGGCATATCTAAAGTACAAAAGAGGATATAAAAAACAGCATTCCTGTTATGAAATGTTAATATCAAAAATTAAGTGCATGATTCTATCAAAATAATAATAATAATAATAATAAGTGCATGATATATAAATATTTTTAAAAATATTAATTAACAACTATGATTATTGACAACTTTTGATTAACACCTAACCCACTTATTTGTAGTAGGTACTGTTTTTTTGCATTTAAAGCTCAAAACTTAATCTATAAATTATCCAATCAAAATCAAAATTAATCAACTAAAAATTTCTATACCCCCTTTTTCTTATTTTTTATATTTAAAATGTAAAGTTGTGACTATACAAATACATATAAATATGCAATTCACAAATTCAACGTATTTTTTAAAATAATATATTTTTATTTTTGAAGTTTTATGTATATGACATATAATGATAATAATATATAATTTTAAAGTTATAAATATTATGCGCTCAATATTTTCATCTGAAACATTTATATTACGTATCACACATTTTGGAATTATATTATTATATGCTACACATTTTCATCTATAGTATTATATTATGTCTGTATACTTTAAATTTATACATATTATATGCTATACTCTAAATATATATATATATATACCCTAAAACTATAAATACAGCGTGGTACAAAAATATTCTAGTTAACTGCATTTTAATTTATGGTGTGCTCGTAACATTTTTCATTAATTTAAATTAAAACCGATCTAAAGTAGAATTTCTCTTGAAATAAAGTCAACCCAGTTGAATAATTTAAACGTAAAATGCAGGTTCAAATATGATTACAGAAAATTAAAATAAATAAAAGCGAAGGTATTGTTAGCTGAGTTAATTCGTTTATTTATGTACTCCGTTCGGGCGGGTCGGGCTCATTCGGGCCTACGGGTCAGGCGGGGGAGGGCGACGGTCGCATCGTTGACCGAGCACGACGTCTTGCAGGAAACGTAGAAGCCGACGAACCGCCGAAGTTTCCAAGCTAAATTCCCGCCGGCGGATGGCCGGAACAAGTAGGCGTCGAGGTCGTCCCGGGCGACCGGCGGGGCTGCGTCTTTTGTGCACACGGAGAAGGCGACGGCGAAGGGATCGTCGGAGATGGATTCAAATCGGGACTTTCTGAGCGGCGGAGGGAGGGGTAGAAGGAGGGGATCGGCGGCGGTGGCGGTGCGGGCTGTGGGGGCCTTGGGAATGCCGGGGCGGCACTCCCAGGAGAAGGGGACGGCGGAGGAGGAGAGGAGGCGGTGGAAGGGGGACGGGGAGGGTGTGGCGGCGAAGTAGGAGGGAGAGTCGGAGAAGGAAGAGGCGGAGCTGGAGAAGGAGTGGGTCCGGGACGTCCGCGGAAGCGACTGCCGACCTTCTGACGGCAGCGGTGGCGATGGGATGGTATCGCCGTCGAGGAAGGGCATCACCGCCGTCGATTTGAGAGCAAGGGGAGGGAAGAGGCGGAGAGGAGAGTGTGTGAGGGAGAGTTGAAGATCTTAATATGATTATATGTGCACTGGTGAATTATTATTATTATTTTGGATAATTACATATATATCAAAAAAATATTTAAATATTATCTTTTGACAAAATTTGAGCTTATATTTAAACAAGAGCCTAATATTTTTAAATTTTAAGTAACCTGCATGTAAGTTCCCCTAATTTCTTTTGGGACCAGAGAAATCATTTGATTCTTGTTAATTTTGAGCCACAATAAAATCAAATCAATTTCAAATAAAATAAAATTTGAGTAAAATTTAACCAAGATTTTAAAACTCAATCGAAACTGTCGAGTTTCAATAGTTTCAGATCCATTTAGGTAGAAATTAATCCCGAAAAATCTACGAGTTTTAGTGTTATCATTATTTTGTTTGAAAATTTTCATATGATATATTTTGAAGTTAATGTTAAGTACTATATGAACTCTAGAGTCGATTATAAATTTTATTGCTCGACATATTTAATAAATCGATCATATATTGATCTATGATAAACGAGTCAATCTGCGATTTGTTAATTGAGTGGCACGTTGTCCAACCTCAAAAGAAAGATTATGGGTTTTAATCTCATGAAAAGAAGAATGAGTCGAACTAGAATTGAGTTCACGTGAGTCAACTCAGTTTTAATTTCAATCATTAAACAGAAGCATAAATTATTTAAAACCATGAGAAAAATGAGTTCAAAAAAAGAACAAATTACTAGCAGGATCCTATAATTTAATAAGACTAAGGGTCTGTTTGTTTGTAAGATTAAATTTAAGAAAATTAAAATTAAATTTAAATAAAGATATTATTTTATTAAAAATTATGAATAATATGATATAAATTAGTTATTATGTTGGGATATGTGAGAGATGTGACGTAGGTTAGTTATTATTTTAGTAATATGTGTAGGATGTGAAATAAAGTTAATTTTTAATATTAAATTTTATGTGTGATGTGATATGATTGATTAAAATTAAACCAGATTAATTTTAAATTTTCAGACAAACAGGGCCTAACATTTGAACTAACTTTTTTTAGATGGTAAATTGCATCCCAGATTTGAGATAAAAAAGTACTCGCAAATTGATCATAATTTTTTAAATTTCTCAATATAAATCCCTAAGAATAAATATTCGACTACTGTTAGGGGTAAAAGAGTAAATTATAGATAGATCTCTATAATTTACTAATAATTACACTTTTTTTTAATTCTTCATTTAAATTGTTAATATTTTTAAAATTTCTTCAATTAAATTTCTAAAATTTAAAATATGAACAAAAAAATAAAACAAAAGAAGTCCACCTAAAAGGTTTTTATAGTTTTAATTTAGAGATCTGAATAAAAATTTTTAAAAAATATAAACTAAAATATAATTATGAGCAGACTATAGAGACCTATCAATAATATGTTCAAAATAATAAAATTTTATGATTTTACTTTTGTATATCAATCAAGTTTTTTCTCTACCATCTCTCTCCTCTCTCCATTAAACTCCAGGTTGCTCACAATCGCACAAACAATATTACACTTGAGGGGTGTTTTAGTCTTATTCATTTTTTTCATTAAAATTGATAATTTTCTTTTAAAAGGACAAAATAAAAATATAAGAATCAAGCTCGAACTTAATAGTAATATCAAATTATAATTGAGGAATTTAAATTAGAAAATTTTAAAAATTAGGAAAGGTTCTCCTCTACTTTAAGGCCAAGATGCTATTAACCCTTTTTTTTTTAAAACCTAGCTTTTAATGTCCTTAAATTCACAGTAAATCAAATGTGAATTCCTAAATATATATTAAAAAATATTCAATATTAAGTGGCAAAAAAAATTATAATCTGGCCATAATGAAGATGAATTTAATAAAAGAGGACATTTTATTTAATATTATTTAAATATTATTCATATTATTTAAATAAATAATTATTTAATTTAATATTATTTACAAATAAACTTCTACATAATTATGAAATTATAACTTAAAAAATAATATCTAAATATCATGATATTTAATTACATAATATAAAATTAAAATAATATTAAATTAAATTCTTTTGAGAGACAATTAGCATTAGTAGACTGTGAAGATAATGCACACTAATTCAGCTTCTAATTAACAATGGAGCACTAGTCATTCAGTTCCAAGCTTTGAAGAGAATGAAGCCCATTCGATGTGGAACTTATAGGCGACGACGATTTTGGCTCATTTATGTAATAATTTTAATTTTTAAAAACTTATTGTTACAAAATTTTCAGAACAAGAACTTTCAGCAAATTTTTAAAAATCATAAACCAAAATATAATTAAGACTTAACTAATAGCAACCTTTCGGTAATTAATCCTTAAAAATTTGTCCCCAACAACCCCTCTCATAACAAAAGAATGCTATAAAGGATAATTTAAACATGAAAAGAAGAATAATTTAAATATTTGAGACAATCGATCTCACATTTTTTTCTCCCGAGTCAAAGGTCACGGGTTCCTTTAGTTAAGACCCAGTTGTCAAACATGAACTGATACACAACAGTAACATAAAAGAGTTTGGAATCCAATTGCTTCATTCAATCTATGAAATCTTTTCAGTGTAGAACTTTGATCAACCATAAGAATAACAAAAGTTAGCAAACACGAACGAAAAAAGCATTCTTTTTTCTTAAATCTCATATTTTATCATAGAACGGCCCAAAAAACTAAAGCAGCAAACTTTGATCAACCATAAGAATAACAAAAGTTAGCAAACACGAACGAAAAAAGCAGTCTTTTTTCTTAAATCTCATATTTTATCATAGAACGGCCCAACAAAACTAAAGCAGCAATTCTCCACATGAAAGGAAAATAAAAGGTAAATCTGATTTGATTATTTTTCTAGAACGCAGCAATTTTCCAATTTACAAAGAACATGAAGCAGCTATTTCGCAACAATTTACAGCAAATAATTATTTAATAAACAAGTAAGCTTATAGTGCAGTCTAAAATGTACCTATTCTGTACATGGAAGTTCAGCCATGGGAGAAAAGCTTCCCTTGGATGAGTGAAAACTGATGCCAAGATGGCAGCATTGGTCATTGTTACTTGCGCGCTTCAGGGAATAAACGCAGCATCAACATCCTGTTACATGAAAGATATGATAATTCAGTAGATCTTATCCATATAACTTGGGTCATGAATCCTGTTCCATCAATTAATTCTACTCATCTAAATTTTTTTTTGATAAATTCTACTTATCTAAATTTAACCTAGTTAGTTCTAGCATATTGTTTATCTTCTTATTCTTTTCACAAAAAATTTACGTACGTGATTTAGTAAAACTCTATCAAAAGAAAAAAAAAACTCTCCTTTCTTCTATGTTATATATGTCCATAACACCTAAGTCTATTCTCTATAATATTCTGTTTTTTAAAAAATAAACTATGTTAAATGGATTATTATCATTATCATTGTTATTAAATTGATATTTATAGTTTCTCGATCATCTTGAAAATCTTGGATGAGGCTTAACTAAATACCTCATAACAGAAAAAATAGGGTTTAACTTAGTTAAACTCCAAAGAGTCAAAAATATTTTAAAAGAAAAAGTTTAAAAACAAAAATCAACATTTTGGGTTATACTTATCTCATTATGATTAACACCCTACCCCGAAATTGTTTGTTGAAAGGAGCAAAACGTAGACTCCCTTTGGAGTGAAGACCCAAAAAGTTAAAGGTCAATCTTAACCTAGTAGGCTGTGGTCAACCTCAACCACCCTAAATTCGATTTCAAACTAAGTTGACTTCAGTTTGGAGTAGAAAACCAAAGTTGAGGTCAATCTTAGCATGCGATCAACCGAAATCTCCTAAATCTGAATCCAATGAAAGATAATCGACACAAGAAGTAATTCGAATTCTCCTGCAAATTGAACTTGCAAAAATATTCAATTGTCATATGCTACCTACATAATACCAAATGCAAAGTTGAACAGCAATTAAAATTTAAGCCAACAAGTTCTTACGATAGTGTATTTGCCGCATAAAATATTGGGATTTTTCCTGGTCCTCCTCCAGCCCAAGATCCTCTGATGGAACCGATTACTTGCTCCGCTTGGCTACCTGCTGCTGTCAAAACAAACTGGAAAAAAAGTCTAAATTTACTAAATAACAGTTTATATCAAATAAAAACTGTAAAAGTTAAGGAATATAAATTCAGTGACTGAACGAAAATGGCATGCAACATAATTACTCGTAGTGCTACACAACATAATATACTTCCTCGGGACCTCAAATGCGCAACTTGGTGGGGACAATGTTCAGCAGCAGGTTCATAATAGGCAGATCTCACATCTAATGGACAATATTGGATCACACAGGTGACAGTTTTGATTTGAAAGATGGAGAATCATTGAAAACATTTTGGTTGATCAGATTTTTGTTATTTCTGATTGATTGGATATTAATGAATCCAGATTTGATTGAAGATTTGAATTCGGGATTAAAATGTTAAAGATTTAAGGCTAATTAAAGATTATAGGAAGTGTTGATTTCATTTTATTTGTCTATTTTCCGTATTTAAGTTTAGGTGTATTTAATATTTCATAATCATGTTTTATTTTGTAATTTCAAATTTTAAATGTAACAGACATACTTATTGATGAATAAAATTGTGTTATAGTGCAAATCTAGATTTAAATAGGTCAAAATCAATAATCTGAACCTGACCTTATTAATAAACGAGTCAGGTCAAGTTGGATAGACTAAATGTTTATAAATGGGTAAACTAAACCTGACCAGATTATGTACAACCCGACTCAGCCCATTTAATAAGCAATTAAAAATTCATGACCGGGTGTAGTGAAAAATGAGCAAGGGTCCCCACATCATGGACGGATGCGGGTAAAGAAGCTAGTCCATCATAGTAGAACTCAAGTAAGTAGGATTAGATTAGGAACTTGGAATATAGGCAGCCTGACGGGCAAGCTAATAGAGTTGGTGGATATAATGATTCATAGAAAGATTAATATTTTGTGCCTGCAGGAAACAAAATGGGTTGGAGAGAAAGCTAAGGAAATTGATGGCCTAGGTTTTAAACTTTGGTACTCTGATAAGAATAAAAATAAGAATGGAGTGGGTATAATTCTGGACAAGAGCTTGAAGGATCATGTAGTGGAAGTTAAGAGAAATTGTGATAGAATTATGGCTTTAAAAATTATAATCAATGGAATGATTATTAACATTGTAAGTGTGTATGCTCCCCAAGTTGGCTTAGATGCGAGCACAAAGGAAAAATTTTGGAATGATTTAGAAGAGTTAATACAAGAGATACCTCAGGAGGAAAGATTATTTATTGGAGGAGATTTAAATGGACATGTTGGACGTGTTGCTGAGGAATTTAATAATATACATGGTGGATATGGTTTTGGAGAGATAAATGAGGAGGGTAAAACTATTTTAGAGTTTTCTTCAGCATATGATCTTGTAATTGCTAATACTTTATTCAAGAAGAGAGAGGAGCATGTTATCACAT
>JAEMOT010002147.1:0-50480 GCA_019297695.1 Apostasia ramifera
CAAACCTGACAGGCGCCACGTGTTCGGCCAGGATGCAGCGCAGGAACCACGTGTTAACACTAACTAACAAGAGTTAACAAATATGTTTGACAAGAAAATTTGAAAAACAATTACTTAGCAATTTGAAACATAATGTAAATCCAACTACTTAGGATAGGATTGAGTGAACAAATAATGCAAGAAGAAGATAAGAGTTATACTTACTTTTGGCTTTTGCTCAATTGACACGCATCTAAGCGACTTAGATGTCAAAGAGTCGTGAGCAGGTTTTGAGTTATCAGGAAATTGTCTTTTGTAAGGAGAATTTTGCCACCAGAATCATCTCTTCTTCTTCTCTTTTACAGTATGCATAGCCTACCAAAATGCGATGGTCATGGTGACTCTAATATGGGCGCATGCTGTGAACATTTTATTTTCTGGCACACCTCGGGCCCAATACGATGGGGATTTGGGCGGCAATTAAAGCTTATTGGTATTGGTGTCACATTAATAATATAACCCATGATCTGCAAGATCTAATGTCGGAGATCATGTGAAACCGAAAATAAAGTCGAACATTATACTTAAGTGATATCGTCCAGAAGATGATCGACATAATTTCGATCGAAAATAATCAAATAATAGTTGTTCAACATGATTCTTGAAGACGTATGACTATATGCGTATGTGAGACATCCCTAGTTTCCTCACTGTCTCTTGATCCATTCTGCTGAGGGCATGTGCGCGGTCATGATCAAAGGTAAAATTTGACGGTAACAAGCTGTTTGAAAATATAAGTTCTGCATTCGATGTGGGCTCAATAGTTATAGTAAGTAAACAGAGTCTATAAAAATCTAGTAGACCACTTATATGGTCTACAAGAATCATCATGTGTGTATCAGTGCTGTGACTCCACAAAGCCTTGTAATCTCAGAGCCAGCTTTTGAACCGATCCCTCATCAAAAGAAGGATCTATCTCCTCAATTCTATGCACAAATTCCATTGCATCATTATATCTTCTTACTTTGCAGTAACCATCAACAACTGTCTTATAAGTCAATTCACTTGGCCTGAATCCATGGTTCATCATATATCTGATCACATCATCAGCCTCCCTGAACATTCCTCTGCTCACATAAGCAGCAATAAATGTGTTATATGTAACAATACAAGGTCTTATCCCATAGTCAATCATCTCTGAGAAAACCCTTATGGCCTCCTCCATAAGCCCTTTCTTGCAGAACCCATTGATCACAGTATTATAAGAAATAACATCAGGCATCAAACCCAAGCTCTGAATCCCTCTCAAAGCCTCATCTGCCTTCCAGCATTCACCACACTTTGCATACATATCAATCAGGCTATTGTGAGTGATCAAATCAGGCCTCAACCCATTCTCATGGATCAAATGGAACATCTCGTGAGCTTGATCGTACATTGAGTTCTTCGCATAAATGGCGAGCATCGAGTTGAGGATGATGAGATCGGGCTTGTACCCATTTCTCTTTACCTCTTCAAAAGCCCTCTCCATCCCCCTCAGCTCTCTACATTTGAAGTTTGAAATGATCAGAGTTCTCAGCATCACCCAGCTTGGGAATATTTCTCCTTCATAAATTTCAGCTTCAACTGACTCTATTCCTAGTAGATTTCTTGCCTTAGCATAACATTGGAGGAGCAAGGAGAATGAAAGATCATTGGGTTTGAATCCTTTGGTTTTCATATCATCAATCACAGATTCTGCAGCTCTACAATCGCCTTTTCGAGCAATTGCGTTCAATAGTGCATTATAAGTGCTGAGACAATGAGTAAATCCAGACTTGGTGATCTCCTCATACATCTTCAAAGCATGTTCGCCAGAGCCACACCGGCCATAAGCAGTAATCAGAGTGTTGAAGGTATCACGATCTGGTTCGAACCCAGAGCTCTTCATCTCGAAAAACACCTTGCTCAGATACTGCTCCATTCCCTTCTTCCCGCACATAGCCAGCATTATGTTCCATGTAACGCGATTGGGAGTACACCCGTCAGACCTCATCTGGCTGAGAATCTGCATCATCTCCTTCGTTCTTGATTTCTTCGCGAGAATTCCAAGAACAGTATTGTAGGTAGAGGCATTTCGAACACAACCCAATTCTTTCATTCTCCAGAACAAGCTCAATGCTTCATCTTCCCTCCCAGCTTTGCCATACCCACAGATCACTGTGGTGTAAGTGACTGAATTTGGCATAATGCCTTTCCTTGCCATTTTATCAAGCAATGAAGCCCCTTCTTCACAAAAACCACACCTTGCATAAGTTGCAACAAGCTCGTTGTATGTTACTGAATCTGGATTGCAGCCATTCTCCTCCATTTCCTTGAGAACTTCTAGAGCTTGGGGAAGGTTCCCAGCTTTACCGAAAACCTGAAGTAGAGCATTGTAAGTGACAATACCTGGAGAAGATCCTGCAGACTTCAGTTGCCCTAAGAACTCCAGAGCTTCTTCCACCAGACCTTCTCTACCGCAAGCGGAGATGACTGTGCTGCTAGTGAACTCATCAAACCCCAAGCCTTTACCTCTCACCTCTTCCAGAATGCCTAAAATTTGATTCCAAGATCCACCCATCTTCCCATAGACATCGAGCATAACGTTGTAGGTGACAATGGTGGGAATGAGCCCCTTGGACTTTATATGATCAAACAACGCAATGGCTCTCTGGTACTTGCCGCAGCGGGAATAGGCGTGGAGGAGAGTGGTGTAAGCTCGGATGTCGATGAGGTAATCCTGAAGGGGAATTTCGTCGAACACCTTGCAGGCAAGCGAGTGCTGCGACTCCCGGCCAAGGGCCCGGATCATGAGCTCGATAGCGGGCGCTTCGAGCTTGAGTTCACCATCAGCAGCGATAAATTGGAAGAGGTGGAGGGCACGTTCCCAGTCACCGGCGACGTAGAGCGCTTTAAGAAGGCCGACGGGATCGAGGGAGAAAATGGTGGCTTTGGAGGATAGGAAGAAGGAGGGAAGGGAAGAAATCGGTTGGTGGAGAATGGAGCGGAGGAAGGATTTGGCTTTGGGGGAGAGGAAGGCGAGGCGGGGGTCGGTGGACAGAGAAGCAAAGAGGTCATCAATGGCGGAAGGTGTGGGCAGGGGACGGTCGGGAGAGGAATTGGAAGAAGGGGATGGGTTTGTCTGTGTGAGTAGAGGGAGAAGGAAGTCAAGGGGGAGGGAAGGAGAGGGAGGAGGAGGAGGAGGAGGGGGAAGTGAGGAGCCGAATTTGAGGTGGTGTGGGGGTTGGGTGGAGGTTCTCTTGCGGGGTTTGGCGGGCTGGAGAGGGAGAGAGGGGCGGCCGGGAAAGATGGCTCCTTCCATGGCCACGAGTGGAAGGAAGCACGGCGGGGAAGGAGGAAGAAGATGGAGACGACCGAGAAGAGGCTAATCCATCATAGTTGGCCCCTGTGGTTCCACAGCTCCCTTGTTTTCCCCTTTATTTTAGGCAATTACATTTTTGTATTTTAAAAAAATTATAATTATATATCTCACACTGAAAAATTTATTTACACATATACCATGCTAATTTTTTATTAATATCCTAATAATTAATCTAATTCAAATACTAATGCTAGTAATGGCTACCAACGATAATAGAAGAATGAGATTTTTACATACAGAATATAAAATTTATATAAAATTATATATTTCATCATTAATTTATAAATATTACCACTATCACACCATATTCATTTAAATTTTACGCATTTCACATATTTCACACCATATTCTTTGATGGTGAACTTTACATTTCTAAATTGGCCTTGATTTTAACTATATTATTAATTTATTAATTAAATACTATAAATAAATTAATTTATATAAATAATAATTTAAATATTTATGAATTTNAATGAAATGTGTAATTTCGTGTAAATTTTATGTCCTGTAAAAACTCCTAGAAAAATTTGGTATATTTTATAATAATTATTCAACTTTTTAACATAGATTAGTTTAGGCATAAATAACTAAAATGATAGGAGTCACTAATTTTTCGAGTCGAATATTATTTTAAGTTTATTTTGATTCCACTGATACACACAATATAATTCAATTGAAATTTGCTAGAATAAAAACAATAATAGAAGAATTTGGTATATTTTTTTCTTTCTTTTATAATGATATTTATATTATGCGTCACTAGTCCCCCCTATAAATACTTATTTAATGAAACATAGGTAGTATTTATTTAATTAAATGTGAGCTTTATAAAATTTAAAACAGATAAATTTTTAATCAACTTAAAATCAACATTAAATACCAATATTAATGAATAATCAAAGGTTGTTATTTGCATGTGTATTTTATTAAATTCACTGTTCTTTTAAAATTTGAGTTAATATTGAGAAGTATCGATCGTCCTGCAAATTTCTTTTCTTTTTATACAAACAATATATATGTATTTAAATAACATATAAAAAATGTAAATTATTTAAACGTAAAAATAAAAAAATAAAAAAATAAAAAAAATAAGAACATAAAAACATGTCTGAACAATTACTTATAAAATTAAATCAAAAGTTTAAAAAATTAAAATTAATTTGTAATATTACTCTTAATTTTAGGAGCTTAAATATAATTTATTAAAATAATTATCATCTAAATTTAATTTTAATAAATAAAATCTTTGCAAATCCGCGCACACTTTCTATATGGGCCAGATTTGAGTTGATTTAACTCTTTTAAACGAGATAATAATAAAAATTATATGTTCTAACAAGTGAAATTTCTCCAAATTTAATGAACATAAAACTTGCATGAATATTGAGAGTTTTGGATTTAAATTTATATAACTATAATTTTTAAATTCTAAGAATACTACAACTTACGAGCAAGTGATTTATTATAATCGTATTTGATCTAAAACTGATTTTATTTTTGGATATATATAAGATGTAAAATAAAATTATTTTTTATTTTTAAATTTACGTAGAAAATAAAATAAAGTTAATTTAATATTAAATTTAATATAAATTTTAAAATATTATTAATTTAATATTAACATTTATGTATGGTATTACAATACTTTAATCTATAAAGTTAATTTTGAAATGAGTTTTTAATGGGTTAATTTCAGGTTGACTCACTAACTTGAACTTAGGTCCGCTAACACGGTTGTATGACTCATATCCGAGTTGACGCGGGCATCTTTAAATCCCGTCCATGGCGCCACGTGACCGGCGGGTGCAGTTCAGCCTGCCCTAGGTGAAACCCTATAAACTCTAAAAGGAAGACGGAGGAGGGCGAGAAAAAATCATCACTGCCACTCGGTATCGTTTTTCCAGATCCTCGATCTCGGAGTTTCCTAGTTTTCTTCCGGAGATCTTGTGCACAAAGGGGAGAGAAGAGGAGGTATTTTGGATAGAGCAAACATTTCGCAGATGCAGGTACCACCGCAAGGTATGCTGGCGGGTTTCAATGGCGCGCTGGCGGCTGCTTCCGGTGTCGGCGTGGCGGCCGTCACTTCTCCCGCAAGTGACGGGAATGGCGGGAACCAGTTTCCTTCGACGTCGCTCTATGTCGGGGATCTCGAGCCGAACGTGACGGACACTCAGCTTTTCGAGATATTCGGCCAGGTTGGGCACGTGGTGTCGGTTCGAGTGTGTCGAGATATCAACACAAGGCGGTCGCTTGGATATGCCTACGTTAATTATGCCAGTCCGATGGATGGTAAGTTTGAAGTTTGTGATAGCTAATTTTCTTCTCATGTTAAAATGCTTAGATCCTGTATTGGTTGTTTTAAGAACAGAATGCCTGAGGACTAGAATGTGTTTTTGTCCTCTTTAGATTGTAAATTTTTCTGATGCCCAACTTCTGATATTTTTGTCGGGAAATGATTTTAGTGATAAAGCTTTCTCCAGAAATAGTATTAGTGGTTTCGTTTAATGGACAACATTTCAGCTTTGACTGTGAGGAGTTAAGTAGGAGGATAAGGTCCTAGAGTGTTATTTGAGTATTCGAAAACTTGCATGTGGGCTAGAGTGAGTTATGGTAGTCTTAGGGGCCGTTTGGATAGGTGGGTTAGCTGGGTTAACTTAAGTTAACCCAGCTAACCCACCAAACGCGTTATAACGCGTAACCTTTACCCCTGGGTTAACAAACCCAGCGGGCTTCCTTTACCCCGCCTAACCCCGGGTTTAGCTACCCCAGCCGAGATGCTGGGGTAAGGGCGGAGAGGGCGGAGATGGCGGATGGAATAGTTGTCGAAGCCCTATGCCGCTCCAAGTCGTGGTAGCAGCGTACGAAGTTGTACCGTGCGACGGTTTTCCCGTGGAGCGTTGACGATGTGAGGAAACCGGCGACGTGGGACGCCGGCGCCGGCGCGATTCGCAGAGGCAGCAATCGAGGCTTGCGACCCGGCGTGGCTCTGGCTCGGCGAGAAGGTGAACGCAACGACAAACACAGCAAAGCCCCGATCAGTTTTAGGGCATGGTGAAAGTACAAGTTACTCCCTCGATGTGGCTCCATTTATAGATAAGCCCAGGTCAAACCCAAACTAAACCCAATTGAAATCAATCGACTCAAAGATACACACGATACATAGTGGGCATTCCCACCAACAAAATAAAGATTAAATGACCCAAATACATGAACTAATCAAATAATTAATTAATCTTTGCTCGAATATAATGATAGTGTTAATGCGTCTGTTTATAGATTGTTGTGCGCTTGCATTAATCTTCCTAATTTTAAAAATATATAAAACCAATTATGCAAGTAAATATTCTTTGAATATGAAAATATTGATACAAGTAGATTATTTGGCAACTAAAAACCAATTATTCAACTCGATTGTATTCATTGTATCATATTTAATTATACTTTGTTTGTTATAGGGATAGTGAATCGATGATGATCATGGTGCTCAAATGTACGAGGATGTTGATCTTGACGAATATCTGCAACTTCATATTTTTTTTATTGTTTTTGATAATTGTATTATTTCTGTGTTGAGTGGATTGATAAAATTTTCTGATGCCAAACTTTTACTTACTCCAAGGTGAGAAATCATTTTAGTATTATTATTGAATTTACAACATTTCTGCTAAAGCTGTGTGTAGTCTAGTCAGAAGATCATCATGTATTCTTTTGATAACTTCTGTATGCGACTGCTTGAACTTCTAGTATGGTGTGTGGAACTTTGATTCATCAACCAATTGCCCATGTTGTCTAATTTGTAAGTGAGGAAGAAAGGTAAATAGTGTATGTATATTCTAGTCTGTGCTAGTAAAAATGTTGAAGGAGCTGTTTTCATTCTTTCACATTTGACATAAAGGAATCTATTAGATGATTGGCTGCAAACTGTACTTGAGATTGACCGCGATTTAGATTTGACTCAATTTTACCTTTTTTTCAGTTTTCTTTCTTTTTTGTGCTGTTTTGGTTTTAACGTGTGGTGGAAATATCTTTGGTCAAGCTTAACCTCGTTATGGCATAACCTTTAGCAAAGTTCTCATGTATTGGGTGTGCCTATATGTGAGTATACTATTTACACTCCATGTCCTATATTTTAGTGTAGCATATTTGTTCATTATTAGTGGGGCATGCTTTTTAAATTTTGCTTGTAACAACTAGGTATTCTTATTTTTCATCCCATGTCATTTACTTGCTAGGTATCTCTCAAGTGAAATGGTTTATATTTTTAATAATTTCATGTTTAAATTTGTTATGTACAGCTTCCTTTACTAAGGGAATGCATCTTTCATTTTGTTGCATTTTCCTAGAAATACAGTTTTTAGTTTGTTCTGCCATTCCTGACTTTGATGTTATTGTCATCGATAGCTGCAAGGGCACTAGAAGCATTGAACTTTACTCCTCTTGGTGGGAAGCCTATGCGATTAATGTATTCAAACCGTGACCCCAGCTTGCGAAAGAGCGGGGCTGCAAATATTTTTGTTAAGGTATCTGCTTGTTGATTGCTGCAATTTTTGTTGCATCATTACAACCTCTTTTTGATGTTTGTAGCTGATTAGCTATTTTGCACAACTGCTCTTGAGTATCTTACCTGTAACACTTTCATAGCATTTTCATTGAAAATTCATGCAGAACCTTGACAAAGCTATAGACAACAAAGCGCTCTTTGATACTTTTTCTGCATTTGGCAACATTATTTCTTGTAAAGTTGCAACTGATGCGTTTGGCCAATCAAAAGGATATGGGTTTGTACAATTTGATCAAGAGGAGTCTGCACAAAGTGCCATTGAAAAGTTAAACGGCATGTGTTTGAATGATAAGCCTGTTTATGTTGGACCATTCCTGCGTAAGCAAGAAAGGGAAAATTCTGCCAACAAATCAAAATTTAATAATGTGTTTGTCAAAAATTTGTCAGAATCCACAACGGAAGAAGATCTGACAAAGATTTTTGATGAATTTGGAAAATTTACTAGTGTTGTTGTAATGAGAGAGGGGGATGGGAAGTCGAAGTGTTTTGGGTTTGTGAATTTTGAGAATCCAGATGATGCCGCACGAGCTGTGGATGAACTTAATGGAAAGAAATTTGATGAGAAGGTGTGGTATGTTGGAAAAGCACAAAAGAAGTCTGAACGGGAGTTAGAGCTGAAGGAGAGATTTGAACAGAGTAACAAGGAGGCACTTGACAAATATCAGGGCCTTAATCTGTATTTGAAGAACTTGGATGATAGTGTTGGGGATGAGAAATTGAAGGAATTGTTTTCGGAATTTGGCACCGTCACCTCTTGCAAGGTGTTGTTATGTGACAGAATACCCTTTTTAATCACCATTTTATTTTTATCATAGATATGTGGGTGTAATTAATATACAGGTAATGCGAGATTCAAATGGTTTAAGTAAAGGATCTGGTTTTGTTGCTTTTTCAAATCCTGGGGAAGCATCTAGAGTGGTAATCATCAACATATGTTGATTAAAGAGTTTTCCATGTCATATTCTTATTTTTGTTGTTTTGTTTGTCTTTGTCATAGATTTTGGAGATGAATGGTAAACTCATTGGTAATAAACCTCTCTATGTTGCTCTTGCCCAGCGTAAGGAAGAGAGGAGAGCACAACTGCAGGTACTTCGTGCTTTAAAAACTTTCTAAAATGAGTATTAGGCCGCTAGGTAATTATGGTCTGTTTAATGTAATAAATTTCCCAGTTTGGCTGCTTGAAACAAATTATGTGAAATTATATTTTAGACATTCACCGGTTAATCTATTTTTTGTTCTTGCATTGTTTCTTTACTTTAGGCTCTGCAAACAATTTAATATGCTATTTAACTTTTGCTATTTTTTACTTTTTTAGGCCCATTATAATCAAATGCGTCCATTGATGATGCCGACTTCTGTTGGTTCCAGGATGCCTGCTTTTGGACCCAGTGCTCCTGGAATGGGGCAGCAAATGTTCTTAGGTCAAGCTCCTCCTACTCTTATTCCTCCACAGGTAACGTTTGATTTTGCATAGAGAGATGAAAGTATTTAACTTATCATTAGGGGTCTGTTTGTTTGTAAGGTTAAATTTAACAAGGTTAAAATTAAACTTAGATAGATATATTTTTTTATTGAAAGTTGTGAATTATGTTAAATAAAGTTAGTTATTATGTTGGGATATGTGAGGGATATGATATAAAATTAGTTATTATGTTGGGATATGTGAGAGGTAACTGATAGGACGCAATGGAAACAAAGGATTCATGTAGCCGACCCCACCTAGTGGGATTAAGGCTTGGTTGTTGTTGTTGGGATATGTGGGAGATGTGATATAAGTTAATTATTAGTTTAGTAATGTGTGTAGGATGTGAAATAAAATTAATTTTAATATTAACTTGTATGTGTGATGTGATATGTCTAGTTAAAATTAAATCAGATTAATTTTCAACGGCCAAACAAACGGGGCTTAGATGACTAACTGCTAGAGGGCATACTGCGTTTATGTTGTCATCTCCATTGCTGGCTCTTTAGTTGCTTTCATGCGATCTTAGTTTATTTACATTTTAGTGTATACATTTTAGTTCATTTATTATGTGTAATATTCTATGAAACATTGAGAGGGTTTTCCATTTTTAAGTGGGCGTATAGGTGATAAGATGAGGTGTGATTTTTAATGTGATTTGACCATATCCATGAGCTTCTAGATATTCTTATAATTATGCGAGTGAGTACAAATCACAGTTCTTAATTGGAGGAAGCGTAACACCTAATGAATTGGGATATGGTCATCAAAAAAGGCCATGACCCAGCATGAGGTAGAATTGAATGCAGAATAGTGTAACTGCTCAAATTAGCATGGAATCAAAGCTTTTCTGTTGCGTTCAAAGATTTTAGCATTTGCTGTGTAAACTTTGATGTTGAAAACCATTAAATGGATTAACTGTAGTTCAGATTTTTGAGATGCCATGTTATTTATATCTCAGTAATGTGTGATGGCAATGTTACTTGTGCTGGGGATATCTTTTTTCCTTTATGGCAACTTGTGTGTGTTACCTCATCTTTGATTAAACTAGTGTACAGATACATCACTTTGTCTTTTTACGTAAGCTGGCCCTATTGAATAAGTCTTCCCTGTGCCTGATCTGGTAGGGAAGATTCTTCTTTCTTAAAGGAAACTTCTTTTTGTTTTTGTTCCACCAGTAAAAGCAGCTAGTTTTTTTGAGTGACCCCAAAATATTGAGGTTGGTTTCTTCCCTATACCGTCTAAATATCCATGAATGAATATCCATATATTTTGGCTTTTTTAGAGGGGGGAGAAGGGGAGAGTGGAAGTATGGGTTGCTACGGCTTGACAACCAAACCCGAGACCAAGTTGGGCATTTTGGTCTCAACTCAACTCAGTTATTATCAAGTTGGTTCGGGACACAAGTTTTGACCCGTTTATTACTAGGGCCAGGTTTAGGTTGCACATAATCGAATAGGAATTTGCCAGGCAGCTCGAATTAGCAACCTTTGTATTTTTAGAAACTTATCTATTACAAACAAGTGGGGTTGGTGGGTTGTCCTATATGTGTCTGTCGTTGATTTAGGCTTGGGTAGATCATAAAATAATCGGATCATGTTCAAATCATTACTTTTGATCCGTTTATTAGACAAGTTAGGTTGAGTTAATCATGAAAGGTTGAATGTGACCTGCCAACTTGTCTGCCACTCCTAGGTGAAAGGAGGTATAAAATGGAGGATATTTATCAATTCCCTTTATGAATACCAGTTGTGCTTAGAATGGTGAAATAGGGATCTTAGTATAAAATGGTGGAGATTGATCAATGATGACATAGGCCCAACCATCTCTCTCATTTGTGGTAGTAAAATATTCTCTCATTATCTAGTATATTAAAGTTTTAAAATGTAAACATTTTGTCTTCAATTGATTGTGGTACCATATGTATAGTTTATTTTGACTATTTCAATTGCCAAGTTTACTACACCAAAAAAAGTTAGGCACTACTTAATTTTGTTAGAAGGGGCATTTACATAAAATCTTGACAAATACACATGACATCCAATTCTTTGATGTACATTCAAGCTTTTCAACTATTTTAAACATCCAAATTTTAAATTGAGAGCACCTATTAAAAGTGTTAATCATAATAATTGAGTACACATTGACCTCTTAATTCCAAGTCGGTTAAACACCACAAAATAACATGATTTTTGCTTTTCAGTAGAATTGGGGAGCTTATGTACAGTTGACTAAGAACTGAAAAATTGGACTTGTTTGTTTTTAGGCCGTTATTACATAATTATGGCACATGTTAAAACTCCCTAGATTATGAGCCATTTTATTTTGATTGTTCTTAAAGCTTAGATTTGATTCCGATCACAGCTTGTTCCTGGTATGAGGCCTGGAGGGGCACCAATGCCAAATTTCTTCATGCCAATGATGCAGCAAGGTCAGCATGCTCAACGGCCTGGGATTAGACGTGCTGGAGGAGCAGGGGGAATCCGACCACAACAGGCTGTGCCAATGATGCAGCATCAGGTTTGTTATTTGTCGAATAGTCTATTGCTTTTCTATCATATATCTTTTCTTCATTGTCATTCAGCTCATCCTTCAAATGTATTAACAGGAGATCGAGTAGGATTTGAGTTGTTTTAGAGTGATGCAATTTTGGATTCAAATCCAAAATTTGCACTTCCTGACTTTGAATTAGGTTTGGGCTTATCAAAATTAGTTCAGGATTTGCTTGGAAATTCTTGAAAATAACTTGTGCAAGCACAAGGCTTAGCTGCCTAGCCAATTAATGGTGCAGCTACCGTATAATTGATTGCTTTTATAAATATGTGTGTAAGTTTGCATATATATGCATTTTTGTAAATGCTAATATTCTTTTAGACTACGTATTTGTTTTGATGAACTAGGTTCATTGGTTGAACCCTGAATGATGGAATCATAGGATGTTAATAGGGTTCTTTCATCGCCCCTACCTAAATTGTGTCATGTATTTAATAAGTTGATACCCCCTTAAAAGTTTCATTTTTTGATGATGAGATGGATAATTAATTACAGGGGCTTCCACCTATAGAAAATCATCATACTCTAGAATTCTAAAGTCCTTTAAGATACCCCATTTAGGGCGATTTTTTTTTTTAATGAAGAGAATTTGTTTTCAATGTGTGGTGGGTTGAGATTCTTCGATTAGATCGGGTATGTTCAGTATACTTGTTGAACCCTTATTTCTAAAGCGCACACAAACTGACGCCACCTTTGGTTTTTACTGGTATAGAAGGTTTCTCATATAGATCTATAGTTGTTTGAGTTGACTTATTTAGAACAATTTGTATTATCTTTTCTTATAGGTACCTGTTAATTTTAGTGTTCGATTTGATGAAAAATTGTTAGTTGTAGATCATTTTACAAGGCGTATCAGTACTTAGAGTAAGAGGTGAAGTAGAAGTAGATGGAAGAGTAAGAGAAGAGAAGAAAAAGAGGATGAAAAAAAGGTGAGGAGGAGAAAAATAGTGAATAGAAAAAGAAAAAAGAAAAATGGAAGAAGATACAAACCGTGATATATATATATATATGTATGTATATATATGTATGTATATATATGTACCCTTGATGTTAATAACACAATAAATTCCTTGCTAGATCCCATAGTTTGAGGTATTTTTCAAATTATATTGCTTTTTTAAAGTTCTTTTAGTTGATTTTTTTTTTCAATTTTGATATCCTTCAAATTGGTCTTTCTGGTATGGTTTGTATTTCTGTTAGGACTGTCTTGTTGTTTTTCAATAAAAGGTATGCCTAAAGGGACTGATGACTTTTGTATTGTCTTTTGTTGGCCGCTTTTCTTGAACAGAACATCTTCACAAAGGTAATTGAAAGTAGGATTTTCCATTTTTTTAGTAAGAATTGTGACGGAGTTTTGATAATGTTAGGGGAACTCACCTTTTTTTGCTTTGGAAAAACTTCTAATCGTATTCACATGTATTCCCTATATTTTTTCTTGAATATTTGCATCATTTTAGGAACTTTTGGAGAATGTAGACTACATTACTCTTGTATGGTTCTGTTGATAATTTTGATAAAATGTTCTCTCTCTATTTTTTTTAGAACTTAAGAAAGCGTCCAGTTGCATTTTTCCTGTTTTTTGGACATTTGGGTAAATTTCAAGTATTTTTAAAATTTGTAGAAAATGAATTTGCATTTTTTTTGTAATTAGGCGAGGGAACAACTTAAAACAGTATGTATTGTATTAATCTTATAAAGATGCATTAGTAATATTTTAAAAATCTTAAAATTTCTTAAATTTCTTCTTTCAATTTACACTTTAAATTCTATTGTAGATATTTTGGCTTTCAAAAGGTTATTTCGATTTTAATCAAGAGATGGTTTTATAAAGGGATTGGATTGAAAATCTTTGTAAAATACAGTTATTTAATAGAAAATGGTTTGAAAGCACAATTCAGTTTAAATGATTCATTAACTATAGGACTTGTAAAGAATTACCCATGGTCAAGTTTAGTGAACATCTTATTACTAGTTGATTAGCAATCTAAATACTGATAGTTTGCACAGCAAATTTTGTCAATTGGTTTAGGATGCGTGTCCATTATCTGTATTTCTTATAGCTGAAGGTTTTGTTAGTTTCGATAATATACCTCTTAATACTTAAAGAAAAGTATTCAGTCTTACATGTGCTCATCTGTGTTATGTCTAATGATATTTTTCTTTTTTTAATTTATCACCTCCCAAAATAACAAGAGTTATATCTCATTTATACGACAACAATTAAACCTTGATCCTAAGCTGCAGTTTGGCAAAAGAAAGCATTGCTTTAAAATAAAACTGGATGGAGAAGAGAAACCATGCCTAACTAGTTTGGGTTAAGGCCTATGGTTGTTTCCTCTGCAAATGTATTTGGGATAATTTCATAGCAATAAATCTTTTTAAATATCATATTTACAATCCCCTATTCTTAAATATATCAAATAGACTCCTTTAATCTTCTAACAATTTCAAATTAGGCCCCTGGAGTTAAGAATTGGTAAATTTTTAACTTCTTTGAACTTAACTGCTGGTAAAAATACAACACTTCTTAAATGGAGGGGTTAATTTGAAATGATTAGAAGATTATTGGAGTCAGCTTGACATTTTTAAGAATAAGGAGTTAAATATGATATTCAGACAAATTTATGGAGTTTGTATAAAATTATCCTTTTCTTTCAAGATATTACATTCTCTCTACCTAAAAGGAATTTTGGCCCCAAATTCATACCATAACCTTGAAACAAATGAGGATACTTGGCCCATCTAAATGTAACGGTTATTCTAGTGCAAAATTTTATGTATTTGCATTTTCTGCATATTACAGTCTCAGCATTTGATTCTAGCCCAACTTGAAAATTTTAAATTGGCTTTTTAGCGATGGAGTTGGTTTATTAGTTAAAGTCATCCATGCAGATGTTTCCAAGGGGACGCGCTTATCGGTACCCACCTGGACGCAGTGGATATGAAGCTCCTATGCCGGGTTTTGCTGGAGGAACGCTGCCCTCTTACGAGATGGCATCTTGGCCTTTGAGAGATTCCTCTATATCGCAACAAATTCCAGTTGGTGCCCTGACTTCAGCTCTGGCCAATGCAAGCCCAGAGCAGCAAAGAACGGTATGCTCTCCATAACATATCAGCTCAGTCTTCTATTATTCCTATTTGTAACAAAATGTTATAAAAACCCGAACCTGATTAAACATTGGCTTATTACCTGGTTCATTATTGAACCTGTTGAACTGGTAATCACTATCATTCAAAAATATAAAAGGATAAAATTTGATAGTACCAGACACAGCATAAAATGTTCACACTACTTATTCATTTTTTCGCTTCATTACCATCAAGATATATTAAATATTTTAAAAATGAAGTGATTCATTATCATCAAACTCATTTAAATTGATTGGATTCATTTTGATATGCAATCCGGTTTTAGCATCCAACAAGATCGGATGGCGAGCAAGCTATGGGTTGGAGGTGCGTCTGACTCACTTTTTACAACATCGGTGCAATGATCATATTCCAAGTCATTTTTCTCCTTTCCTTTGAATTTTATCATATTCCCCTTATTTACATAAGCACAATATACTTGTATTGCAGTTGTAAGCACAATAGTATTAGTACTTGTGTTAATTTCAGATTTGTTAACATATGTAATCATATGTAGGGAAATGAAACAAAAATATTCCCAGCATTTTTGGCTTAGGTGTTATTTCTATTGTATTTAAAAATTGTGTTATATATATATATATTAAACAATAGAATTAGTACAATATACTTGTATTGCATAAAGTTGTAAGCATAATAGAATGACGTGTGTTAATTTCAGATTTGTTAACATATGTAATCATACGTATTGACAGAAGCAAAAATATTCCCAGCATTTTTTGGCTTAGGTGTTATTCCTATTGTATTTAAAAACTGTGTTTTTTATTTGTTTATTTGTTTTTTTGATAGTGAAATTTTGGGTTCGATGTGTGTATATATATATATATATTTAGTCTTATTTTATCTTTTATATTTTTATGGTTTTTTTTCCCTTGATTCTTAACAGATACTTGGCGAAAGTCTTTACCCCCTGGTAGATCAGCTTCAACATGAACATGCAGCAAAGGTGACCGGAATGCTACTCGAGATGGATCAGACAGAAGTTCTGCATCTTCTCGAGTCCCCTGAAGCTCTGAAGGCGAAGGTCGCTGAGGCCATGGAGGTCCTTCGGAACGTCTCTCAGCAGCAGCTGTCTCCCAGCACCACCCCTTCCGATCAGCTCGCCGCCCTGTCGCTTGACGACGGCATTGTTTCTTGATCTTTTAAGCTTGTTTAGGTCGGAGTTTTTTTGTTAATTTATTTTGAACTAGAGATGCTTATTTTTGGTGATTGGGGTTGTGGTTCAGTTGGTGTGAGGTTGTGCTTAGTATATTGCTTTACAATCTTACAATTTTGATGTTTATCATTTGCATAAGTTTTCACTTAGGAGTGTTCACTTCAATGTTAATATCATGTTATTTCTTGTTATTTGAGAAAAGTAAGTATTTAATTTGATGATATATTTAGATATTATTATAAAAATTTGTCGAGTTCAACTGAGTTCGATTCAATTTGAACTCAAAACTTTTCCGAAGCGAGTCTGTTATTCAAGTAGTCAATTTTAGACTTAAATTGGGATTAAGTTTTGATCTTATTTCATAATTAATTGATAATTTTACATGTATTACATATAAATTTTTAGTTAAGTTTATATGTACCATATGTATTTATAATTTTTTTTTTCAATAAATAATCATTATTCAAGTTGTTATCAAAGAATTTGAATTTCTAAGCGAAAATACTTAATAGTAGTGTGAAGAAAATATTACAATGGATATATAAATATTAATCATATTAAAAAGAACATCAAGATATTAATCATACATTATATTTTAACTAAAAGGGAAAAGAAAATGGCTGGACTAAAAAAGTAATTAGATCTATAAAAAAATAATTGCAAATAACACTATTTAAATTGTACCACCTCCTTGAAGTTTTGAACAATTTACCTACCATGGAAGTAATTAATAAAAAAGTAAATTACTGATTGATCCCTATAGTTTATTTATAATTATAATTTAATTCCTATTAAATCCTTAGTTAGATTCTTAAAAAATTATATAAACTTCTTAAGTCTCTATTTTAAATTCTACAAAGTAAATTAAAAAAATTCTAAAAATATTAAAAATAAAAATTTCAAAAATGTAAAACAAACTACAATTATTGGTAAATAGTAAATGCTAGATATTTTAACTAGGGCGGTTAAAATTATTTTGTAACTCGAAACTGACTCGTAACATTTAAACTCGAATCAAGTCTTTTTGAGTCACATAAAAGACTCAAATTATTTTGTGTCAAGTCTGAGTCAAACTTAGATAATGTTTTGATTTGACCTGTTTTAGATAATGTTTTGATTTGACCTGTTTTAGATAATGTTTTGATTTGACCCGAAACACATGTATATACATTGTTTCTGCATATTATGACATTGCACATGAAAATCTCACTGAACTCTAAATAAAAAAAAAATATATCAGCAATGAATCAAAGTAAATTTAGCAAGTTATTCATTAAAAACACAATCAGATGTGTGTTTAATTAATGCAAATAATCAGTAAGCCAAGATAAACAAACTACAGTAAGTTCTTAGCAAGCCAAAAGATCATTACATTATGTGCTTCAACTTCTTAAATTCTATATAATCACTAATCAGGATGAATGCAGAACAAACAAAACAATAAAAAGGGAATTAATTTCTCACCCAGCATTAAAGCTTTTGAACACCATGAAAACCATCCTGGTTTATCATTAACATCCGAATGAACATCTGTATGAAGAACAAAAATTTCACTCTGTACCAACTGACTTTTTTTTTTTTTTTTCGGTTAATGCAAGAAGGGGTAAGCATATTTATGTACAAGAGAACTCTACATTCCACTACGAGCTCGAAGAGGTGGATGAACAGTTACAGTTTAGTTGGATTTATGATAAATTGCATATGGGTTTCTGAGATCTTAAGATTTTTGAATGCTGGTCCACGAATATTAAATCGTCGCAGTCAGGTCCACAGGTTAATATTTTATTACTATGCGATCCTTCCATCACCGACAACGTAAATTTATTGCAGCTCATATTTTGCCTTTGAGTTATTTATTCTTCTATCACTATGATATCATCAAATAAACTTACAAAAGATTGATAAGGGCATTTTAGTTGTTTTGCAAGAGCAAAAAGTCTTTTTTGTTGCAAATTTAAGACCACACGGCAACAAAATGTTAACTTTAGGGACCTAAGGGCAAGATTCAAAATTCGTGGACCAGCGTAAAAAAACCCCTAGGCCCTCAATACCTTACACTTAACATATATATGCTATATAAACCCTGTGAAAATGGTAGGGCAGGTGAACCGATTGGTGTGCATCAAAGAGCAGGAAACTTGGTAATTAGATCATATCTCTGGCAGGCAAAGTTCTCGGTTTTGATCTCATGATTGTCTCATCACTGTGCCTTATCAATTCAGACAATCTCCATGGCTTCTGCCATTTCCACTTGAACTGTATTAGCCATTGATGATGGCTCCTTTTCCATCTCCACAGCTTTCCTCCATGGCCAGCAACAGCCAGCTTCTTTGCCATGGGCAGCTGCCCAATTGGTACCATCTAAAAAATTAAGGATGATTAAATGAAATGGTCGGAGAAACGGACTAGCTAAATCACAATAAAACTGTGGAGTTTCTCCTAATCCAATGGGAAGGAAGTTTGCCTGGAATCAGAGGGTTCCAGGTTCGAATCCACACTGCTATAACTTCCAATTGGTGTGGGGAAAATTATAGTGTTTGGGGCAAAGAATAAAAAAAAAATCACAATAAAACTTAGGGGATGTTTAATTCGATGCTATTATAATGATATGCCATATTATTTAAGGAAAATAATTGATTATTTTGATGACACTGTTATTTCATATTATAAATAAAATAATTATTGTTAAAATGAGGGTGTTAAGGTGGATGAATATGTATACACGAATAGATAGAATGCAAAATGAATATATCTGCACAAAAGTTAAGAGTAGTATCAATTAAAGCTAAACTCAGAGAGAGTCATATTGGATAGTTTGAACATATAAATCGTAGGCCGATTGAAGCTCCAGTAAAAAAAATGGAGTCATTGAACTTTGCCCATGTAAAAAAAAAAGAGATCAAAAAAGACATGACAAGAAACTATAAGGAATAATTTTACACACTTAGGGCTAAATGCTGATTTATTAATTAATAAAGTATAATGAAAATAAAGAATTCATATAATCGACTCCACCTAATGGGATAAAGGCTTGGTTGTTGTTTAGATAGCATTGCAAAAACTACAAGGGTAATAGAAGTGAAAGTAAGAAAGGCAAAGATCTAATTTCATGACGAAGAAGCTAGAGGCTGCAATTCAAGGGCAAATTACTTTCAAATACGAAAAGATCCAATAACCATTAACACTTTGATCTACAATATAATAATATTGAACCAAGCAAATAATAATTACTAAATAATATATACATGTAGATAATATTGACATTTAAATAGCACTGACATCTAGATTGGATTGAGGCAAAAACCTCCTCAAATTTGTCATCAAATATTGATCAAAAAAAAGAAGAAAAAAAAGTACCTTTAATGGTTGTTTAGTGAATGTTGGAGAGTCTCTTCCTCGGCAATTTGCAATGCCTGGTGTGTATTTGAGCTGCTTCTGTGCTGGTAAAGCTATTGGTGACAGGGGAGCATTGGTTTCATCAACATAGTGTTTCAATGAACAATTTGTACTTCCCTAAATGGTAACATCAAAACCATAATGAAGATTAGCTTGAGGTTTAATAGATTCTGGAAGATGTGGATATGAAGAACCTTATCCTAGTAGTGCATGTATTTTCATATCAAGAAATATTAAGTTGTAATAGTTGCTCAATTATAACAGGGAAAGATTGTTGTGACCTAATGAATTTAAGTTTAGTTTTCAAAAAATTAAACACCCAGCTCAATTTACATCAGTCTGAGGAACTTTTCTGTATGCAAGAATACGATTAAATAATTAGAGAAACATGATAAATAAATAAGGCGCAAGTGTGATGATAAAGGAAGATGATTTAGTACCATATCCCGCACTAGCAAAAGTATTAACGCAGAAGCATAAGAAAATATGATTGCCAATATAATCTGCTCGCTGAAACATAATCTTCTTCCTCTTCTTACCGGAGGGGTAGTGGCCATTGCTACAAAAAGACTCTGCTCTCTCGATTTTAGTTGCTTTTCCAGTTCTTTCCTGTGTGCTTCACTCTGCCGAATAATGCCAACAAGCTCATTCACTTGTTCCTTCAGCTCCTTCATTTCTACTTCTTTGTCCTTCAATTGGCATCTGTTTGTTGAGTGAGTAGCCATTAGTTTTCAAAGTCATGCATAACTAAAGATATTACTCAATCATCAATGTAGAAGTTGACAATCAAGATTAAAAGGCCAGAGTTGAATCAATATATTATGTGCAGCAAGTTGATCCTACAACTGCGATAGAAACTAAGGCTTTGTTTTAAAAACCTTAAAACTCCTCCAAAAACACCCCATCAATGTTTTATATTTATTTAACATTATACACATTTAAATAATTAAAAATTAATATTATTTCACATCCTACATAAATCCAAATTTTAAAAATTAACTTTATTTTATATTCAACATAATACTCAATAATAACATAACTTTATTTCATATTATAATACTAAAATAATTTTCCTTCTCTCTCTATCTCAAAAGAACTCAAACATCTCTAAAATATTCTCCAACCAAATGAGGCTTAACAGAGAGCTTGGTTCAATACTATCAAGATGTCAACAATATTTATATGTCAATATCATCTAGATATTTATAGTATCTCTAAAATATTATTTGTTTGGTTCGATGTCATTATATTAAAAGATGATAATAGAAACTAATGCAACCTCACATTTATTATAATTAGCCAATTAGGATGATCATTAGATATCACCTAAATTTAGGTGACATCTAAATATTATTTTACATTAACAATATTATAATTTTTTATAATTTCATTTAAATATGCCATCAAACTAAACAATTATTTTCTTCAAATAGTATGTCATAACATCACAACAACAATGAACCAAATGCTCTCTAGTTCAGATTCCATGCCAATTAGAATCTTATAAAAGTTTTGACGATGTAGAATCGGAAGGGGAAGAGGAGGAAGGAGAACAGGAAGAGGAGAATTAGATTTTCTTTTTTGAAGGACTGGGGAGTTTCTTCAATTTATGAATACTACTGAATACAAAAGACAAACTCCAATTAGAATTCAATATAAAGTTGACGATATAAAAACGTAAGGCGAAAGGGAAGAAGTATAGACAAAGAAGGGGAATAGGAGGAAGAGGAAAGGGGGGAGAGAGAACATCAGAATTTACAAAGAAGTAATTTTCTGGCAAAATGGAAGAGGGAGACCAAAGAAGACATGACAAGAAACTATAAGGAGTGATCTTAATTACTTAGACTTAGATAAGAATTTGGTAACTGATAGAGCGCAATGAAAATAAAGGATTCTTGTAGCCGACCCCACCTAGTGGGATTAAGGCTTGGTCGTTGTTGTTGTTGTTGTTGTTGTAGTTTTCTTAATTTATCAAAGCTATTGAATACAAAAGACGGGCAATTTATCAATAGGTGCGAGGAAAACATGTCAGTAGGTAGGTTGACATCCTTTTCATTATTCGCTTTTAAAACAATATCACTTCGATTGTAACTACTAAACCAACAAAACAGATGACAAATTTTCTCGTATACATGTTCCCATGAAGTTCATGTTTTAACTCCACAAGCCAGCTAATCAGCTATGCATCCTAAAATTCCAAAAAAACAAAAATCAAAATCCATGACCTTTCAACTGAAGGAAAGATGACATTTGATATATTTTCTTCTATAAATAATCCCATGAAATTCTTCGGTTCTAAACGCCATGAGCCAGGTAGGTATTAAAACATTCAAACAAAATTGCCAAATGCATGACTTTTTAACCCAAAAAAAAGATGGAATTATCACATATGGAAGCAACAAGTTGCACCTAACATTTATGGTTTCTTGTGCTCTCTAAACTTAAAACAAGCATTTAGTAGGCCAATACCTCGCTTCGGCTGCAACGTCAAACATGTATTGAAGCAAGTTCTTTGCATCTGTCATTGATCGCAACTGGTTGCACCGGCCACGACTCGTAAATGCTCTCTCTCGTTCCTCAGCCTCTGAAAGCTGGGAAGCCATTGCTACTAGAGCACTTGATGACATGCTCACCATGTTCTCAAGTGATGCTATCCTTGCCAATAATGCATTAGGTGACATATTTGATATTCTGAACATAAGATAATTGAAATTTCTACTATTAGATTATCCCATTCGCTAAGTTTATTAAATAATAATAATAATAATAATAATAATATATGGTTATTACCGAGAGTGACCATTCCTTCCTTTTTTGGGAGCAAGTCCACCGCTTAATACTTCTTCCTGCCTTAACATAGCAAGTTCTTCTGCTAATGCAGCTCGACTGATGAAAATAACAAACAACAAATAAAAAGAATGCATTTTCAGTTGCACAAATCAGCAAGAAACATTTCTTAGTTAATTTTAATTACACTTGACTTTGCTTCTCGTATTCAGTACGAACTTCATGCACATTCACCATGACCTCAAGCTCATGATCCAGCCAACGCTGAAGGGACTTCTCATTCATCTGTAGACAGATGTATGATGTTCAAATCTATACATACAAAATGCTCGAAAAACTTAAAATGGGTGAAATATGTAAATACCGGACTGCCTGGTGAACTTCCATTTGATAAAACTGGAAAAGAAAAAAATCAAATAAGTACTTCAAATAAAAAAAAGGTAAAGTTTGAGAACAAACCAGAGTGCTCCTTGGCCGATGACTTGCGAGCTTCTAGCAGCTCCTTCAATTTTTTGGTGGCCATGGCAGCTTCTTCTGTCTTCCTCTGAAGAACCTGCAAGACAAAGCCCGTTAAAATCAAAGTGTAATTGTCTCTTTCAACGACCTAACTGATAAAAAAGGTGACTTTTCCTTGCATATATACTGCATTCAACTATTTCAGAAAAGATTTTCATTTAAATACCATTTTTTGTCTCTGATTCAAAGCTTGCAGTTTGTGTCGTTCATACTCATTTCTCCTTCCCTCCTTCCTTAACTGCATGTTGAAGAGCGCAAAATTAAACAAAGCTATACAAATTAATGTTTCTGAAGAAACAAAGAAGATAAAAAATTTAAAATGTCACATAAGATGGTAATACCACAAAAAAAATGTTGTAAGGATCCCCTATGAATGACCTTAACATAATTGCAAAACCACATTCAAGAACAAATAATTACTGTAACTTGTTACTTGTATTCAGTAAAAAGATTAAAATGATTCTGAAACAAGATGGTAATTGCTAGATAACGGGTCCTCAAAAATTTACTCATCAGTACAGCTAAAAGCCAGAAGTGCAAAAATTGCACAAATAATGTCATTTCTTCTTAATAACTACATAGAATAATAAATTACAGATGGAAAACAGGAAGTTGGTCAAGAAACATTTTGACAGATAGCCAACAACTGTTCTTAGATTATTATATGTGCATACAGTATATTTAAAGGAAAATGACAAATTTTTCTCCATTTTAGTTGAGAGACAAAATGATCCTAATAAGTTAAAACAACAATTTTCATTGTCAAATCTACTTCATTACCTGCAGTAGTTCTTTTTCCCGTGAAGCTTTCCACAACCGAAACTGTTCTGCTTCTTGCTTAATCCTATGCTGCAATTGCACCTGAAATTTTCGTAATGATTAACACAGTGAAATATATTCAATTACTCAGGAATGGTTACAATAAAAACACATTAGCGAATTATATGATATTGTTGGGTGAACATAACAACTATTTCAAGATTATGCCAGGTACAACCTTTTGGGCCTTAATAGATTGAATTTCTTCTTGCAATTTCTTTGCTGCTTCTTCACTCTTTTGCTTCTGCTTTAAAAGCTGAACCTGGTTCTCTTGTTTCTTCTTAAGATCCAATATCTAGGAGAATCATCAATAAGTATATATTTATCACATCAATTAACTTTAGAAGTTATAACCATGAATTAATGACAGAGATAACTAACCTGAGCTTCAAGAGACTTTAACTTCTGCGAATGAATATCATCAGATAACTTGTGAGAATGCCCATCAGCAAGACTTTCTATTTCAGCCAATAACCTATCCCTTTCTTGCTGAAATATTTTAGTGTGAGTTATAGGCCAAAACAATAAGTCAATGCATATGCTTTATACACGACAATTTTGATATATTTCAAAAACCTGCACAACTCTCTTCTCATCTTCAAGTTCCATTAGCTTCTTTCCAAAATGCTGTTTAAGAGCAATAGTGTCAAACCCTCCGAACATTTTCATCTCACACTGCAAATTCAAATGGAAATTGTAGCTAGTACATGTTAGTTTTTCAATGAGTTAAACTGAATAAACATACTAACATAAGGAGGATTGAGCTGTTTTGAATAAGCCAACAAAGTGAAACATAGGAGACATAAGTAACACAGACAAAAATTACAAGGATTTGATTGGGTTGATACAAACTTTTCCCAATGGTGACTACCTTACAAGAAACCACATGACATCAATGACCGTTAAAACACCTGATAAATTATAGTTAAAATATTCGGCGAAATTGCTTCGAGGCATAGTTAAAAGAATTTTTGAAAAAAATTCAGAAAAGAAAAAGAAATTGATATGTTAAATTCAATTAGTGTCTTCACATTGCAGTGCATTATAATGGTTTAAACCGCTTTATATGCTTAAGTGCATCATGATAGTAAAAAGAATATGAGAATAAAATAGATTGGCATACTTTAAGCATGTTTTGTCAAACTGACAGTAAGTTGATTCTCAAACTCAGGGTTGACACCATTTTTATATATAATTACTATGGGGCGAGAAAGAGAATTTTTGCCTCAACCTTGTAGCCAAACAACAAGATGTAGAATGCTATTAACTGTTATAAACCTTGGATTTAAGAGCAGTGAATTATGTAATAAAAGATTGCATTTTTCAGGAAAGGAACACAATGATCAAGGTCAGATACTATTTCTGAAAGCTTTTTTACCTTGAAAAGACTAGAAATTGGCAATTTCAACAAGTGATTTTATACAGCCAGAAACATAAGAAATTTAGTATGAAAAACATCAGCGTACCCGTGCAATAACTCTGAGTACATCATATATAATTAGTAATGCATGATATATTGACAATTCTGGTATTACCTCTTTCTGTTCAAGGCGCTTATTCAGCTCATTCAATTCCCTGCCCATCGTATCCTGTAACATTGTATGTTCCAATTCTTTGGCAGCTTCTTCGTCAATCTCCTTACAGTTGTCACCTGAAGAAGAGAACTAAGCATGGGTATATCTTACCAAGGCAATTCATGCATGCGATTATGATAAATTAGACATTACATACAAGAAACAATAAAATAGGGTTGGAAATTATGTTCTAAACTCAAGCTACCTTGATAACTACTTGAATTTTTCTCAATTCAAAATTAATATGATTTTCTTGTGGCTCAAATTCAACTAGCTCGAAATGAAATCGATTTAATTCAAAATCAACTCAAATATGCATAAGCAACTGCTTTTAAGTGTTTAATACTAATACTGAATATACTTTGTGTATTCATATATTATCCAGGTATATAGTAAAGAGATTAAGCTATAAATACATATATAATACAAATAAGAGCAATTTATGATATTAAGTGAAATTGTAGAACATATGTAATATTCATGGAAGAAGGCTAGTGATTGAGCTTAATTCAACTCGTACATAGATTTAAAATTGAATAAGGTGTAGTTGATGTGAGACCTCAAACTTGATTTTAGATTGAGGTAAACTTGCTCGAACTTAATTACATGATAGCCCTACAGCCACTTATTATACCTTTTATGTCAGCCATGTGGTAGTCAAATGACTCTGCACTTAGGCTTCTCTTTAGCCCTTCTATTTTTTCTAAACAGGATCCACCTTTCTGAAATAATAAGAACATTAGTTAGAAAAAGCTTTGTATACACCATGAACATGACTATAATTATGAAAAGAAGACATACTTAAAAAGGTTTTAGAAAGAAAACTGCATATATTGAAGGATATCTAGTAACATACGAGACTATCAATTTTACAATGCTCTGGAAGAGAGAATCTACTTCGATACTCATCGAGCTCCCGACAAAGATCATCATTAGTTGATTCAAGCCAAGAAATTCTCTCCTTGAGAGCCTACGAAGAATTTTTATATACATGTCATAGATAGTAGTGCAAAAACAAAATATACAGGTTAACAAGTACCTGCACTTCATCATTTGAAGATCTACCGCCACGAACACAAATTAATTCCGCTTGTAGAAATTCAAGCTGTTGACGCATTCTCTGCATTTCATTTGACATTGGATTCCTATTGACCTATAAAAGGGAAAAAAATATTATTTAACACGAAACAATTCCTTATTAAACAAAATCCGCTAATTGACATATTTTTAGAAAACTTACAATTGGTTTATTCTGAATGTTTCTGGCACGATTAGCATATTTCAAGGTGTTAAGGGTTTCTTCGGCATTGATATCTGCTGGGCTAATGCAAGCTGGAAGCAAAATACAATTAGAAGTATGATGTTTGTAAAGTAACATCCATGCATTTTAGTCATTTAGCAACTAATATGTAGTTAGTAGATATAACTATTGCTATATCGGTCGATCTTTAGATTCCATGTAGAACTTTTGTTAATTGCATATGTAGGATATCAGATAGAGGAAAGAGTATCTTAACTTGTATTGTTAGACCATCTTTATTATCCATAATGGTCAAAAATATTGTAGGACCTCATATGCATAACACTAAGAAAAGATAATTGTATATATTTAATATAAATTTATCATAATAATTTTTCATAAAAAATGTTCAAAATATTATTTAAATTGTTTAATTTATGCCATCCTACGATGGTAGATTAACCTTAATATAATATTTATAGTATGTTTGATGGAGATCCCGAGGGTGTTATTTTGTGGTATTTTACATGTCTTCTAATGGTAGCATTGCTTATTGAATACTCAAAATTTGATATATATATATATATATATATATATATCAAATTTTGAGTATTCAATAAGCAATGCTACCATTATTTCCTATTAGCAATTAGCATGTAATTGTATAAAGAGTTCCTTAAACATGAATATCTATTGAATTTGATCTTGTACTCTCCAAAAATGGAGACATTAAAGTTGATGAAACATCTATTTGGAAGGAGCAAAAACTTTGCATATTGTATAGGGTTGGTTTTAAAGAACTCTGAACCAAGACTAGATAGAGGATGTAGTTTTTTTTTTAAATTGATAGAGGTTGTAGTTACCTATCATAACAGTCCTGCTGTTGCCACCAAGTGAATCCTGCCAATTATAGATTGGAATAGAATTAGAATGAAACTTTTGCACTAGGTTAGGCAAGAACATTGCAGAGATTTTATCATTCTAGCTCATCTCTTCCTCTTAGCAGAACTCGTACATTGCAAGTTCCTTATTGCTTTAAAACACAATTCAACCAAATAAATGAAAACATATGGCTAATTATAAACATAATGTTGTTAAAACCAAATAAAACTCCTAATGAACATTATAGGAAGCAATTTAGTAAAGAGAGAAGAAAAGGAACAAAGGATATACGTGGTTTCATTGAAATTGTCCTTCATTAGTGGCCACATGAAGTATCTCTTATAGCAAGGCATTAGGTTATAATGAAAGCTCTTCCCATTTTCATAATGGAGTGCAAGAAGAACAGTTTACAAGATAATCTCTTATCTCAACTCTTAACTATCAACCATTGAAAGAATTTTTTAGTACAACCTCACACACCAATGTTTTCACTTTTAGAAAAATTCCTCATATGATGGAGAATAGAATCATTAGTTTGGAATTAGCGCTCACACTTATACTGGAACAAACAAGTTTTTACAATTGCAGGGAAGAAATATGTTGCTATAATATGTATTTACCTGCAAAAGCCTAGTAAGCTTGCTATCGCGGTAAGGAACATGGGCACCTTCTTTCCTCTTTTTCTCATCACCAAGAGCACTTATGACATTACCAAGTGCTAAAAGCCCCCTATTTATATGAACACCTTAAAAAAAAGTTATAAATTTTTAATTGATACAATCATTTTGGCATTAATGATGAATAATTACAATATATATTAATTACCTTCTTTAAATCTTAGGCCATCTGATCCTGTACGCTTAGCCCGTTCTGAACCAGCAAGATCAACTAGGTGAAGCTTTGCACAAAGACAATCTTCAGTCATATCCTCAAATGGCAAACCATCAATAGAAAAAACTGCATCAGGTTTGCGGATCTGTTCCAGCGCGATCGTGAAGATGGCGTGGGAGCGACTATTACAAATTATAAGAAAAATCAAAATATGCGGAAATTAAAAATAAAGTAATTTAGATTATTCATAAAACATAGGTGAATACTTTAAAGCCAAGTGGATCTCTTGAACAAAGAAAGATTATAACAAGGAAAAAAAATATTGGTCCTTCATATTCATATGCTTATTCTTCTGAAGGAATCCTATTGATATTCTCAATAAAAGCCTCATAAACTTTTCTTGTGTATGCAAATTGGTGAAATTAAGTTTAAGAATAAAGGGAGCCAACAATACATAGAAAAAACAGGAGAGAAAAAAAAAGAGAAATTTTAAAACAAGTGTTATAGCCCACAAATATTTTAAACACGACAAAAAAACCACTATGTTGTTTTGCTATGTTTAAAAGAATTGGATGGCTTCAATGCAACATCAAATAAACAGGGAGTTAGATGCGTAATTGGCGCATATAATTCAAACCTTTAAACGATGTCCACTCTTAATTCTTTGATGTTCTTTAGCTGGATACTTTTTTGTGTTTAAAAGAATTAGGGGCTCATATGTGATACTGAAATTTGGGAGTTAACTATTTAGTTCACTAAGATTTGAAGGGTGCCATGTGTAATTGCTCCCAGAAAGCTTTAAAAGAGATTTTATAACAAAGGAAGTCACCTTGATTGGTTGTTCATGTTCGTGCTTCCAGTTGCACGATTGAAGGATCCTTGTTCAAGGTAGGAAGCCATTTCCTTTTGAGTTTGAACATCAACTTCAGTAGACCCGGCAAGTGTTATGACTCCATTTGAACCTTCTCTAATTTGTACTGGGGGCTTCCCGGGTATTGTTAACTTCGCTACATGTCCATTCCCAGACTCGAATTTTCCCGGAGATACTGGATCCAGTAGATCTCTCACTTCTTCTTTCAAAATCTACGGCAGAAGATTAAAGTTAGCCAACAAATACATATAGCATCTTAAAAATTTGCAAAATATATGCGTCAAATGACATTTTCTAAGATAACTGATTGGATATTGTAGCTTGAGATGACAACCAACGGGTGTAGAACTAGAAGAAAAAAGGGTAAAAAAGAAAATAAAAGAAATAGAACAAATAGGAGAGGAAAAGAGACATGGAATCAAGGATGTATAATTTAGCACTCCTTAGCTTTGCAAAACTCCATAATTGATTCTAGCACTGAAATCTCATTCAACTTTCTTTAGATTGAGATAATGACATGAAATTTGACCAAAATGCGTAGCAAAATTCACCAACCTCAATAAATGATACCCGCAACTGCAATTCGCTTTGGTTCCTCAATTTTTCAACCTTTTTGAATAATGCATTCATCACTAGAGGTATTATGCCGTTCTGAGATCCATCCTTTCCACCAGTTCCCATGGTGTAAGTTTTCCCTGAACCCGTCTGAAGAACACTTCAAGAATTTCAGAACCTTCTCTTTCTCAAGGCATTGAACAAGTACACATATGTAATGTTCCTTCAAACATTTTGTTGCACAAACTATAACTGAATATGAGATTTAGTAGAGCTTAACCTGACCATAAGCGAGGACGGTACCATTGTATCCTTGGAATAACCCATCAACAAGTGGTGCAACAAGTTCTTCAAACATTGAAGATGATGGCGATGCATTGCTCCCATAGACATGATCGAAAGTAAAAGAATGGATGCCAATTTGCACCTGTAAACAGAGAAAGTTGATCAATATCTATGAATTGCTCCAAATTTGGAATCATTAATGATATAGGCAACTTCTTGTACCCATTAAGCACAAGAAACCAACAAAAAGGAGATGAATATCAAACACAGGGAGAGAATTGAAGATCAAGGATAAATGTTTTTTCTTGATTGACTGATTTGTATTGCAATCATTGTGATTTAAGTCCTAATTCATTGTGTTGAGAAAAAGCAGAATAATCATCAGAAAAGCCTTGAGAAAATTGAAAAGGTAGAGAAGAAAACGTTACTGAACAATAAGTTTCACCCAAAAACGTCGATAGAACATTCAAAAAACAAATCAGCATCTCAAATATCCATAATTCAAGTGGATTTTGATAGAAGAGTTAGAACAGGATCACCTGGTGAAACAAAAAAGAAAAGAGAAGAACATCCTGATTCTGGTGCTCAATACTACTAGTCAAAGAGCTTTAAATTAAACTCACTAAATTATTCATGGTTCATAAGACCCCAGTGATGTAGCAGGAAAAACAACATGCATTTACAGAAATCAGGGGGAAAAAAAGCAACTGCTCAGATTGATATTCCTCTGCTACTAGCAAACTAAGTTGATCAAAGAAGAACCAAAAAAAAGCTCACAGATCGCATAGAAATAGCTGCTACATCGACTAGAACCAAAACTAATCGTCGGCAAACAACAAGAAGCCTCCCTCAGATCTCGAATCAAAGCCGAACCCACCCGCAATGCCGGCAGGAGAAACCAAACACCCTAGGAAAACGCGCACCTGCGGCTGGCCGGGGACGACGGTAACGCAATCCTTACACCCCTGCAGCCTTTCGTCACTGATGAGCGGCCGGATGTGGACCGCCACCTTCACGCAGCAATCCTCCCCGTTCTCCATCGTCATTTCGTCAACAACCCACCAACCCCCCTCCTCGTATTACCATTAATCTCCGAACAAACCCAAGAGGCAGAATCCCAGACAGAAGATAGAGAAACGGAAACTAAGAAGACAACGAAAGGGACGAGAGCTGGTAGCGGTTGAGAGGTCTCACTGAGAAGAAGAAGAAGAAGAAGAAGAAGAAGAAGAAGAGGAAGACGGGAAGGAGTTAACAGAAGCGAAAGCAACGGCGACTGCTACAGGAATGGCAACAACCGCCATCATTTTCCTTGGCCTTCACTGCAACGCCGAGGGTCGTGGCGGTGGTCGGCGCTCAGAAGGAGCAGAGAGCGGTAGAGAGAGAAAGGGATAGAGAGAAAGAGAAAGGGAGGGGAATTGTAAGGAGAAGAAGGAAACTTGACAGCCAATCTTTCCTTCCCCAAAAGCTCTCCTCCTCCTCAGCATCTGGAAGATTTAACCACACAAAAAAATTCTGGTGCTCCGCTGCTGCGGAGTGAAGAAGCTGCGTGGAGGTGGGGGCTGCGTAGTAGTTAGAGATGGAGAGAGAGGACAGAGAGAGAGAGGAGACAGAAAAAACGAGGAGAGAGAGAGAGAAAAACAGTGCTATAACTACCTTTCTCTCTCTAACTGGTAGATTTTGGGGTTTCTTGTCTTTTACTTCTCGTAGACTCTTCCATCAGCCAAAGGTTGTTGGTAAAAGAAATGGCGTAATTTCATCTGGGCTCAAAATTTTTTTATGTAATTTTTTTCTTATGAATTTTTTTAAATTAATATTTAAAAAATAAATATTTTAAATATTTTTTATTAATATCATAACCCCAATTTTTCTCATTTTTCTTAACATTTTAACCACTAATATTAATTTTTAATATTTAAATATATTTTAAATTTTAAAATAGTAACTTAATTGTGAAAAGTAAAAACTTTTCAAAAAAAACTCATGTCAAAAATAATTTAGTCGAGAAAAACTTAGATAATATATTTTTATTTTTGTAAATTTGCATCTAACTTAAAAATGAAATATCTTTAAAAAAAATTATTTTAATTATCATGCAAATTAGGACTAATTTTCCTTGTCTGTTATAATGTTAATTTAATTATTAAAATGAATATTATTATTGCACATTTCCCTTAATAAATGGATTTTGTTTAACCCAAATATATGTGTTTAAAATAAAATGGAAATTAATATGAAATAATTAGAAACTCATTTTTGCGCAAATTTTTTTAATTTATTATATTCGAATATTAAAAAAAATTATTTTCTTGTAATAATTAAGTTTTATATTTTTTACTTAAAAAAAAAAATTAATCCCTCAAATGTCTATGTGGCCTCATTCAAAACTTATGGACTAAGATACAATGAACTAAAACGTTTAAGAACCTCTTAGTAATTTACCCTTTTAAACATTTAGGAGGTTCCCAGGCTGGTAGGGAATGATATTAATTTCTAATTAATGTTGTTTTAATTTGCTTTTGAAAATATTTAAGTATTAATGTAATATATATAATATTTTCAGGATTAAAGAGCTTTTAATTACCAATTTAAATTAAAACACTCTTTAGAAAGAAATAAATGAGAAAATTAATGTTGATCTGAATCCGATCAAATAAATTTGAAGTAAAAATTTAAAATTTGTACTTCAAATTCTCTCAAGATCAACTTAATTTAATCAAAAATAAATAAAGTTAAAACCCAAGTGCATTAGATTCGAATTAATTTCAAAAAAAAATTAATTTTTTTTATATCCAAAGATAATCTTTAAGTTGATATCATAAATATTAACAATTATATAAAAATATTTATAAAAAATATGTATGCAATTTTGTGCCTCTCAAAAGTATAGCTCGAAATGTGCTAAAAAAATTAATCGAGTTACTAAAAAAAAAAGTTTCAATTCAATTTTTATAATTTTTAAGGTCTTTAACAAATATTATTTGAAAAATAAAATTTAAATACATAATTTACAAAAATTTAATTAAATTATAATTTAAAAAAAAAATACTATTGCTTTTACCTGGGGCTGTTACCGATCCGATTTCGAGCCGAACCAATACCAGCTCGAAATTAGATTGATTACATTTTGATCGACTCAAAATCGACTTGAGCTCAATTGGGTTCAACTCCGAGCCGGCTCGAGTCGATTCCAATCAACTACGAGCCGATTTCTATTTATTTTCGAGCCAACTCGAAAATGAATCAAATCTCAATTTTTTTTGAGCCGATCTCAAGCTCAAAAATGAATCGAAATCTCAATTTTTTTAAGCCAATCTCACATTGGGTAAGCTCGACTCGATCCAACTCGGGATCGGCTCGGTTTATAATAAATATATATATATATTTCATATATATTATATACATATATTATATATATGTATTATAATATAAAATATATTTTAATTCGAGCTGATTTCGAGCTGGATCGAACCGAGCCTACCCCGGCTCAAAATTATTACCGAGCCAAACTTTTAACTTGTTAGTCGGTTTATTTTAATCGACTTAATTTTAATTTAATTTTTGATTAAATTTTTATATTCGATCCGTATTAACACCCTTACTTTTACCCAAGGAAAAGCTGGATACAGGGCTTTCTTCTTTATTCTATACGTGACAGCTGGGACTGAGGGCTTTTTGGGAAATTAGCGTTCTTTTGTACAGCTCATCATGGCCCACCAAATTAGACTTAATTTAGTAAATTTAAACCCGGTTCACTTTGGAGTACAGTATTTTTGAGTAAATTGCATCCTTGTCCCTAGGATTTGAGGCATGTCTCACACAGTTTTTCAGTGTAAATTGCATCCTTGTCCCTAAGATTTGAGACACATCTCACACTGGTCTTAGAAATTTGGATATCTACAACAAAAACTGATACTTCTTCTCTATTTCAGGCATTAAATTTGTCATTTATCCTTGGAGATTGCTTCGGTTCGGTACTCATTGCAAATAGGTCCAAAAACTTAAATTGCTTTATGTAAGTTTCAGTCAATTACACAGCTTCCTAATATTTCTCGCAGATGAGTCATATATGACGTAATAACATAAGCTAAATCAGACCTTTTATCCTACTAATCAATTATTATGATGTGAAATATCATTGTTGATAATGAGTTTGATATATTCAAGAGAGAATGAGATGCAGATATTATGTGCAGAATATCAAATTTTACAATGTGAAATCTTATAAAATAAAAATAAAAAAATAATCAAAATAATATACTAAATTTACGTGGTTCGAAAGTATATTCTCCTACATCTACGAACATAACTAAATAGAAAGACTACATAATGTAGAAAAAAGAGATCCTTGGAGGCACATAGAAGATGAGCACAATGAGAAAAAAGATGAAGGAATTCTCTAGAAAAAGATTGAGTATCGCCTAACCTATAGACAATCCCGAATAATTGTGAAATGTTCGTATAAATGCGAAGTTCTGGTTTGGTTAGAATGATATAATTTTTTTTAAAAAAAAAATATTCTATGGAAAAAAAAGAAAGATATAAAATAGTTAGCAAATCTTACCATGGATAAAAAATGATAATATTTCTCAACTACATATATAGATTATAGTGTTAAACAAGAGTATTTAATGGTGCATTTCATAGAATTAGAATCGTATTTCTGTCATATTTAATTTGAGTTGTACACAAAAAAATTGGTTTCCGCTCGTAAAACTATCGAAAATCGATAGTTTTATATTAGTTTCAATCGAAACTAATCAAAAAAATTACTGAGTTTCGGTTTTCGATAGTTCAGCAGAAACTACCGAAACCCAACTGAAATTCAGTAGAACCTACCGAAACTCATTTTTCTCCAAAACAATAATATTCAATAACTATTATTAATAAATTTAATTTAAATTTATAATATTTAAAATAATTTATAGAAAAAACTGAAATTTTTGAAACTATCAAAAATACTAAAATTTTAATTTCAAGATAATCAAATTAATGCATGCATTATGTTTCAGTATCAAAATTTGATCAGCATTCATATTTTACTCTCAAAATTATATATTATGCCAAATCATAAACAAAGTTAATACTGCACTCTGCATACTCTATTTAATTGACGTTACATTTCAGTTAAAACATGCTCATTATCTGTTCATCAAAATAATGTGTCATTCTATATAAAAATAAAAAGAAAGAGAAAAAATCGATACTCCTCACATATCGTAGAAGTTTCATTCACCGTGGTAAAGATGCGTATATCGCTGAAAACGTGAACTACAGGAACGCTCATGCTGCAGTTGACCTTTGGACTGGGGCTGTTATCAAAAATCTCGTGCAATTAGGGTTGTTATCAGATCAATTTCGAGTTGTCTTCAAGTAAGCTAAAGATAACTCGAAATCGAAAATCTCGAACTCAGTTCAGCTCAAAATTAGTCTAAAGTCAAAGTCAGGCTTGATTCGACCCGGCTCATTTTGCGAGAAATTATAAATATATTTTGCATTGGAGGATTTTTTTTTTTAAATTATCTCCTAGGAATCTGTTAACAAATTTTAGTCATTCTTCATTTTACTACTAGAAAGTAAGCCAATTTGTTTGTAAAAATTTCTCAAATATATAAATATTATACATGTAATTTTAAATTAATTTGAATCATATTTTGACAGTGCTAAGGTCAAGTGGTAGAGACACCACGATCGACCGTCGATTCATTCCTGGCAGAGTTTACTGTTGACGGCTAAGATCTAGTCATGCTATTTCGATCTGGATTGATTGACTATTACGACAGATCGGGAAAGATGGATGCTGCAGATCGCTGACTCGATGGATTGAAAATCTCCTATTCATTCTGATTGATTGGAGATTCCATTTTGGGTTCTCGCATTTATTTCGTATTAGTTGTTTCTATTTCAATGGTCATTATTTTAGGCATATTATCTAGTATTTTCCCATTTGTGTGAGAATTTTATTATATTATGTATTTTTTTTATTGAGTCAGTTTGTATGGAGACCTATATAAATGCCCTCCTGTCACTCTTATTTTCTTAATGCTGAATAAATCTGATTTGTGTTTTCCTTGGAATTATTTGATTCTAGAATGAATCGATATCCTGGATTGGGAAGGGCTTGGGCCTTGGGTGAGAATCCCTAAACTCCACCCGCTCCAGCTCTTTCACTCCAGGTTTGATTCCATTCATCTCGCACCTCCAGCATTCACCACTGTTCCACGCGCGCCCGGGCCACTGCTGCGCGCCCGCACCCCTGCTCCGTCGTCACCCGAGCCCTAATATTTTGGGAAAATTATATCGTGGTCCCTGGACTCTCTGATTCAGGTACAAATTTCAACAAACCCTTTAATCTGGTAAAATCGAATAATCTGAATTTTTCTACTCGCTTGTGATTTGCTCGAACTTGTTCCGCCTGTAAGACTTTTCATTATTGAGTGATTTTCAATTACTGTTGGTTAAGTATTGTGAGATCCCTAATCCTGTTTCCCGTTTCTGACTTGTTGAAAATCGGATTGCGCTCTAATCTGAATTGGTAATTTCTCAATTACCTTCAATCTAATTTATTTAAAATTTTAAAAGTAATTAGTTTTGCGGGCCTAATTAATTTTTCAATCATCACAAAATTATTCTCTACTATTCAAGCATTAGTTTGTGAAAATCTGCTTTATAAAATTGCTGATCTCTAAATTACATCATCATTCATCTGTCCCGCATCATCAAGCCCGTGATTTAATTCAAAATTTTAAGTTAATTTTAAGTTGATTCAAAATTTAAATGAGTTTTGAGTTTTTGATATTTTTGACAACTCGACCGAAGAATCACGACGAAGAAGGTAGTTTTTAGCACCCCTTTCTTTTTTTTTTTTGAAAAATTAAAAAGCAGTATAGAAGACCAATATAATTTAACTAATAAGTTAGTAACTGTTAATAAAATATAAATAAACGAATTCACAAATTTATACATTGAGCTATTTAGCCCTTGTTTGGCAACAAATTAAAAGATATTAGCTTATTTTAAACATAACTAAAATTTTAAATTTATTATTAAAAAATATTTTATATTTCATCCTGCACGAATTCTAATATTAAATAATTATTTTATTTTATAATATATATATATATATATTTTTTAAAATTTTTTAAAATTATCTTTTTTTTTTTTCAACCAAACATAGCTAATTTACACAAATAATGAAAGTTGTATTTCTCCTTTTAAGGCCAACAACAAACTTAGAACAATTTAAAAATAGAAGTAGTGCACCAAATAATGTTACTAATTATCATGTTATTGAATAAAAGCATGAGATTATTCTTTTGATCTCTTAGAAGAGCATAGAAAATCAGTTTTTTCTCTCACTAAAACTTCATCTCCTCGGCTTGATAGGCTGATAACGAGTCGAGTTCGAGTGAATTTGTCTTAACCCAAAATTAAAGATTTTAAATTTGAGTTGAGTTTGATTCAAATCGACTAAAATTTATTCGATTTTTGAATTGAATCGAAATTAATATTAAATTTTATTTTTTGATTTAGATATTTATTTTACATGTAATATGTATTTTATATATTATTTTATGTAAATTTAAATATGTTATATATATATATAGAAATATATTTAAGTACAAAAATAGTTAGATTGCATTTAGGAGGACATTGTAAATTGGTTTTAATTTATTATATGCCTTAAGATTTTTCTCAATCATTATTTTTTTTAGCTTTTTAAAATATTAATATTTATACTTTTTAGTTTTAAATTTTAAAGTAAAAAAATAAAAGTTGGAAAAAATTAAATTTTATATTTTTTGTTCAATTTAAAAAAATAGTGAGGATAGATGCGTATAATGTCTTATAAAATTTGAAAATTGTTCAAAGTTATAAAAAAAATTAAATTCTATATTTTCTATTAACAAAAGTAAACTAAAAAAATAAGATTTTAAAAGAGAAACTAAAACTGCAGTAATTTTACAATCTTAAAGACCAAGTTTATATATATTTAAAATTATATATCAAAAAATCTTAAAATTATAGTTTTTTGAAAGTTGGGATTGCAATGCTCTCCTAACCTTAGGAGCCCTGATACAATTTACTCTGATACAATTTACTCAATAAATTAATATATATATATATATATATTCTTCTATATATTATTATATAGATATCAAGTCGATTATAAGTTAGGATCAATTTTATTTCGAGAGATGTAAGTTTAAGTTATAAAAAATTAAGTATAATTTTAATCGAGTAAAATATAAGCAAGTTTTGAGTAGTTTTGTAACTTAAATAAGTAATTGTAAAAAACTATTGAGTTGGAGACAACCTTAGTCCTTAGGACTGATATTGACCTCATGCCCCATGATGTACTTTGTTCTAGTAGCCACAAATTAATGTTAATGTGATTAACTTGAAATGATTTTGAAAATATAGTATGCATATTATAAAAGTTTTATTTACATATTAAATGTTCAATCAAAATTATTTATATAAAAAGTTCAAAAATTGAGTTTAAAAACTACAAATAACTGAAGCTAAGATACTATCGATGCTCACTAGAAGCTTTTGGTGATCGATTGCATAATCATTTTTGATGAAGACGTACTGGCTCGTCGTTAGTCTGAACATGAATGACTAAGAATTTTCTTAGGACAATTTTTTTATGGCAGCCTACTACGTTAAAAAGTTATTTTATTTACGTTTTTTGTGTTGTATAGTATATTAAATTATATTGATTTTGTATTCAAGTAGATAAGTCATCACCTAAATAATATTGTGTCTTTTTGATTTTAGTAGTTCACAAATAAAATCCATAATAATGTGCTCCTATTTCCAACTAAAGGAAGGTGTTTATGAAGTACTATTTTATCTATATATAATTGAGCCAGATATTCAAGTAGATAAGTCATCTTAATTGGTAGGAAACGAGCAGACTTTTCTAACCTATCCATGATTTCTCAAATAACATTGTGTCATTCTGATTTTGGTAGTTCACAAACAAAATTCATAGTAATGTGCTCCCATTTTCAACTAAAAATTTCTAATGGTTGAAGTAATCCTCTAAGTCGTTAATATTCTAATTTGACTTGGTGACAGACCAGGCATGGACTTACATGTTCAACAATGTCACTCTTCATTCCAGGCCACCAAAATTATTCTTATAAATTATGATACATTTTAATTCTTTTGAGATGAATTGAATATTTCACAGTATATGCTTTAGTAAGTATTTTTTTCTTAAGTTCTTTGGAGTTGGGAACATATAATCGATTTTGAAATCGGAGGATATCATCAAATGCTAGCATGAATTCAGGTTTGCTTCTTTCTATGGCAACTTTTGCATCTTCTTGTTGTACTTGTTTGATCACTATAGTTTTAAAATTAATCTTATTTCATTTTACAAATTAGGCATATAATTTGAGTGAATTGTATATTATAATATCTAGGTCTCTGATGTTTTGAGGATTTTACATACTAGTCTATGAATTTTGAATCGTAACAATTGGGTCTTTAATGACGGTGACCTATTGCCATTTAGCTTCTTGCCACCTTAACATATTGCATATTTCGTCCAATCTAAATTTAACATTATAAATAATAAAAGAACCATACGATAATAAATCGTCAACTTCAGTGATCAAAGTGAGTTTGCAAAACTTTTAAAATCTATAAAACTATATGAAAAAATCATAAGTCCTCGAAATTACATGCAATTTAATATAACGGAATTATACAACATTTTAAAAAAAAATTATTCTTTTAATTCTTTAACTTAGATATTTACATATGTCACACAATACTTTTAATGCATAATTATGAGCAGCACATCTTGCATTAATAAATCGCTAGATTTTTTTCTCTTTAAATGAGACGAAGAGATCTTTTTTAATTTAGTGGAGGGAATGTAGTTTATAATTATTCTTTTAAAGTATAAGATAATATACATAAATATTTAATTTTAATGATTAAATGATTAAAAAATATTAGTTAAAGGTGGCCTATGTAATTTAAAAAAAAAAGAATATTTAAATTTATATTTTTTAATGATATTTAAATATTGAGAGGAGAAAGTTTGAAAGGAGTGTCACGTGCTTAGGAATCTTTGGTGAATTAAGAGGTATTAATTTTAGGAGCAAACAGGGAGGTTGGAGGGGATCGCAGCGACTTTACAACTTAAACATTTACCAACAAAAGGCACCCAAAAATAACCCAACAATTAACCCATCGCTGGGCCCACTCCATTCTCCAATAGTACATCTGTCAGCTCATCATCGTCCATCAGAATCCACGATGGACACCGCCCGCAAAAAAGTTTTGGGGTAAAATACATTTAGATCCCTCAGGTTACACATTAGTTTCATATTGATCCATATTTTCAAATCTCAATTTTCATGCAAGTCCAGCATTAATTTTTGGAACATTCGCATTTAATAAAAAAAACCTTGACTATCAAAGAAAAAAAATTAAAATGTGATATATGCATAAAAAATATCTTAACGTTTGATTTAGAGGAAAATTTTGGATAAATTTTTTTTTGATTTTATAAATTTAATAAAAAATAATATTTAATATTAAAAAATATATAAGATATTAAATAAAATTAATTCTAATATTCATATTTGTGTTGGATACAAAATAATTTGATTTTTATAATAAAAATATATGATAATTCAAAAAAAACTTGATTCAAATGAGCCCTAAATTTTTTAATTTTATACATAACTCATTTTATATATTTATTATTTTTTTCACTATATTATAAAGATTAGAATAAATTACATCTAGGCCTATCACATGGTGAGTATCTTGCAAATTAATCTTAAATTTTAATTTTAGTCATTAAGATTTTAATTATGCTGAAGTTTTGATTTTTTTTTAAATCTCATCATTTTTCACTAGATTTAAATTTTTTTTAACTAGGTTGAACTATGTACATAATTAAAGGACCATTATAATTCTCTATTCTCATTTTTTTTTAAAATTTTTATTTAGCGCATCTTTTGTTTCCTTCATTCTAAAAATTTAAAAATACTAATATTAGTATTTCAAAATTATATTTTAAAAATTAATAAATTAATAATTGATATTATTTTATAGTACAATAGTAAAATATTAATAATTATATCTTAAATGAGACTAAAAAAGTATTTAATTCATTATAATTTTTGTATTATGTCATATAGTTTAGATGTCATATTATCTATATATCATCTATTAAATTAGTTTATAATTTTATAATATTATTAAACTAAATAATTATTTTCTCTAAATAATTTAATATAATACTAAGATAACATTGAACCAAATAGCCCTTAAATGATGTCTTAACAATCTCAAGAATCTAAATTGAAGTTTTTTAAAAAGTTAAGATCAATTTGTAATAAAATTTTAACCTCAGGGTGCCAAATGCTATTTACACTAAAAATTATATACTTCATCACATATAAATGAGAGAACAAATGTAGATGAGAATAATATGCTAAACATCTAAGTTAATTAACAAGGCATTTAATTTAGAGTAATATAGATATAGATTTATTTAAATATCAGTGTTATAAAGATGTTCATGTCATTAACAAATTTTATAATTAGCTTAATGTTGTGTCGATTATTGTTAGAATTCTAATATACTAATTATAGCTTACCTAAATCGGACATTATATCAAACAATGATTTTTTAAATACATAATTTAATATTGAATCAAAAGTCTCCTAAATTATAAATTTAATCACTTTATGGTGTATCGAGTTTTGGGTATTTATGTGTAGATAGACAAAATTTTATATTATGCTTATAAGTTTTTTATTAAATTTTTGGAAAAAAAATATATATCTAAATAACTCTCAGCCTAATTGGGCATTAAAAGGATTTTAGAAAAGTAATAACTCTATGAAGTATGAAGTTGCTATATGATAGATAGGAAAATTAACTTGTGTTTGAAAACTTAAATGTGATAAATATGCTACCTTTTATCACAATAATATGAAGTAAATTATAAAAAAATAAGTCGTAAAATAGCTAGTGTGAGTGTCTTCTACTCGAAGTCATTGATAAGCTGCGAAAAAAATGATGCAGCATAGAGTGAGTGGAAAGGGGGGAAATTTAAAAAATTAAACAACGGTAATTTAGTCTAGATTAGAGTGAAACCGTTAGGCAATCTACTAAGGTGGAATTAAAATCGATGATAAAGGACTTACATAAAATAGCTTGAAAAAGATGATCCAATCATAGAAAAGCTCCTAACTGTTGAGACCACAATGTAATTTAATCAAAATTATTAATAAAGTAAATAGAAGCTCCTTTAGCACGTGGCCTTGCGACGGCCAATTATTGATGCGCACCCAGTTCAGCCCCCTCTTTTTCTGAACCACATGGCGTGGGACCCAACTGTCAGAGCGGGTGCAAACAGCGTGACTACAATTCCGGTCTTTCGTTAATTTTGATGCATCCGAATCAGCATTGATTTGCGACGAAGAAACTGACACGTGGCGGAGGAGATTCCTAACGAACCGCGTGCCGGTCGAGTGGCCGAGTCCGTGGCGGTCCGGCTCCGGCCGGCCGACAGCGGCTCACGTGGCTTCGTTGTTTCGCCTGCGGTGGTCCCACACGTGACCCCGGGCAGCGTGCACAACAATGCCTTTTTTATATTTATTTCTAAAAAGATAATACTTAGAAAAAACGGACTAAAAATAAATTTTGTGTAAATTTTAATTCAATAAATAAGTTCATTACTTCGAGACAATGCTCTTTGAATAAAAACTTTGTATAGAAGTCCTAAAAATCTTTTAATTATTTTATTTAATTATGTAACATTATTTTTTATGCTAATATATTTTTATTTAAAATTATGCACAAAATTCATCGTGATTTTTTTATTGTGTGTTTCAATGACACATTTTATGTTTTATATCGTTATTATTTTAATATTTTTAAATAAACCTCAAATTTATTAAATTCATTACAAAGAATTTGTGTTGACTTTATACTAATTTTAAATTAAAATAAAAAAAATAATTAGACATTAGATATGAGAAATGATTGAATTGCGAGAAAGAGAATATATCAAAATTGCGTAAGCGGGCTCCGTACGTGATGAGAAAGCGAAATAACACTTTAGCACACTATTATTTTTCTACTTGCATTATGCAACTATTTATATACGATCATTTCTTTGCAACATGTGTAGGATATGCAAAAAATTTTTTAATTACGTAAATAATAAAAATAATATTTTAAAATAACATAAATAATGAAAAAATAGCTTCATATAAAAGTAAAAATACTCTCAAATATAATTAATTTTATATTCTACTGAGCATATTTCAGCTCATATATAATTTCTATGTAGTAAAAAATTGCTATAATGTAGAACAGAAGAACAATAATAAATTTTAATTTTTTATAGTATGTAGGGCCCACATATGCATATTAAATATAAAAAACTAATTATTCAAAGATTTGATTGGCATGCCTGTAAATACTATTTTTGAAATGAAATATAAATAAAAACCCAAAATAAAAATACAGAATGAGCTATTCACAATTAATAACTTCCAAAAATAAAATAAAATAAATTCCATGCCCCCATTATTGCTACTTTTGCCTCCAGTAATTGATTGCCATGCGTACATTTAAATGCTTACTTATTTATTTTGCATAATAATAATAATAATAATTATTATTATTATTATTTTTATAAAACATGAATATTACTAAGTACACTCGAGCTAACATTATTTACAGTGATTTTAATTTTTTTATTATGATTTATGGTTTATGATTCAATATTTTTTCTAGTACTTATAAAGATAGAGATGAATTGATCAATTTATCGAATTTTAGTTCGGGACTGACAGGGCTTGAACTTGCGGGCTTTCGCCTTGACAGGGCGGTGCTCTGACCGATTGAACTACAATTCCAGCCAGTTACTTCATTCGTCTAATTTTTAAGACATTCGAAATTTTTATAATAGATCAAAATCTAATAACTAAGAAGAATATTAAAAAAAAGAAAAGAAAAGTGTAAAAAAAGATGCATAGAAAAAAAAAAGAATTTTACTTTTACTTGAAAGAGGCAGACTATTAAAATACCCCAGTTTACGAAGATTCTGATCTGAATATTCATCGAGATAATTGGGAATTCCAAAGGGTGAAAGAAGAGAAAAAGAAAAGAATGATGAATAAAAATAAAAAGATTTAAATCTGGCCAAACAAATTAATTATAATATCATGTGATTCAGACATAAAAATATTATTTAATTTAATTTTAAAACATTATATGATTTGAGCACTTTTTGAGAGATAGACTTGTAAAGTAATTTGATTTGAATTACATCATCCTTGAAATTCATTTAAATTCGGATCGGACTACACCTTGGATTTGATCAGCTTTAATTCGAATCTGACTTAGATTAGATTCAGATCAGATCAAATTAGAGCTCTATACAAATACAAATAGACAAAAAAAAGAGAAAATAAATGATTCGAACACTATAGAAATATGACGTCTCACTTTATTCTAAGAAAGACATGTAAGAAAGCATGCACGATTGTGGATGAACACTTTCACAAAAAACTAAATTATTTACAGCGACTTAATTGAGCCGAATATAAACGGATTAGATCATAATCAATCCGTGATTCGACCCAAAAAATTAAATAATGGATCAAGTTAGGTTTCAAATCAAAGAAATAGTAAATAAAATGTATTCAATTAACTGTATTTTTTAGTCTTAGATCAGATCGGGCTAAAATCTAACCCTTCAACTAAAACATGTTTAGGTATGTAAAAAATATTTTGAACATTAATTTGATAATGACTCAAATTTAATTTATTTTAAATTGATCTTATTTCCAATTTTAACTCGATCCGATCTAAAATATGGTCTGGAAGAATTCAATTCGACCTAAATTTAGCTCATTTATTATCGATTTAAGCTCGATATGAACTAAAATTGACAATCAATAAAGTTTAAGTAAAAGTCGTGAAGAAAATTTTAATGTGGCCATCCTTAATCTATTGTGAAAAAGTTAACATACTAAAGTGAATTATTCATAAATATATATATACTTTTTTTAATTTTAATCGATTAGATTTCAATTTGGGTCGATCCAATCCTACACCTACTTAAGATTGGAATGATAAAATTTTGAGTCATAAAAATTACTCGTTAGTCGGTTCACTTAGATCGAATTAATCCCAATTTGATTTAAAATCTAATTTAACTTTCAATTTATTTTCAATCTTAGAGCCAAATCTAGCTTAAATAATCTTGTTGGAGCAAATTTTGACTGATTTTATTCAAAATATTTTTTAAAAAAAATTATTTTAAAGGAAAACAAAGATTTTAGGCATATAATCAATTATAAATTAATTTGAAAAAAAAAAGATAACGATAATTAACTTTTTATGGTTATAATGAGTAACATTTGTTAAATGGAGAGAGATTTCAAAAGAGATCACAATCATTCTAACAAGCAATAATGGTTGGCCAACATAGAACACATACTAGAATTATTACTAACATGCATTCATAAAATAAATTGTTTAAATAAAATATAATCATATCAAAAAAATGTCTCATTTTGGGGGACATTATTCTAATTAGCGAAATACCATTTTGAGAGAGCTAAAAACTTTAATGTTAAATTATAATATATGTGCGATACCTGTGGCCAAAAAGTGTGGGGAGTGATCGTTGGGTGACATTTCAAAAATATGAAATCACTAAAATAAAGCGCAACTTCCAAGGCTTTTAAGCCGACAAATAGTGGTGAAATGGGTATAGAAATAAATCATCTCACATCAGAAAGGAAAAAAGTTTCTAAACTATATAAGTAAATAATGTGATCATAAATAGTAGAAACACCTTTTGAGGCAAAACTGTGAGGTTAATAATGAAAAACTCTGTAGTTAAGTGTGCTTGGGCTGAAATAGTACTGGTATGAGTGACCTCGCAGGAAGTACTTACGTCACACAATTCTCAAAAGATAAAGCAGATAATATCTCCACATTTGGATTATGAGATATTATAAAATGTGCCAAAGAATAATTGATAATAGATGATCGTGATGCGACTAATTATGGCATCCAATATGTAACAATTAAATAGTGTAAAAGTATTTGCAGAATCAAGATCAAATGTTGTTCGAGACTCAAAGTAGAGTAAGAATGTTGCACCTCAAGATTCATCCATCGAGCATAAATTAAGTGATTCGAAGAAGATCATTATAAAGTGGATAGGACTATTGTTGACAAGATTAATGTTACTAGAAGGATTTCAAGAAGACTTTTCAAGATTTAGAATTAATGACAAGGATTTCATACCAGTGCAATTATAGGTAAAATAACTACAGACTTTCTTATCATTAGCTTCTCAGTTTTTTTTCAAAAAATATTTCTACTATTTGAAATTACATTACATATTTATACAACTCAAGATGTCCCCTTCCATTTTAATCTATGACGATTGAGTCTAAAAGTCTACCAGAAGCTGCACATTACTCCAGTAATTTCCTTCTCAACTAGTACATCACCCGATAACCACTCTCCATCCTCCTCAATCACAAGTTATCACAATATTATTCACCAAGGACTCAACCCAAACTTAGAAGAATCAATTCTATACGAAAATTTTTGATCAATTTGTTAGATCAAATCAAACATCTTATCAACACATTACTTAAACTCGACTCGATATCAACCTCTACTTAAAAGAGCTTTAGAAATTAGATGTCTTGATTGTGACTACTCTAAAAACCAATGGTGATCCCAATGGCTTCATGCCAAAGTAGCTTTTCTTCTCTTTGGTCTTCCACACTCTCTAGCATGCAAGAAAGCAAAAGGTTCATGCTGCATTCTTATCCTTTACATGCTACATCACCCCTTCCCATGCTTTCCATCATGAGCACAATGGCATCATAAGTCCCACATGAAAGAAACTTTCCAACTTTTTTTTTCTTTGATCTAAGTTGTATCTTAGATATATGACACAAATCCATACCAAGATATTTCGTATTTAGGAGTGACACGGATTGAGCATTCGATTTGAGTTCAAGATAATCGATCTCACTTTAAAATTAAATTTCATTCAAATAGTTAAAATGTTCATTCTAGCATGACTCACGCGTTGAGTTAATTTGAGATATATTGCATATGCCATAGATTTATACATACAAGGTAATAGAAATCAAGTCATTTTAGTTTGAACAAATGTGCTATATATTGGATCTTAATTTTAAAAAAAAATCAAATAGTCCTCCATTTTGAGATAAAGTATATAAATAGATCTTTTGACGTTAATTAGACGACTCAACAGAGAAAAAAATTCCCTAATAACTAAACTAATTTAGATATTATCTTCATTTTTTAAGTTATGATATGATTTTCAAATTAACCAAATAGGTTCATTATTATAAGAAAATATTTTTTATTGGGACGTTTTATTAATACCGAAGTACCTAGCTATGTACACATTATCTTAAGCTCGAGAATCAATTTAGTTAATCTAGAAATTCAAAGGACTAAGTTGTGCATGTACTTAAACTAGAGATGCCTGTTTGTTACCTACTGAATACAAAAACCTTTATATATGTTGAGTCAATTTCAATCGAGTTAACTTATAATTTAAAAATCAATTGAGAACAAATTAATAATCTACATTATATTTGAATTAGAACAAGTATCTCACAAAAATTGAAAATTACATTAAAAAAAGGACTATTTTGAAAATTAACCCCCCACATGCCCCCACACTCCCTCATGCATTATTGGCCATGAACATGAGTGAAGAGAACCAACACATGCTCTGATGCTCCACTATATATACATACAACTAAGCCATGCTCACTGCCTTTTTAGTCACCAGTGGGAAGAGTATCTAGTAATGGGTTCAGTGGTGATCAAATCCAGCTGTGGAATTTCTCTTTTGGGGGTTCCAAATGAATTAAGTCGAGCTAGCCGAGTTTAGTTATGTTCACGTTCAAACTCGATACCGTTTCACTGTAGTTTTATTATTCAAGTTTTGATCGTAAACGAGTCAAAGTTGAACTATTACGTTCAAGCCCGATTTATTTACAAAAAGAATGGGCTTGATAAGGCTATAAATTAGCCGAGCTGAGCCTAGTAGTAGTCTATTTATGCTCATATTTGTTTACAAAAATAGAGATCGAGCTCGAGTTTGAGCTTAGTTCACGAACATAAAAGCATGATTGGAATTGGTTCATATAAGTCGTGAACGAGCTCATATAATTTTAAGTTGACAAACACAAGAATCATAGACAAGCTCTTATATATCAAGAATATAAATATGTTTATGACCAAGCTTATTATTATGATTCACGAATTTTTTTTCTTGTTATTAATTAAGATATAATAAAATCTCTAAAAAGATAGCATATCAAGTGTTATAATTAACAAGCATATTTATGAATTTCATACAAATAATTTACGAATATTAACAAGTCAAACGCTAATATGTTCAAACTTGTTCATTTATCAATAAAGCTTTTAAAATTATATTCAAGTTTATTTATTAATATCGCAAAAACTGAACACAAACAAGCTCTTATATAACCATCGAACGCATGGTTCATTTACAGCTTTGAAGCTCAAGCTAGAAATTATCAATTATGCTCTTTATTGAGCATATTATTGAGTTATTTCAACGAACTCATATGAAACTCATTCTTAAAGAATTCACGAACATATTACCTTGTTTTCTTAGAAAAAATTATAAATTAGAGATTAATAATATCATTGAAAACTACATAACAGTATTAAAATATATCTATGCGTGTAAATAGGTCTAATATTAATATATTTAAGCTCAATTTTTTTAGTATCGAACTTTTAAAAATGTACAAGATTGTTCTTTAAACTTTAGAATTAATATGAGTCAGATGAGTTGGTCGCAACTCAAATCAAATATTTTGATTTTGAGTCGGTATTTGAGAGGATGTGAGCTAGCCTTAGTACTTAAACATGCATGCATTATTTGAATTTGGTTTTGCTTTTTCTCATATTCTCATGCCAATTAACAATATTTCTTAAATATGTGAAAATATTCAGCAATCCACTTAAACAAATTCATGTGTTAATTAATAGAGATATTTGAATATTAAGTACGTAATATTAAATGTTTTTGCACTTATAGAAGGAGTAAATTGAAGATATATTCTTATACAACTATTTGTAATATATTGAAATAATTTAATAGAAAAAATATTCCTATGTGATTATTAGATAATATATTAAAATAATTCAACATAAAATATGGTCTTATATAATTGTTAAACAACATATCAAAGTAATTGAATATATAATTTGTGACATATCATTAACTGAAGATATGATTTTATATAATCAATATATATTTATATCATATATGGAATTACTTTAATTGATAACAAGTTCTTAGACCACCAAATTCAATGTTATTTTTTAAGGATTATTTCTTTTTTTTTTTTTTGGATCAAATACACTCTCAATAATGCACATGAACACATTCTCTGCAATTAATTAAAAGAGTTTTTACATACAGGACATGAAATTTACACGAAATTACACATTTCACCATCAATTCGTAAATATTACCTCTATCACATCATATTCATTTAAATTTTACGCATTTCACATATTTCACATATTTCATATACTTTATAATATTATATATAAATTAAAATACATAAATTCATTAATATTTTAATTCTAATATATTTTTTATTTTTTATTGTAAACACATCAATTTCCTTCAATTAAAAATTATAGTCAAGTGGATTTAAATTCGGCACCCTAATTGGAAATTTTAAATAGGATAAATAAATTAAAATACATAAATTCATTAATATTTTAATTCTAATATATTTTTTATTTTTTATTGTAAACACATCAATTTCCTTCAATTAAAAATTATAGTCAAGTGGATTTAAATTCGGCACCCTAATTGGAAATTTTAAATAGGATAAATAAATTAAAATACATAAATTCATAAATATTTAAATTATTATTTATATAAATCAATTTATTTATAATATTTAATTAATATATTAATAATATAATTAAGATCAAGGCCAATTTAGAAGTGTGAAGTTCACCATCAAAGAATATGGTGTGAAATATGTGAAATACGTAAATTTTAAATAAATATGGTGTGATAGTGGTAATATTTATGAATTGATGGTGAAATGTATAATTTCGTGTAAATTTCATATCATGTACGTAAAAACCCCTTAATTAAATACAGATGAATATTTTTATATGCATGTGTGTTAAAGTTCATGTTAAAATCATTTATATAATATGCTTATTCCTATATAAATTAAGTTGATGGGTGGTCAATTGGGTTTAATTCAAGTGCTCAAATGTGAAATTATTTCAGAGGTTTAAGGATCCCTGTTGAGCGTGAGGACCGAAACAGGATCAAAACAGGACCAAAATAGTACTAATTTAAAAAACAATAATAATAATAATAAAT